>CM050918.1:18713508-18816008 GCA_027742785.1 Vigna reflexopilosa
TCAATTTTATTAACTCCAAAGTGGACTAATGTTTGATAGAGCATTTTCAGAAACAGAGAAATACATACTCCAAACATATTTGACTCCAGACTTAATAGAATCGGTTAACACTCGGGAAAAATAATTTTCACAGAATACAATCACTCAATCAAACATTCAACAAACATGCATCCATCAATCAATCATACAATCACTTAATATGCATGATGCATTAAAAAAACCAGTTACCACTTTCTGAATCTCAAGAATTTATGAATTCATCATCGTAGTTCATCCTTGAGTTGAATGTTGCTTCTGTAGCAACTACTATCCTACAAAATAGTTAAACGTTTTTTATGCTGGTACCCATTTGAACTTGGGTCCTGTCTTGTCAGTTGCAGGAGGTTGTTCCTTAGGAATCCATCTGTATTTTCCTTTGGAACTCCAACCTTTGTATAGTAGCAATTTCTAACATTATGACCAATGTTGTTGCAATAAAAGCATGCATTAGTAACAGGTTTACTTAGATCAACAAATTTATTTGAGTTAGTCTTATTACTTTGAGCCTTATAACCAATTCCTTCTCTGTAGACAACTCTACCCGAAGCTCTTAGCACGACTTCTAAGTTTTCTTTACCCTGTGTGAATTTTGCTGGAGTGCTAGTCAAGTAATCATTTTTTTCAACGTGTACAGGACATATACCACATTCTTTTTCAACTATCTTTGATTCAGTTTTGACTATCTTAGTAGATTCCAAGGCATTTTCTAACTCCTTTTTCAATTTTTCATTTTCCTCTACCAGATTATTAATTATATATTCATAATTCTATCTATCAGAGGTTAATCGATTTACCTTGAATTGGAGTCACAAAGCTTCTGCATGTATCTCCTAAAATCACTTTTATTGGCTCGTTCTCAAATTCTTCATCACTATCATAATAAGTCTGTGCAGAGCCTACCATGAAGAAAATATTTGACTCTTCCTCAATGCTGCAGTGCTCATCGCTTGAAGAATCAAAATCACTATTTTCCCAAGCAATGTATGCATTCTTTTGCTTTCTACCCTTAACGTGTGGAAATTTTCTGCTTGCTTTTTGTTTGATCTTCAAGTTTGGACATTCTGGTTTGATATGTCCTTCTCTTCCACACTCATAGCATTGAACAACACTGGTTCTTGTACTTTTCTTTCCTATTACAGGACTTGCATAGTCAGTGGTGGAACTTTTATTTTTCATAAATCGATTGAATCTCTTTACCACCATGTTCATTATCTCTTTGTCATGCAGTTTTGTTACTGAGTCAGCTTTAGGTTCAAGATTCTTTGAAGCTTTCTTGCTTGTGGCCTTGAGGGAAATTGACTTCTTTTCTTCAATTTCTTCCTCCTCTTTTAGCCTTCCAAGCTCCAATTCGTGTTCCCTGAGTTTTCCAAACAAAGTGGCCATGTTCATGCTGGTCAAGTCTATTAATTCAGATATTGTAGTGACTTTCGGTTGTTAGCTTCTATTGAGGCTTTTCAATATTTTGATGTTGATTTCATCTTTGTCAAAAACTTTTCAAAGAGCCATGAGGTGATTGACTATGTGTGTAAATCTGTTCTGTACTTCATAGATAGTCTCTCCAGCTTTCATTCTGAACAACTCATATTCTTGTATGAGAGAATTCTTTCTGGCCCTTTTCACTTCATCAGTTCCTTCATGCATGACTTCAAGGACTTCCCACATCTCTTTGGCCGTTTTGCATTGTGATATCTTGAAAAATTCATTCATTGTTAGTGGTGATGCAATCACATTTCTAGCAAAGAAAAACATAAAAAGAAAGCATAATAACACCAAATATAGGAAAAATATGAAAATATAACCACAAAAGGTATATACTAAAATTTCAAATAGAGTTCAGAAAAATAAACTAAAATGGACTCTTCTTCCTAATCTGAGTCAGATGTCTCCATAGACTCATCTTCTGTTGTGTCGTCTTCATCATCAGATTCACTTGCTGAGGTTTCAACCAAATTGTCCTCATCTAATTTATTGTGAATCATGATCAAAGATTTTTCAACATTTGAAATTCTTGTTGAAAGCCTTTGAAATTTATCCACAAAAATTTTTTCAAACTCAGTGTGTGAAGTGAAGGTAGGAGGAGTTTCGTCAACATCCTTGAACACCCAGCCATCTTTTGTTTTCTTTAGACCATTAAAGGTCAATGACGCTTTTCCTATTTCATTTTATTTGGTGCATCCAAATTTTTTTTCACCAGTAAGATCAATTTGATGATGCTTCAATACACTACTGATAAAAACACCATATGGTAGATTATGTCCATGATTACTTACAATTTCAATCATGTGCTCACTCATAACAACAACCTAGTTGATTGGTATCCGTATTTTTATGGCATGAACCAAAAATAAATCTTCAGTAGTTAGACGATCACGTATACATCTTCTAGGTAGTATTACCCAAGTAAGTACAAAAGCACACAATTTTTCTTCCATTTCAAACCATCAAGTAGATACGGCTTGTATACCTTAGTCCTTTTGGATTTCTAAGAAATTCCTTATAAATCTTCTTCTTGTTGGTCCATTGGTTGAGTTCAGAATTTCTTTCATGAGACATTAAGCCTTGTGCTTTGAGACCAGTAAAAGATAGCCATATTTCATCATCAAATTTAATATCGACACCTTTCACCCGAGAGCATATAACACCATTGACAACCTTCAGATTGTGGTAGAAGACTTCTACCAGGTCAAGATAGCAATCACCGGTCATTTCTACAAATTTTGCAAGACCAACATCTTCAAGTCAATCTTGAAAAAGAAACCATTGCTTTCTGAATAATTCTAGATCAAAGTACTTATGAGGGACCACCTCGAAGAGTTTTCTATAACATCCAAATTTGTATCGTGCTTCGTCATCACTTATCCACCCATTTGGACTACCATTTCTTAAAACCTGTGCAACCTTCTTTCCACGCTGTGAAGATGAAGAAGCCATTTGAGAATAGGATTTAAAGATTTAGGAAAAGGTTACAGTTTCAATATAAGTTCAGAAATAGATTTAGGTTCAATATAACTTCAGAATAACACGTCCTATACCATTACAACTTTACGTTCTATAGTTGGAAGTTGAAATACTTAGAAGTTTAAACAAATGTCGAAGCCCCATAAAACGCGACGTTCTATAGTTGTAATACTTGACGTTTCAATTTAAACCAGCATGCCACTATTTTATTCTTTTTTTTCTTTTAAACCATCAATAGCATGTTGTTGCTTAAGCTACTGGACGTATTATGTCAGCCATAATCCCAAAAGCCAAGAGATAAACGTCGAACTATGGGGTTGTTCACGTATTATTTCTCAACGGCATAGTAAAATGTCATCCCTTTAGAAATTCGAAGTTGATATTAATTAGGCCTGAAAATGAAAATATTTGATGTTTTTGGCTTTATAAATACTAGAATTGAAAACCTATTGTGCACTCAGTGTTTTCTAAATTGAAGAGTTACAAACCCTAGACTGTGAAAGACATTCCAGAATCTGATAAAAAATGGCTTCTTCATCATAAAAAAGAAAAGGGAAGGTTGCCAGGATTGCATGAATTGCTAATCCGATAGAGAGGATTAGTGATGAAGACATTCGAGGGAAGCTTTTAAGTCTACAAAACATTAAAACCGTGGTTTCTCATAGATATCTGAAACTGGTGAGGGTGTTCTACTCCAACTTAAAGATGAGTGATGAAACATTTTGTTCCACAATCAAGGGGGTTTATATAAAGGTTTGGATTGGGATTGTCGTTTTTCAACCGATCAGGAAAGAAGGCTTTCACTTTCAGAAATGGATTGGTCATCAAGGACTTATTGAATTCTCCATGATAAAAAATGATGATCATCAGCAAATCTATCCCATCTCTAAATCTTGGAGTGAAAACAAAACAGGTTTGAAAAAACTAAAGAAGATGAGTGGGTAAGATGGTATACGGTGACAATAGATTGTATGTTAGAATCGCTGAAAAAGATACTTGGAATTCAGGTAATTGGAAAGCTGACACAATCATTGATAAAAGACTCTAAGGATTGAAAAATCACCGATCAAAATGGAAAGGAATGTCAGAATCTCTCAAAAAGATACTTGGAACTTAGGTAATTGGAAAGCTGACACAACCATTGACAAAAGACTCTAAGGATTGAAAAGTCATCGACCAAAATGGAAAGGTGATAACAATTGAAAATACCGTTATCTGTGATGTAATTTTGATATTAAATGCACCCTTTTTGACTTAGAAACTTCCTTTGACTCATGTTTTTGCTTTAGTTTTGTGAATAAGAAAGTTGAGGTTATACTTGATGATTTTATTACTAAATTCGCTTGATTTTGTAGGTTTTTGGAATGATTTGAAAGAAGGGTTGAAGTATTAAGGAGTTGTAGTGCAGAAAAGTCAACCAGTCAACCAAAATGCAGAAAAGTTGCACTAAGCGCCACTGTTGAGCACCAGTTTCGGCCAGTTTTCACTGTTTTACGCCTGAGCGCCACCTCTGAGCGCCAATTGAGCGCCACACCACCGCTGAGCGCTGGCGACGAGTGTTTTGGTCCAATTTTTTGCCATTTTTATGATTTGTTTTGAGCTTGGACCCGTTTTCTGTTATTTTTCTACCCTATTTAAAGACCTAGATGTCTTAGAGAATGTATCTTTTGATGTCTTAAGCATAGAAACACACTTTTCACCCCTTTGGGGGCAGATTTGGGGATGTGAGAGCTATCCTCTTCTCTTTCTAGGGTTTTTATCTCTTCCATTCCATTGTACACCTAGTTTCTCCATGACGGTGGAGAACTAATCTCATTTGTTATTGGGGAAGATATAACCTCTAAACTCTCTTGTATTTGAATTTATTATTATTATATATGCTTTACTTCATTAATTCTTAAGGTTTTTCCTCTATACTCTATGCATGATTTGTTTAACTCATTCAATTGCATGATCATTGATTTTGTCGATATGGCCACATACGGGTAAATTTAGAACTAGGGAAATTCTCCCGGGAGCAATATTACCTAGACATAGGAATAGGAGGACCGGTTGCCTTTAAGCTTCTGTGCGAATGTAATGCATAATTAATTCCTAGGGAGACAAGACATTGTAAACTAGTGATTAAGAGTAGGCTCTCTTCACCGAGACATCGGGTTTAAGGTAAATTATAAAGGGGCATTCACATTAATGAAGAAGATGAATTCGTTTATGCATGAGAGTGAGTAGGTGAAATCTCAACCCTAACAACATATTCATCTCATATTATCAACATCATCCAATTGCATTCATGTTTATCTTTCCGCACTTTGCATTCAAAAACCCAAAAATATTGTTCTTATAGTCTTAATTGGTTAAGCAAAAGCACAATTGTTTAGTGTTGTGAGTCTCTTCGGAAAATGATACTTGGTCTTACCATTTTATATTACTTGATATGATTCGGTACACTTGCCGAAGTCTTAATAAGTTTTTTGCGCCGTTGCCGGGGACTCGTGGTATAACTATTCTATTTGTGTGATTCTTAACTGATTAGACTTTGTGTTTCTAAAATATATATATATATATATATATACATATATATATATATATATATATATATACATATATATATATATATACATATATATATATATATACATATATACATATATATACATACATATATATATATATATATACATACATATATATATATATACATACATACATATATATATATATATATGTATATATATATATATATGTATGTATATATATATATATGTATGTATATATATATATATGTATGTATATATATATATATACATACATATATATATATATATATATATATATATATATATATCTTCTACTGTTTTTTTTTTAGGCTAATTTTGTGCTCTAGTATAGTGTTCTTCAGTATATGCAGGATAAAATTTGTACTAGGAGCAGAAGATCATCATGACCTCTCTTTTTAGGTTTGGAAGTAGAGAAGACTGCCAGTAGTAGATAAAGAAGATAGATAATGAAGAAGGTAGATAAGAAAGGAGAATTGGTTCACCAACACCCTGATGTGAAAAGTGAGGAACCCAAACTTGGCACACTAGTGAAATTCAAGAATAGGTTATGGGTTGTCAAGACTATCAAAGCAAACAAAGTTCTTAAGGTTGAGGCTCCTTATTCTAGAAGAGTGAAGTTGGTGACAAGAAAATTGTTGAGATTTTGTTGGTGTGATAAAGGAAGGAAGAACACCAACATCAAAAATCTGGATTGAGCTTAATTGGGTCAAGCTAGTGACGTTAAAGAAGCGCTTGCTGGGAGGCAACCCAGTCTCTGACTTTTTCTTTTTAATTGATTTAATTGTGTGGTTTGGATGTGATTTTTCTTTGTGTGTGAAAGTGCTTTTAGGTTATATGTAGCTTCTGCTGGCAAAGATGACAACATCTATTGATGGATGTTAGGGGATTAAGCATTTACTGATGGATGCTATGTTTTGTGAGTGATCTACTAATGGATGCCGAGGAAGATGAGAAAGATTGGTGGCTACTGATGGATGCCAATGAAGCTAAGAAAGATTAGCATCTATTGATGTATGTTATATGATTAGACATCTACTGATGGATGTTACTGACAACATTTACTAATGAATGTTACTAGGTTAAAGCATTTATTGATGGATGTTATGATGATGAAGATTCAAATGACAGTATCTACTGATGCATACTGTTATAAAAAAAGGCTGACGATGAGAGATAGCATCTCCTGACGGGTGCTATAATATCATGATTTGTTTTATTTTTATGCTTGTTTGAATTTTGTTTATTTTGATTTTAATAATCTATGTACCTGGTTGTAAGAATAGCTCTACAATGGTTGATATTATGTGATGAACTATTTTGTGATGAGTAATATTGTCTTGTGTTGCTCTACTGCTTGAAATGCATGGTTGAGTTAATGTTTGAATTAGCCATTAAGCACAGATAGTGGTTGCTCATAATTGTTTAAAACAGATGCATGGTTTCAATTGTGATTAATATGCTTGGCAGGATGTATATTAAATTGTGGAACATGAGTTAACCTGTGAGAAATTGGGCTCCATTGTTGAATGTTATTGCTTTGGAATCACAGTTGATTTTGCGTAAGTTTTTCTATTGGACTATTTGCTTGCATGTGTCATATGATCAAGGCCATTTGTTCTTCTCCCATATAAATCAATGCAATTTTCAAACCCAACAAAAGAACAATGATTGTTCTATCCTTTGAACCTTAAGCCTAAATTTGTGAAAAAAACCCTTTTTGAAATCTTTACCTTGAGTTGAGTTGAGAATATTTGTATGGTATGGAGAAAGGTTCAAGTTTGGGGTTGTTGGGGAAATTTGAAAAAGAATTGTGAAAATAAAAAGAAAAAGAAGAGCATTGAGTTAGGTGTTGAACGAAATTTGAGAAAAAAAAAAGAAAAGAAAAAAGAAAAAAAGAAGGAAAAGCTCAATGAATGAAAAGTTCAGAGTAAGATGAGAATGGTTTCTCAAATATAAATGAGAAAGAGAGATTATGGTTAATGTGAAAGGAAATTTTTACTCTCTTAACTCAAGGATTTTGTTGTCTAGAAAAACCAGTTTTCTTCTTAGCCCAACAACACTACAAGCCTTAGAAAGTCCATGTGATGATAACTTTCTTGTGAATGTGTGATAACGGTTGAAAAATTGTTATTTTTATACTTAATTTTGATATAAAAAACACCCTTAATGACTTAGAAACTTGCTTTGACTCATACTTTTGCTTTAATTTTGAGAATAAGAGAGTTGAGGATATACTTCATGATTTTATTACTAAATTCCCTTGATTTTATAGGCTATTGGAATGAATTGAAAGAACACTTAAAGTATCAAATGGTTGGAGTGCAGAAAAGTCAACCAGTCAACCAAAAAAGACAACCAGTCAACCAAAAAAGTCAATCAGTCATCTAATAAATGTTGTCTAGGGTTTTGTGCCTATTGTTTGCAGGATGCAGTTTGGACAAGAATTTGATTATATGGGCACTCAATTCTACCAAAATGATTTCAACCACTGGTGGGAACCTCACTCATACATGGATCAAAGCCAATTTGGGCGAGCTGCTGAGCAAGAAAGTACTCCACTGAGGAAGTATACAAATTTTGATGAACTTCTTCAGAGGATCATGAATATGGAAATATACCATGTCAAAGGTGTAGAGGAGAATATGAAGAGTAACGAACTCTTTTTGCAGGACATGGATACAAGTTTTTCTTTTACTAGGAGCATGGACGAGATGCAACAATATTACTGGCAGCAACAACTCTCTTTATCAACAGAAACATGGGAGGATGAGCGACAACTATGTCATCAGTTAGCTAATTTGACGGAACAAGTCAAGAGCCTTAATGAAAAGTTCGACAAATTTTTGAAGAAATACAATTCCAAGAGCTATGAAGTTACCTCAGGAATTTGGAGACACAAATTGATAAGGTTGTTGATGAGGAGAAGATAGAGGGAGAAGTGAAAAAGATAGAAGTGATAGAAACAGAAAAGGTTGTTGAGGAGAAAAAAAATGGAGAAAAAGGAGGAGAAGATTGAGGAAGAAAAGATAGAGAGAGATATAGAGGAAGAAGAAACAGAAAAGTTGAGTGAGGGAGAGAAAGATGAGGAGAAAGAAAAAGCAATGGTTGAGAAAAAAGAAAAAAAGAAAAAATATGTGAAAATAAAGAAGAAAATAAGAAAAGAGAAAAAGAGAAAGTTGAGTGGGGAGATTAAGAAAAACAGGAAGAGAGGAAAAAAGAAAAGATCATATGCAAAACCCCTTCCTCATCAAAAGAAATATCATAGGAAAGAAATATCATAGGAAAGAAAAAAAGTTTAAGTGCTTTATTGAAATCTTCAAGATATTGGAGATTAAAGTTCCTATGATTGAGACATGGAAACAAGTGCTTGGTGTTTTCAACTTTTTAAAAATATTCAGCAGGAAGAAGAAAAAGAAAAGAATATCAAGCAAGGGGAGTATTTTTTTATTTTTTTTTATCTTTCCATTATTATTTTTCTGTTTTTATTTTTCTATTTTTTTATTTTTCTGTTTTTATTTTTCTATTTTTTTATTTTTCTGTTTTTATTTTTCTATTTTTTTATTTTTCTGTTTTTATTTTTCTTTCTGTATTAAAAAAAAGAAAAATAAAATAAAATAAAATAATATCTTTTACTATTTTTATTTTTTTAAAAAAATAAATATATTTTTCTGTTTTTACTTTTCTGTTTTTATTTTTTTGTTTTTATTTTAAAAAAAATTGAAAAAATTAAAAAAAAAGATTAAAAAAAATAAAAAAAATAAATATATATTTTTGTGTTTTTATTTTTTGTTTTTATTTTTCTGTTTTTCTGTTTTTAATTAAAAGAAAATTAAAAAAAACGAAAATTAAAATAAAACAATATCTTTTACTGTTTTTATTTTTTTGGGTTTTACCGGGTCAAGTTAATGACGTTAAAAGAGCGCTTGCTGGGAGGCAACCCAGTTTCTAATTTTTTTAATTATTTGTGAGGTGTGAATTTCATTTTTTTTTGTTTGAGTTTTTAGGTTAAATGCTGCTTCTAATGGCAGTGATGATAGCATCTACTGATGGATGCTTCTACAACATCTACTGATGGATGTTGCTATGAAAGAGGACGGTAAATAGACATCTACTGATGGATGCCACTGACAGCATTTACTGATGAATGTCACTGGGATAGCATCTACTTAGGGATGTTAGAAGATTTAGGTATCTACTGAAGGATACCAGGAAGGTACACCTATTGATGGGTGTTGGTAAGGATTGCACTTACTGATGGGTGCTAGAAAGATTTTAGGTCAGGCTCGTGACGTTAAACAAGCGCTACCTGGGAGGCAACCCAGTTTTCTAAACTTATCCTTTTAATGCTTTATTTGCTTCTGTTTTTAGAATAGGGCGTGATGTACTTGGTTGGACACTATATCTGATGCAATGGTTTGATAATGATAATTTTACATGATGGGTATTGCTTGATGATGCTTTGATATTGATGATATTGAGAATATGCACAATATGCTGATATACAGGTGGTGGTTCACAAGTTGTGTCAGCAGATGCATTGTGATTTTGTGATTGTGATTATGAGGCTAAGCAGGGTATTTGATTGAATGATTGGAATAAGCTTGTGTGAGTTTTCCGAGTTCCAGAGTTTTTATTGATATATTTTCTATCTACTTGAAGCATGAATGGTTTGGCCTAAGTTTCTATGATTGATTGAATTGCATGTATGTGTCATATGATCAAGGCCATTTTTGAAAAGCCCTTTTCTAGCCAAAAGTTTCGTCCCACATGAAAAAGGAACATCATATGTTCTACCCTTTTTGAACCTAAGCCTTAAATAGAATGTGAAAAACCTTGCTTTGAAATTCTTTGCCTTAAGTTAGGTTGAGAAATATTTTTGGGGTATTGTTAAAAGTTCAAGTTTTGGGTTGTTGGGAGAATTGAAAAAGAAAAGAAAAGTTAGGCATTGAGCTTATGAGTTGAAAAAAAAAATGCATGAGAAAAGATGAAAAAGAAAAAGCATGAAAAGAAAAGCTCAATGTGAAGAAAAGGGAAAGTTGGGAATGAGTGAGATTGGTAAAAAGAGAGTTTGTGCTTGAACTATGAATGTATAGATAACTCTCTTAACTCAAGGGTTTTGTGATCTAGAAAAACCAATTTTCCTTGTTAGCCCAACCACATTATAAGCCTTGAAAAGTCCTTGTGATGACATGTGTATGTGATGATGTGTGATTGTGGCAAATGAAAGGCAACTTTGACATGTAGATAGTAGAGGGAAGGAGTGGCCTCTATACACCTTTGAGTGAAACACTTTTGAGTGCGTGAGTATCTGGTGAGGAATGGTTCCATGACTTCATGATTATATCTATGCTTAGCTAATTGATCATTCATGAGTAATTTGAATCAAAGCATGTGCACATCTTAACTAAATTCTATTGATGAGTTGATTTGAGTGATTACGTGTCTTGAAAGAAAAAGGTTTTGGATTGATTGAACCATTATGATGATTTGTGGATGACTAAGTTTCATCTTGTTTGCTTGAGGACAAGCAAAATTTCAAGTTTGGGGTTGTGATAACGGTTGAAAAACCGTTATTTTTATACTTAATTTTGATATCAAATGCACCCTTGTTGACTTAGAAACTTGCTTGGAATCATTATTTTTCTTTAGTTTTGTGAATAAAAGAGTTGAGGACATGTTTTATGATTTTATCATTAAATTCCCTTGATTTTGTAGGTCTTTGGAATGAATTGAAAGAAAGGTTGAAGTATCAAAGGGTTGCAGTGCAAAAAAGTCAACTAGTCAACAACAAAAGTGAACCAGTCAACCAGAAATGTCAACCCGTCAACCAGAAAAGTTGACCAGAGCGGCACCTGAGCGTCAGTCATTAGCTTCAACCTCATTTTGGTTTTTATCAAAAGTTTGAAGAAGAGAGAGTGCTAGGTTGGTTAATAGAAGTTAGAATTTGACTTTGTTGTTCTTGTAATTCTTTGGGAATGGAAACTTGGTTTGTTGGGTGCATTCTCGGTGTGGAGAAGTGAAGAAAAGCTTTGGATGTTTGTTGAGAAGTGAAGAAAACCGTTTGGTGTTGAAAGGGAGAGAGAATGGGCACATTTAATTTTTACCCCTTTTGGGCAAGCACAAGTAGAAGCACATTTTCCATAGAAGGAATCTTTCCTTTTTTATGTTGACCCCTTTGCTAGCTTGGCCAAGAATTGCAATGAGAAAGGGGATGTCTTGTGTTGTTTATTCCCTTTGACTTGGCTTATGTGGCACCTTGGTAGAAGCAATTTAAGCACCTTTTTTTACTTGTGGAGTTTGGGAAGCAACGTTTGCAACAATTGAGGAGAGTGTGGCTCGGCAATTTGGCCTTGAGAGATTGAAAACCGAATTTGCTTGATGGAGAGAGAGAGGCACGGATCCCATAGTGTGGAAAGCAATGTTTGTCTTGGAGGATGAAGTACATGGCACACAAGGAAGCAACATATTAAATTGTTTGTTGAATGAAGAGAATGAAGGGACTTTGGTGTATGGGACCTCACGGCCATCGAGGTTATTTAGGCCATTCCAAGAATTGAATTACTTTAATTGGTGCATGTATTGTCACATAATTGATAGATGAAAAAGCATGTTGATTGTTCCTTTGTTTTGAATTAGTTTACATAGTAGGATTAACTGCTTTTTATTTTCTTTAATTTAGTTTTGCACTTAAATTAATTTAACTGTGTTAGATAGTTGATTGTAATTGTGTTGGTGTCTAGTATTTTTATTTGTTTTAATGTTGTCTAATGTGTTTGGTCGTGTTACTTTAATTATCATGATAGCTTAAATTAACTGTGTTGGTCATTAGCGATATTGCATTGCTTCTTTGAGATTTCTAGACTGTATTTGTAATTGTGACTCTGACTTGGTTAATATCAAATCCGTATTTGCACTTGCAATTGGGTATACACGTAGTTGCCCAGTTGGTGTTGAGTCGTCTCTTAGTCGATGAAACTGCATGGTGTAAATTAGATTTAACGTTAACATTGCGTTCACTTAGTCCGCTTTTATGAAAACATAATTAGACTGCGCTTAGTTGATTAATTGTGTTGGATTAGAGGTTTGAGTTGGTTTTATTTTGTTGATCTGTGATAGGAAGCATTGTAATTAAGTTAATGACCAACTATTTTTAGTCTGTCTCTGAAACCGTTTTTTTTAGATCTGTGTATGTGTTTCTGTTTGCGTCAGTGATTTGATTTTATTCATCCGTATTCACCACAACGTTTTAACAAACCCCCCTTCGTGTGTGACTTAATTCTTGAACCGCAAAATTGGTCCTTGAGAGACGACCTAGGAGTCATTTCCTAGCTATACTGCATTTCTAAATTGCACATTAAATTTGCATGGGGTGAGACACCCATCAAATTTTGGCGCCGTTGCCGAGGACCAACGGTTTAGTTTTAAGTCTTGTGTTGTGTTTCTGTTTGTGTGAGTTATGTTGTTTTGTAGTGTGAGTGTGATGTCTTGTGTTGCCTTGTGTTGTTTTCTGTGGTTTGAAATTTTTGTGCTATTGTTTCATGATTACAGGGTGTTGTGAGTTAGTGCATGACTAGAGGAAATCCTGGACCTATACCACCCTTTGATCCTGAGATTGATAGGACATTCCATAGGTTAGCTAGGCATTCTAGGAATTTGTCTTTAGAGTCTATTTTTGAGTCAATTCCATTACATATTGTGCATCCTACTAATGAATCTGAATCCACTGCTGAGTATTTTGTGCATACTGCATCTACTGCATCTGTTGCATCTGCACCTGATTCTGATTCTGATTCTGTTATTTTTCACACTGAGAACAATATGGCACAACCTCCACCTCGTGAGAGGACTTTTAGGGAGATGGCTGCACCTGATTTCGATATTGAAAGCTTGTGCATCCAATATCCTGATGAGGACGTTCCATTTGTTCTCAAGACTGGACTGATCCATTTGTTGTCCAAGTTTCATGGTCTTGCAGGTCAGAGTCCACATAAGCATTTGAAGGAATTCCACATTGTCTGTTCCACTATGAAACCGCATGATGTTCCTGAGGAGCACATATTCTTGAAGGCATTCCCTCATTCATTGGAAAGTGTTTCTAAGGATTGGTTGTACAGTTTGGCACCTGGATCTGTCACTAGCTGGGACGATCTGAAGAGGCTGTTCTTGGAGAAATTTTTCCCAGCATCCCGGACCACAGCTATCAGAAAAGACATAACTGGGATTAGGCAACTTGGTAGAGAGAGCTTATATGAGTATTGGGAGAGATTCAAGACACTTTGTGCAAGCTGTCCTCACCATCAGATACCTGACCAACTCCTTCTCCAGTATTTCTATGAGGGTTTGAACAACATGGATCGTGGTATGATTGATGCTGCCAGTGGTGGAGCTCTTGGAGACACCACGCCTGTTGAGGCCAGGCAATTGATTGAGAAGATGGCCTCCAACTCCCAGCAGTTTAGCGCTAGGAATGATGCCATTGTGGTGAGGGGCGTACATGATGTTGTTGCCTAGTCTTTATCAGCTGTTGAAAGCAAGTTGGAAGGCAAGATTGATTCTCTTGCGAAGTTGGTGACATAGTTGACAACCAACCAGAGACCTGCAGCTTCATCAGCATCTGTTGCACGACTATGTGCTATTTGTCCTTCCAATGACCACTACACAGATGCCTGTCCTACTTTGCAGCACTCTATTGCTCATGATGCGCCTCAAGCTTATGCTACTAACATATACAACAACACGCAACAACAGCAGCAGAATTATGACTTGTCCAGCAACAGGTACAACCCAGGGTGGAGAAATCACCCCAATCTTAGATGGAACAATGCGCCACAGCATCAGCAGCAGGCGCCACCTTTCCATACTGCTGGAGGTCCTAACAGATTTATGCCTCCACCTATGCAACAAAATCAGAGGCAACAACAACAACAACAACAAGAGGCACCTGCCCAACCAGCTGCCCAACCTTCTACTTCTTTTGAGCCTACATTGGAAGAGTTAGTGAGAAAGATGACTATGCAAAACATGCAGTTTCAGCAGGAGACTAGAGCTTCCATACAGAGAGTCTCACTAACCAGATGGGTCAGATGGCTACTCAGCTTAACCATGCACAGTCTCAGAATTCTGATAAGTTACCATCCCAGACTGTGCAGAATCCGAAGAATGTGAGTGTCATTACCCTCAGATCGGGGAAGCAGATTGTTGTGCCTTCAGAGCCCGCTTCTACACCTACACCCGTGCCTGACACTTGTCCTAGAGAGGATGACCATGACGGTCCACGCAGGGCATTTGAGGTGGGTGGATCTTCTTCTCCAGCCGGTGGTTCTTCTTCAGGTGGATCTTCTCCCTCTTCCACCACACCCGTTGCCGCGCCTTCTCCATCGGTTGATCGACCTATCCCTCTTCCATTCCCTTCACGGGCACTTCCTAGCAAAAAGATGGAAGAGGTGGATAGGGAAATTCTGGAGACCTTCAGGAAGGTAGAGGTGAACATACATCTACTCGATGCCATCAAGCAGATACCAAAATATGCCAAATTCTTGACGGAGTTGTGCACACACAAGAGGAAGATGAAGGGCAATGAACGGATCAGCATGGGGAGGAATGTATCATCTCTTATTGGTAAGTCGATCCCGCACATTCCTGAAAAGTGCAAGGACCCAGGTACGTTTTGCATTCCTTGTGTGATTGGGAACAGTAAATTTGAAAATGCTATGCTTGATCTGGGTGCATCTATAAATGTCATGCCATTGTCTATTTATAAATCTCTGTCTATTGGTCCATTACAGCCTACGGGTGTGGTCATTCAGTTGGCCAATAGGAGTATTACCCACCCGACAGGTTACATAGAGGATGTGTTGGTTAGGGTAGGTGAATTGATATTTCCTGCTGATTTCTATGTTTTGGAGATGGAGGACGGTTTCTCTCATGGATCCGCCCCCATTATTCTAGGCAGGCCATTTTTGAAAACTTCCGGTACCAAGATTGATGTGTATGCTGGGACATTGTCTATGGAATTTGCTGATATTGTTATACATTTTAATATCCTTGATGCCATGAAATTTCCAGCTGAGGACCATTCTGTGTTTAGAATTGATACATTGGATGACATTGTTGATGAGTTCATTGTTGAGGATTTTTGTTCTATGCATGAGAAGAAACATTCTTTTCTATCTTCTGTGCATTCATGCATAGCATTTGGGTTTGAATCAGGAATTGGAAATGTTGTTGAATTTGATGATGATATGGATGAAAACTGTGATGTCCAGGGTATTGATGATGTCCAGGTTATTGATGATATGCGTGTTTTTGATGATTTGGATGATATTGATGATGTTGTTGATATACCTGTGATGGATATTGATTTGGATTGTGATGAGATGGGTTTTCTGCCTTTACCTGTACATTCTTTAGAGTCAGAATGGATTAACCATGTTGCAGGAAGTACACTTGAATCTGACTTGCAGGAACCCACTCTTGAGCTGAAACAGCTCCCAGAAAACCTCAAGTACGTATACTTGGAGGATGATGAGAGAAAATCGGTCATAATTTCCACCTCCCTTGATTCTGTTCAAGAGGAGAGGTTGCTTGGAGTGTTGAGAGCGCATAAGAAAGCCATAGGGTGGAGTTTGGCGGACATCCCTGGTATTAGCCCATCCACATGCATGCATAGGATTCTGTTGGAAGATGGGGCAAAACCAGTGAGACAACCGCAGAGAAGGCAAAACCCCGTGATCATGGACGTGATTAAGAAGGAGGTGACAAAGCTTTTGCAAGCTGGGATCATCTATCCTATTTCAGACAGTTAGTGGGTGAGCCCCATCCATGTTGTGCCCAAGAAGACTGGCCTCACTATTGTGAAAAATGAGAGGGATGAGTTGATTCCCACAAGAGTGCAGAACAGCTGGAGAGTCTGCATTGACTATAGGAGGCTGAATAAAGCGACCAGGAAAGATCATTTCCCCCTGCCATTCATTGATCAGATGCTGGAGCACCTGGCAGGTAAATCTCATTATTGTTTTCTTGATGGTTTTTCTGGTTATTTCCAAATTAATATTGCTCCTGAGGACCAAGAGAAAACCACATTCACCTGTCCCTTTGGCACTTTTGCCTATAGGAGGATGCCCTTTGGCCTATGCAACACCCCTAGTACCTTCCAGCGGTGCATGCTTAGCATTTTTAGCGACTTTCTTGAGAATTGTATAGAGGTGTTTATGGATGATTTCACTGTGTATGGGTCCTCTTTTGATGCATGTTTATATAGTTTAGAGAAAGTTTTGAAAAGATGTATAGAAGCAAATCTTGCTCTCCATTTTGAGAAATGTCACTTTATGGTAGAACAAGGTTTGGTTCTAGGGCACATCATTTCTAGAAAGGGAATAGAGGTAGATCCTGCTAAGATATCTGTGATTTCACAATTGCCTTACCCCTCTTGCATGCGAGAGGTTCGATCTTTTCTTGGACATGCAGGTTTCTACAGGCGCTTCATCAAGGACTTCAGCAAGAAGGCGCTTCCCTTATCCAAACTGTTACAGAAGGATGTTTACTTTGAGTTTGGTGACAGATGCAAGCAGGCGTTTGATTGCCTGAAGGAAGCTTTGACCACCACCGCGATCATTCAGGCACCAGATTGGACGACCCCTTTTGAACTTATGTGTGATTCGTCTAACTATGCATTAGGGGCCGTGTTGACACAAAAGGTTGATAGATTGCCTAGAGTGATATTTTATGCTTCTAGGGCTTTAGATGCTGCCCAAGCAAACTATACCACAACTGAAAAAGAGTTGTTGGCAATTGTTTTTGTGCTTGATAAGTTTAGATCATATTTGCTTGGATCTCCTGTTATTGTGTACACTGACCATGCAGCTCTTAAGTTTCTTTTGAGAAAGGCTGAGTCAAAGCCAAGATTGATCAGGTGGATGCTACTACTCCAAGAGTTTGACTTGCAAATCAAAGACCGGAGTGGAGCACAGAATTTGGTTGCAGACCATCTCAGCAGGATTGAGAGAGCTGAGAAAGAAGCTGATGTTTTGCCTATCCAGGATGACTTTCCTGATGAGAGTTTATTGATGATTTCATTTACTCACCCTACTCCTTGGTTTGCACACATTGTAAATTATTTGGTTGCTTCTGTATTTCCTCCCTTAGCATCCCATGCTCAAATTGCTAAAATTAAGAGTGATGCTAAGTATTATATTTCGGATGACCCATATCTGTGGAAGCTTTGCAGTGACCAGGTTACTAGGAGATGCATTCCGGACCATGAGATTGACTTGGTCCTGCAGTTTTTTCATGCCTCCTCACATGGTGGTCATCTGCAGATTCAGACAATAGCTCGTAGAGTGCTAGACTGTGGTTTCTATTGGCCTTCAATCTTCAAAGATGCGGAGAGGATTTGCTGCACCTTTGAGCCTTATTAGAGAGCAGGAGGATCAATTTCACGGAGACAAGAGATGCCTCAACAACCTATGCTATTTTGTGAGGTGTTTGATGTCTGGGGTATAGACTTTATGGGTCCTTTTCCTATTTCTTTTGGTTTCTCTTATATTCTCCTTGTTGTGGATTATGTTTCAAAATGGGTGGAAGCTAGAGCCACCAGGACTAATGATGCTCGGGTTGTTGTAGATTTTGTTAGATCTCACCTCTTTTGTAGGTTTGGAGTGCCTAGAGCAATTGTTAGTGATCAAGGAACCCATTTTTGTAACAGATCCATGCAGGCTTTGCTCAGGAAATATGTGGTGATGCTTAGAGTTTCTACACCATACCACCCCCAAACAAATGGGCAAGCTGAGATCTCTAACAGGGAGATAAAGAGAATTTTGGAGAAGATTGTCCAGCCCAACAGGAAAGATTGGAGTAATAGGTTGGACAAATGCTCTTTGGGCCCACAGGACTGCCTACAAAGCACCCATAGGGATGTCTCCTTATCGGGTTGTCTTTGGAAAGGCATGTCATCCACCAGTTGAGATTAAGCATCGGGCATACTGGGCTGTGAAGACTTGCAACTTCTCCATTGACCAAGCTGGAGAAAAAAGGAAGTTGCAACTGAATGAATTGGATGAGATCCGATTAGAGGCCTACGAGAACTCGAAGTTCTACAAGGAGAGGACAAAAAGGTTCCATGATAGTTCTATTGTTAGAAAGGACTTCGAGGTTGGCCAATAGGTTTTATTGTACAACTCTAGGCTCGGCCTCATGAGTTGTAAGTTGAGATCAAAGTGGATTGGACCTTTTGTTGTAACTAATGTTTATCCTTATGGTGCAGTTGAGATTCAAAGTCTTTCCACAACTAAAACCTTCAAGGTGAACGGGCACAGACTGAAGCCTTTCCTCAGAAATCCTTCATTGTTGGATGCAGTGGTGGAGGAGACATCTTTGGTCAACCCCACCTATCCTTCCCTTTGACTCAGGGAGTTTCTTTTCTCCTTCCCTTCCCACTTTTATTGCACTTTGTCCATATCTTTTGACTGTTCTGATTGTTCATCTGATGATTGTGACACACTGAGGACATTGTGTAGTTTAAGTATGGTCTATTAGGGGATATTGTTCTTTGTTTAGGTCTTGTTTTCTAGGTAGTTTTTGTTTTGTCTTGTGTACAGTTTTGCATGTTTTTCGTGATCTCTAGACTTGATTTAGGTTGCAGACTTGTCTTTTACTTCATTGATACTTTGTTTAGCTTGAAATCCTTGCTTTTTCTTTGCTTGGAAAGATGATTATGATGTTTGAGAGGTTGAATTGATTGTGACAGAATTACCTTGTGCGAGATTTGAGCCATTTAATGATCTTTCTTGTGTGTGATATGCCTCTTGATTGCTTGCACATATGCCTTGGCTTGACTTTTGTTGGTAATTCTTGATTCATGCGCATGTTTGAAAGTGATAAAGGCGTTTTGTTGTTGAGCCTTTCTAGCCAAATGAGCCTACCCTGTTTTGATCCATTGATGACCCCTTTTGAGCCTATGCTTTCCCCATTTCTTTGTTTTGAAGCTCATACACTAGCCCTAAGTGAAAAACCATGATTACCTTAACCTTAGGGAATTTTGGAGCTTTGGAATTGTTTTGGGAATAAGTGTGGTCTCTTGGGAGATTCAGATGATTTGGTTAGTTGGCTTCTCTTCTTGTGATTGTTTTTGTAAAAATGTTGTGTATCTTGTCTCTTACAGTTTTGTTTTGGAAAGAGAGAAAAGAAAAGAGACAAGATGGGAAAAAAGAAAAAAAAATACAGAAAAAAAAATTGTGTGAATAATGGAGTCAAGAAGAGGATTGAATTAGAGGTTTCGGGGTATGACTTTACTGTGTTTACACTTGTTCGCCATTGCTCCTCTGTTCCTTATGGTTTGTAGCTTCTTATGCAGATGTATCCTCCCTTGTCCTTGGCCCCATTACAACCATGAAAAGACCTTTTGATTTGAACATGCATATGTGCTTGAGTGTTGATATTAGAGGCTTGCCAAGTCTATTTGTGTTTGCTTTCTTGAGTGCATTGAGTGACATTGATTTACCTTAAACACTTGAGAGAAACACTGATTGTGTGCATCTGTGAGGCTCTGTTGCTTTTGATTCATCTCTTGAACTGATTGACTGTTTTTCATGTACTTAACTGTTTGGATGATTTCATGAGTATCTACTTTCATTGACTCTGTATGGGATTCTGCCTATGCCTTGCACTGTCCAGATTTTGTGAGAATTATGCAACTTTGTTTCTGTTTTGTGTCACCGCCCTGATGTTTGAGTAGTTCCCTGGTTTTCGTCTTGGTTTTGCCCAGGAGTGCAAAAGACTAAGTGTGGTATATTTTGATGATTCGTTATTTCTTGAACTATATTTAGTTTATTGCACTTAAATAAACCAGGGAATTGTGTTTAATTGTCTGTTATTTCCCCGTTTTCCGAATTCTGCTTAATTTGGTCGGAAATTCATAATTGTGCTAATTTGGATTTTCTGAGCTGATTAAGCGCATTTCTGGTTGCAGGGAAGTTGTGGAAACATCATCTGGAGCATTAGGATATGGCGTGACACATTCAAAGGCTCAACATTTAGTCATTTAGATTCTAATTAAAGTTGTAATTTCGTTTTCTAGAAGTCCTTAATTAGAAATAGGTGTTTTGGACCCTTTTAAGGGCAATTTTGTAAAAGCCCAATGTGCGGGACACTTGGCACCAAACCCTAGGGTTTCTTTTAGAGGTGGACCCCACCCATTTTTTGGAATTCTCGGCCTTGAGAAGAGGGGAGTCGCCACTTCATTTGCACACTTCACTTTTACACTTCATTTTTGCTTAGGCTTTTGTATGAACTCCCTCTTGGGAGCCTTGGTGTGTGCCCACGGTTTTTGAGCTTCAATGAATCAATGATGCATTTTTCTTCTTCTCTAGCTTGAATCTTGTTTATCTTTGCTTGGTGGTGGTGAAAACCGTCCCATATTCCACTTTGTTTCTTGTTCTTTGAAGTTTGAAGTATGAGCTTGAAGGGTTGTTCTTGCATTTTTCATGATGGTTCCTTGGTTTGAATGAAGAGCTATTTCCGATTTCCTTCTCCTTTGCTGCAGTGCTCACGGTTTTCCATTTAGTTTTCTTGGTTGAATCATGAAAATGAAGTTCTTGATGGGTTTTGGAGTGAAGGAAGCTTGAGTTGGTGTGTGGGTGTTGAGGTTTGGACCCTTTCTTCTTGTGTTTCGCTTTTGTTGATTGGAAGCATTTTATGAGCTGAACTTTGTGCTATTTCCTCATGGCTGGACGGTGCTGCAAAGTGGGTTAGAGATTTCATTTTAGTTTTTATCAAAAGTTTGAAAAAGAGAGAGTGTTAGGTTGGTTAGTAGAAGTTAGAATTTGGCTTTGTTGTTCTTGTAATTCTTTGCGAATGGAAACTTGGTTTATTGGGTGCATTCTCGGTGTGGAGAAGTGAAGAAAAGCTTTGGATGTTTGTTGAGAGATGATGATAAGGAAAAAGAAGTAGTTGAAAGCAAAGAAAAAAAAGAAAAATGGTGAAAAGAAAGAGAAATAGAAGAAAAAAGAAAAAGAGAAAGTTGAAGGGAAAGATTGAGAAAGAGAGGAAGAGAGGAAAGAAGAGAAGATTGTATGAAAAATCCCTTCCTCAAAAGAAATATCATAGGAGGAAAAAGAGAGTGAAGTGCTTGAGGGAGATGTTCAAGAGATTGGAGATCAAAGCTCCTATGATTCAAAACATGGAAACATGTGCTTGGTGTTCTCAATTTTATGAACGAATTCAGCAGGAAGAAGAAAAAGAAAAGAATATCAAGCACGGGGGTTATCAACACCTACTGAGGAGTGGGGATCACCCCAGTTGTTGTAATATATTAGTTTTATTTGATGTAAATTAGTTGGATATTTAAACAATTTTGGGTAGCATCTACTGAGGGATGCTAAATTTTTATGTATCCACTAAAGGATACAGGAAGGTACACCTACTGATGGGTGTTGGAAGGATTTGCACTTACTAATAAGTGCTAAGTAGGTTTAGGTCAGGCTCGTGACGTTAAACAAGCGCTATTTGGGAGGCAACCCAGTTGATTATTTGTTATTTTTTTAAAAAAAGAAAACTTTGTCTTAAGGTCATTATATGTTTGCATGTGCATCTGAGAGGGGAAAGGCATGAAATTGAAAGTTAAAATCAGGTGTAAAAGGGTGGAATTATGCAAAAGTAAGCAAAGAAGAGAAAAATATTTTTTTTCTGCCCACCGCTGAGCGGTGCATTTTACCGCTGAGCGGTGGCGGTGCAGACTTCGCTTGGGCTTTTAAAAGCTCAGTGTTTTTAGGGTTCTGCACTTTTCGAAAACTCTCTTTGAAGCTCGCCCAAGTGTTTTCTGTGAACTCTAGGACCCAATTTTACTTTCAAAGGTTTTCCAAAGGGATTTACCCACTTTTCCTCATCACCCAATCACAAAAAAAATTCAATTTTCTACCATTGTTTTGTCAAAGTTTGGGTTTTTTGGGTGAGGGTTTTGCATTGGAGAGGGCATTCATCATCAATTGGACAATTTTTGCAAGCATTCAAAGTCTCCACTCAAGTAAGTTCATGTTTAGGTTTCTATTTTGGGATGTGTTGATGAACATGCTTAGGAACATGATAAATTAGGGCTTTTGATTTTTATGCATGATTTGAGGAAATAGGAATTGTTGGAACCAATTGAACTGCATGATTTTGGTCTGGATTGATGAATTTAGTGTTAGAATAGAGAATAGGGCGATTTTAAAAAGGTTCTTTAAGAATCCCTAGTCACCACCGCTGAGCGGTCTCCTTTGACACTGAGCGGTGATGCAGCTTGAAGCAAACCGCTGAGCGGCCAACTATGGCGCCTGGGCGGTCTGCTGCAGTTTTGTTGGATGCTTGATTTTTGATGCAGGGACGCTGAGGGGCCCTGTTTCCTCTCAGTGTTGGAATGTGATTGGTTTAGAATTTAATTGATGATATATTAACCTCTAACGATGAACTTCTGTGGTATTTTGAACTTTATGCAGGAATGTCTTCATCATCAAGAAGGGTGAAAACTCTTGGTAACAAGAGGAAGGAACCTAAGAGGCAAAGAATATTTTATTCGCCTAGGTTCCTCTCCAGGAAACATGAGGAACATTTTGTGACAGTGCAAGAGAGGAGATTATTAATGGAGAGAAAGGCCACTTTTATCCCAAATCTGGCTCCTGAATTTGGAGCAGAAATCATGAGGAGAGATTGGGAGAGGTTGGCTACATATCCTGCACCGGCCAGCATTGAATTGGTAAAAGAATTTTATACAAATGGTTTACCTAGAGGAGGGGTTGATGCTGGTAGATATATGAGCTATGTGAGGGGACAGATCATCATGTATAACTCTAACACCATTAATAGCTTTTTGGGCACTGAATGGCCAGGGGAACAGTATGCAGCACTTGTTGAGGGGTTCAGAGATATAACAGATATTGAGAGAGTTATGTGCCTTCCTGGAAGGCATTTTCAGAACAACCCTAATGGATTGCCCATCAACATAAAAAGGACAGATTTGACGCCTTTGGCAAAATACTGGATGGCATTTACTGATGCTAACATTCAGCCATGCTCACATGTTTTCGACATAACCATGCATCGGATCATCTTCATTTACTGCATGCTGAGGCAGTTGGATGTTAACATCGGGAAAGTCATTGCTGACGAGATTCAGAGCTGCACTACTACTCTGAGTAGCAGGACACCGTTGGGACATTCGTCCCTGATCACCTTTTTGTGTCAGCAAGCTGGGGTGGACACTGTAGTTCCACCATATGAGAGGCCTAGGAAGGCCATAGATGCTGCTTATTATCAGCAATACTGTGAGGAAGAGGAGGCAACCGAAGCACCTAGAAGACGTCCTAGGAGAGTAGGAGCACAGCAAGAGCATATACCTGCAGATGCACCGGCACATCATGCCGAGCCATTCCAGATGAGGGACATGTATATGTCCATGATAGAGGCTAGGATGGAGGCTCTTCGTAGAGGACAGATAGCCACTGCTGATATGATAGTAGGGTTGTATCAGCAACCACCAACGCACATGTGGACTATGGATGAGTTAAATGAAGCTATGGCTTGGCCTCAGGAGCAAGCACAGGGCAACAGGGCTAGAGCAGCTGAAGCACCAGATATGGATGATGATAATGAAGAGAATTTTGAAGATGCTGATGATGGAGACCAGGACGACTTAGATGAGGACTTGCGTTGAGGGCATCTACTGATGGATGCCAGTACTTAGACAAGGATTTTTCTTTTTCTTTTGTACTTTGAATTTGTAGAATAGGTTGAACTTTTATTTTGTGTCTATGCTTGGCTTGTACAATGGTTCTGATGGTAGTATTAAAATGCATGACAAGTATTAGATAATGATTGAATGTGGTTGACTGAGAATGTATATATGTTGATATCCAGTTAAATGATTCACTAATTATATGAACAGATGTATTGTGGTTCATGATTGTGATTGTGATGCTAAGCAGGATAAATGAATGATGTGTGAGAAAGCATGTGTGTGAGGTTTTGAGCTCCAGAGTTCTTACTGATATATGTATTGTTCACAGTGAATCATGAATGATATTGCCTTAGTCTTGATAATTTGATTGATTTGCATGCTTATGTTATATGATCAAGGCCATGTTTGGAAGTCCTTATGTAGCCAAAATTTCACCCAACAAGTTTAAAATTTTATACCCTTTTTGAACCTTGGCCTTAAACAGGATGAGAACCCTTGATTTGTAATTATTTATCTTGAGTAGGGTTGAGAATAATTTTATGTGACGAAAAGGTTCAAGTTTGGGGTTGTATGGGGAAAATTGAAAGGCAAAAGAAGAGCGTTGAGTTCAAGTATTGAAAAGAAAAGAATGCATGAGTAAAGAAGAAAAAAGGAAAAAGTAAAAGCATGAAAAAGGAACTCAATGAAATATTGATAAAAAGGGAAGAAGTTGGGAATAAAGGAGTTTGGTGATAGAAAGAGTTTAAACTTGAACCTTTTCAATGATGAAATAGCTCTCTTAACTCAAGGATTTTGCAATCTAGAAAAACCAAATTTTCTTGATAGCCTAGCCTCATTATAAGCCTTGGAAAGTCCTTGTGATGGCATTTGCATGTAAGGATTTTTATTGTTTTAGATACATGGCAATATTGTTTTATGTGGCATGTGAATAGTAAAGAGTGGAGTGATTCCTTAAACACTTGAGTGATTGAGTGAAACACTTGCTTGGTAAGAATTGTTGAAATCTGTGTTTATATCTATGTTTAGTGGATTGATCATTCAGAAATAAAACATCTGTTGGGAAATATTGAAGTAGGTGAACTAGATTGGATTGAAAGCATGCTTGCATTTTGGAATGATTCCACTTAAAATCTGAATTGAAAAATAACTTGTCATGAAGAAAAGGATTTTGAAAAGTGTAGAACTATTTGATGAAAGATTGGAAGGCCAAGTTTTGTTTTGTTTTGCTTAAGGACAAGCAAAGCTTTAAGTTTGGGGTTGTCATAACGGTCTCAAAATCGTTATTTTCATGCATAAATTTGATATTAAAACACACCCTTTGCAGCTTAAACCGAGCTTAGAATCAAGTAAAACTCTTAAGTTATGTTACATGAGAGTCAAAAGTTGTTTTTAGAGATATTATGCTTGTTTTGCATTGTTTTGCAGGGTTTTTGATGAAAATTGAAGATGACAATGAAGTAGGAAGGTCATAGACTCAAGAATGAAGGAGAAAAAGGAAGAAAAGAAGAGTCTGTGAACCGCTCAGCAGTAAATTCCACCGCTGAGCATCCTAGTGCAAGGAAAAGTTGTTGTCTGGCGCCCAGGCGGTGATGCTGAGCGTCCAGAGCGACAAGAGGCAAACCGCTCAGCGGTCATTTTAGGCGCCTGGGCAGTTGATGGAAGCAACTCCAATCTTCAAGAAGGAGTGGCTCCTCGATCCAGAATGACGCAGCGGAATGGAGAACGGAGTTGATGGATGCAGCGCACTGAAGGTGTTCGATGAATTGTTTGGTGCGGTTTTGGAAGTGTTTAGGTAGAATCTCCAACTCAGACGGCCTTCCAAGGGGGAAGGAAGCTAGAGGAGAGGGTGTAGAAGAGGCACAAGTGTTTGAACTCTGAAAAATGATTCTTGAGAAATCTCAACAGCATTTCATTAAGTTTCAAAGTTGGTTTTTACAATGTAAGGAGTCTTCCTTTTATAGATGAAGGAGTGACTCAAAAACGTGCTAAGCAAGTTATTATAAGTGTAAAAGAAGCTTGTTGAGGAAGCTACGCAGTCTAGGAGACTTGGAAGGCAAGGTACAGCTTGCCATGTCAGCAATCCAAGTGAAGAAGATGATGCTGCATTTCTGGCGCTGGGACGCCATCCAGCTTCCCTTTTTGGTTCATTGGTTTTCATCCTTGGCAGCCTTCCTTAGTTGTATGTACATGGTTTCTCCTCTTTCTTAAGGGCCTACAAAACAATGTAAAGTTATTTAGCAAAGATTAACATGCTAAGACTTTAGAAAGAAAAGATTAAGTTCTTAATCAACTTCCCTTTCATAGTCTTAGTGTAGTTTATGCTTCTTTGGATGGGAAGTCCCTTTAGGGGTTGCCATCATTCCCTCCCTCTTTAAAAATGATTTGTCCTCAAATCGGGAAGAAATAAAGAAGCACAACTTTGGGTTTTGTTGTCCACCTGGATCAAAAATATATCTACAAAAGATAGCAAAAATAAGTATGATGAAGTTGTGAGCAAAGATAAGGAGACAAAAGAAAAGTCTTGTTTTTTTGAAAAAGATTTTCTGAAAATTATTCTTCGAAAAATGGAGAATTCCATATTCCCAAGTTATTTGATTTTTATCTTGAGTTACTTGTTTACACAAGGGTAACATTAACTCAAGTTTTGAATTGCCATTTTTTGAAAAGTTTTTCAAAGAACATGAAATGGTAATTGATTGAAAACAAAAATTAAAAATGGAAGAATGCACAATAATTGGAAAAGAAATAAAGAATGAGAACCCTTCCCTGTTAGGTTCCAAGTTTATGGTAAGAGTAGGAGTTGCTATCAATAGGAAGAGCTCCTTCTCTTTATTTTCCTCTTCTTTCATCTCTCTTTTTCGTCTCTCTTCTTCCTTTTTCTCTTCTTCTTTCTCTCTTCTTTCCTCCTCTTTTTGTCTCTCAACATCTAGTCTCTTAACTTTCAACTCTAGTGTCTTAACCTTTAACTCCTTAAGTCTAATTTCAAATTCTAGTTCTCTAAGAAGGAAACCATTGTCATTTAAGCTTTCAAGAAATGTTTTTCCATCTTCAATGTAAGCTCTTAGGGATTGTAGGTTTCTCTTAATTGTTGAAGGAACAAACTCTCTTCTCATGCTAGATTTTAGTTCATTCCAATCATGGATGAGGGATTTTCTACCTATCCTAACAAGATATTGCCTTTCATCCCACCACTCTCTTGCATGCACTTCAAATCTAGATGTGTAGAGACTAAGAACATAAGATGCACTATTGCAAGAATGGAAATAAGATTCATGTTTACTTTTTCTAGCAATGAATGAATGCATGTCATCAATGTCCCTTTCCTAAGCGAGGTATGTTAATGCACCAATATCCTCTCCAAAGAATGGAATATTTTCCCTAGCTTGTTTTTATAACTCATCCTCAATACTCTCAAATTCATAAAATGAACAAGTTCTTCTTCTACATTCATCAAGTTTTCTTTTAATTTCCTTGAAACTAATTGGTTGATGAAGACTAGAAGACCTAGAGGATCTATATGAAGAAGAAGACCTATAGGAATCATAACAAGACATCAAAACTTTTTAGATTTTGGTGAAAGAGTTCTATAAAGATTCTAAAGGTGAAGAAACCGAATAGCTCCCAAGAAGAAGAGGTGAGTCACAATGGACAAGCTTAGAAACCTTGTCCTTCCTTAGCGAGAGTTTCTCCTGACGTTTCTTACCCAAGTTTCAATGTAGAAGTCTTTCAAAAGTTTTTTGAATGCAAGATGAAATGCACCTAGAAACCAAATGAAGGTTTATCTAAATGAAACGCGCTCCTAAGTATCACGGAGACTTAAAACATAAAAGTCAATCAAGCAAGGAAAGTAAATGAATGGCAATGGAAGACAATGATAAACGACCCTATGTGAAAGTGCAAGTGACATTTGGAGCCCCTTGACACACTTTCACACTAAGAGGTGGAAACTAACTATTACAATGTTGCTTAGTACACTTGGAATTGCTTGAAAAGCATTTTCCCAAGGTACTTGAAGTATGAAAAATGTAAAGAAAATTAAACTTCAAAGGTTCCGTGATACAAGGCTTTAAAAGTAATAAAATGAGCAACAATATGTATACAACGAGAATCTACTAAAGCTTGATGTTGTATAGCTCCAAAGTGTTTGAAAAGTGTGGGGTGAAGAATGGAGAAATGCTGCTGATTGCTGAAACAAGGCTGCAGCTTTGACAACAACCTTTGTGACCAATTCTACAATCTCTCCACTTCCTAGGATGCTACCCTCTTGGAAAAGGATTTCTGAACCTGGAGCAGCTAAAAAAGAAGTCACACACCACTGCCAAACACACAAAACCGTGAAGAGTGAAACAGCTGCTGCACCAGAAATGAATTAACCAAAAACCAGTTTGCTAATAATAGTTTGGAAGCCAAAAATGATGAATTCAAGTGATATAAGGGCTAGAATAAAAGGAGGAACACAAAAGGAGCCTAGGAAAGGATCTAGAACAGATTAATAAAGAAAGAAAAATTCAAAAATAATGGATGAAATCTGTGCTGCAAACTGTTTGATATAAATGCACAAGTGTTTGACAAAATGCCTCAATGATCAGCAGGTTTTTGTGTTTTTTTGAATGTGATTTCCAAAACTGGATTGCAGGGATTTAAATGCTTTTTTTTTGTGTGCTTTATACTTGATTGATCATTGGAAATGATTTAGAAGGTAAATCCCAGCTTTTGCCAATCCAATTTTTCTAAGATGAAGAAACTTGAATTGGAAATTGTGAACAAAGCTGTTGCAACACTGAAATGAGGCAGAAAAAGTGGAACTGCACTGGTCAAATTTAATGGAACTGAAAAAACTATGTAATTAACACTGCCAGCAACTTCATATCAACAAAATGGATGTGTACAAACACATAGGCAGCAAAGAAATTGACTGCAGCAGAATATGACAAGTGCACTAGCTAAAAATGAGTAAAATTTGGTGATGCAGCAGGTAAATATCAATTTGGCTCAAAATTTACCATATGAACAGTAACAAACCATTTTCAATTTACCAAAAATGACTCTCTAAGCAATGAAACAGATCCAAAACAGACAGGATCTCAATATGAGGTGTGCACTTGCATATTTCAAGCAAAATGATGGTTCAAGATGTGAAATGATACCTTGGCTGTGAAAAGAGAAATTGGACACTGCAAACAAGTTTTAAATGATCAAATGAATGTGTTCAAACAGTTTCAATGCACAGAAACATACACATGTTCGAAATCATAGTTGGAGTTGCTAATTATGCAGCAAAAAGCAAGAAATCTGCATCAGAATTGGAAAAACTACATAGAATCAAAGCTGGTTGGATCAAACAACATATAAGAATGGTCCTAGGCGCTAGATCTAGCTTAGAAAAGATGAGCTAGAAGAACTAAAATGGCCTAAGACACAAGCAATGATACAACAGCACGGTGCCAAAACTGCATAACAGTGACTCTCGGGAAATCCAATTTTTAAGAAACTCAATCACAGAATTTGAGATTCAGCATGGAATTGTGATTACTATCACTTGCAACATTCACAAATGCTTCAAACAAACTTGTTCACAACTGCAGAAACTCAAGAATTGCAGAAAACCGAATTGAATGTGTGCTAGCAGAAACAAATGTCAGATGCATAGGGTTTGAACGTTTAATGAAGAACTCAATCACTCAATTTGGATTTTAATGAAGCATAGGTGTTGGAATCACTTCAGGCACAGTCAAACACATGAAACAAAGTTGCACGAAACAGAAAACCCCAAAAATCTGGACCGCAACAGAATGTACCATTTCAAACCAGAAAGCACGGTTTCATGCAGAGATAGTCTCGGTTAACGCTCAAAAGTGCTTTGATCAAAGCTAGGCAATGCCTCATGGCTTTATATGATCAAAATTGAGCTCGGAAATGCATAGAAACACAACAAAAACGAAAAGCAATGCTGGAACAGAATCAAAACCGAGTGACATAATGAAAACTGCAAAGATAATTGCACAATACCGTGACAGAAACGGAATGTAAAATTTGATGATGAATTGGACTCAAACAAGTGATATGCACCGATTAAAATGTAAAGCAAACACTAAGGATCAGTGAACGAACACAATTCACTCAAACACGAACTGAAAACGAAAAAAAAAAATTAATGAAACAGTGACATATGAAGAGAACAACAACATGGGTTTAACCTTGCCCTGGGGTTCCAACCTATCCTTGGTGTTCATCCGGGGATCCAAGTCCGCCATAGCGACCTTGGATCTTTTCATTTTCCTAGGGTGGACCAACGACTACACTTTCAATCCCGTTGCATAGCATTCTCGGGCAGTCTTTTGGTCGGCGTGTACAATGGAAATGGTTCCTCGGTCAGACGGGAATTTCATTACGAGGTGTGGTGTAGATACAATGGCTGTGAACGCGTTGAGGCACGATCGGCCTAATAGCATGTTGTATGAGGTGTTAGCTTCAACAACCAAATACCTCACCCACCTTTCCACTCCATCCCATCCAACTCCCAGCATATTCTACAACTCCACACAGCCCCTTATGTCCACCAGTTCACCTGCGAACCCCACGATTTGTTCATTGAATGGTATAATTAGGTCCTCTGATAGGTCCATCTTTTGGATGTTTTCCAAAATAAGATATTCATCGAACTGCTTTGATTTACCAAGACCTTGCTTACCCCGTATCGGGCAATCTCAATGGTGATCATCATCGGGTCATCCTAGTCTAGGTTGGGATCCTTGAAGTCGCCATCCGTGAATGTGATGGGAGGCATCGTCCTTCTTGGCTTATCGACCAAGTTGACGGATCAGAGAGCTCTAACGTGGCGCTTCCTGGCGGAGGAGGTCGATCAACCTTTAGTGAATCCACCCAATATGGTATTGATATGACCACTTAACAGGCAGTAATGACTTCTGCTCCGACTTCTACTCCTTTGTGGCCCCTGGAGCCGATCATCTCCCCCTTGCTTACTCTCTCTATATGATCTTCTAGCAGGACTTCTCCTTTTCGAACTTCACTGCCCAGGGCTCGTTTCTTGGGTTTCGTGCTTCACATGCTTCTCCAACTGACCCGCTCAAATCAGGTCCTCTATTTTGTCGCTTAAAGTCACACACTCCTCTATAGTGTGACCCATGTTCTTATGGTATAAACAATGTTTGTTGGCATCGGCCTCCGGAGGAGTCGGACATCGTTTAGGCTTTTGGCATTAACTCTGTACTTAGGGCCTCCTTCTTTTCGGCTGCCGCTTCTTGATTCTGCTTCTTGTGAGCCTCTCTCATCTCTTCTACCCTTGTGTCCTTCGTCGCCTGCTTTCTTAACTCCTCCATTGTTTTTTGGGGTCATTGACAAATGTTATCGGCGAACGGTCCTGACCTAGGGGCTGGCAGTATATACTAGAGGGCAAGCTCAAGGTTGAGACCTTTCACCCGGTGCATAATTGTCTGATACCGGTCCATGAACGTTTTTAGTGACTCCTTATTTTCCTATTTAAGGGTCACTAGGGAGAAAACAATTAGATCATAGGCCTGACTCCCCGCGAACTGATGCTCAAACATACGCTTGATACTCGCAAAGTTCTCGATTGAATTGGGAGGCAAAGAGTTAAACCACTCCAACGCTTCTCCTTCCAAGGACAAGGAGAAAGCGAGACACCAGATGGCGTCGTTGCTAGTGTGGAATGCCATTCGATTAGTGAACATTTTAATATCGTCCTCTGGATCTATGGAACCGTCATACATCTTGAACTGGGGGGCGAACTGCTCCATTATGTGAACTTCCATTATGGCAGGGATGAACGACAACATTCCAATCGTATGTTCCATCTTTACCGGACGATGTTCTCTATTAATAGCAGTGCTCTCTTCTGGGACAGTCCTTGTCCCACTTTCTTTAACCCTGGTGTTGGTGGCCAGACCAATGCTGACAGGCACAAAGTTCTATTCCGTTCATTCCACCTGAACAGTCTTATCTCCTTCCTCCGGAGCTTTCTCCTTGGTGGCACTTGCCGCATTCTTTGCTCTGAGGGCGGTCAGCTCCCCTTCATAGCGTTGTTACATCTCTTCCATTTGTTGGTGAAGCATCGTGATCATTTTTGTCAGGTCCTTTGAGCTCATATTTCTCATGGTCACCATTTGGTTTACTAAATCACCCGGCCCCACGGTGGGTGCCAAAATATTTCGAGTATAGAATCGATCAACTCCACAAAACACACCTTCACACTTTCACTCCTTAACCGCTTGGGTAGTTGTATTTGTCCTTCATCCAAATTCTCCTTTGTTAGTGCTCAAAATCGATCGAGGGATACTTGCCAAAGGTATTATGATGTTTAAGTCAGTAAACAATTCAAACGTGGGTCAGAGTCTTAAATTCACAATAACTGTGATCATCTACCTCTTACCTTTGACCTCTATTTATAGTTTTTGAGATGGACCTAAGATCAATAAAATCTTAATCACAGACCAATTTCAACCCATAAAGCTAATCAGTACTTACCTTCAACCTTGATTCTCGATGCTCCTTAAGAAGTATTTTGTTGTTGAGGATGACCGTTCAACTTCAACCTACTGGATGGCCTTTGTGTTTATCTTACTTTAACTCAGGTGCCTAGCATGCTAGGTCGTCTGCTCTAATTTAGTGACCATCTAGCCATACAATACACACCTCATTCAATAATGAGTGATATAAACATTGGATTGTTAACGACTTAGACGTTATCATAGAAAAAAATCAAATTAAACAAAAATTACAAAAATAAAACTACTTTAAACATAAAAAAAAGTAGAAGACCACTTTAAATAAAAATCAAATAAATATAAACTGTTTTTTTAAGATCTCGATTTATGGGAACAACTTTGACCTCATCGAGATCAATAAATATCACTTTAAAGTCATTCAATAATTTATTAATATCTCATTGAATGCATAATGAAATTAAAATAATTTTTATTTTCCATAGTGATCCATACTTATACATTCCGTTCACGATAAGATAGTTCGATGGGCCTAAAAAGAATATTTATTAAAAAAAGCAAAGTTATTTTGTCTTTTTCTATGTTATAGATATTTTTAAATGTCCGTTTTAATTTATTTATAAAAGAATAACTTTACATATTATTGATTATTGCTGCCAGAAATTGAAGTTAAATATGAGTTTGTTTTAATTTAGTGCTATTAAGGTTATCAAGATCCTATAGCAGCTCTTAGAGTGAACTAAAAAAATTTTTAATCAGAACTTAATGCTCTATAAAGAAAATGAAAAACTAAGGCATTTATTTCTATTGTAAATTAAGTCCTTTAGGTTAAAAAAAAATAATAAATGCTATATTTTTCTCAATCTTTTCAAAATCTTGTTCTTAAAATTTGAAGTACTTGTCATTGAAAGATTCCATTCTTCTACTTGCAAGGTATATAGACTTTGGAGTCTTCTTTTCATAAATAGCTATTATTGAAGTTAGCCTTTTTCATTGAAAGAACTAGGTATCAAATTTTGAGTTGAAAACGTAAAAGAAAAATTATACAAATTATATGAAAAATATGGAAGCAAGTGGTTAATTTCTTAGGGTTACAACAAATATAATTCAATCAGTTACAATATTACCTACGCCTTTGTAATTGAGGTAGATTTTTTTAAAATTTATTCTATAATGTCCGTTATCTTTAAGATTCTAAAACTTAACCTTAATAATTATTTTAAATATATCCACCTATTATATGTTTAAAAAAATTAAAGGAACAAAAAATGAAAATAAGTACCATTTGTCCATATGCAATGAAAAAGCACAGGAAAAATGGGTAATGAGAATTTTATGGTCCATTTTAATTGTTCAATCTCATTTTTCTAGTTGATTGCGTTTTTTTTCATAGTATGGTAGATTTTATACTCTTTGTGTTAGAATCAATTAAGAAATTGAGGCAAAATGATATTAAACAAGTGTAGAGATTGATTGTGTATAGGTAAATTAAATATTACATACAAATATTATTTACCGATTATAATTCGTAAATAAATTCAACATCACATATTTCTTATCGATTATGTTTTGTAGGTAAATTATACATTATATACATATATTATTTAGAAAATTTTAAAATAATATTTTTAACTAATAATAAATAATTTGTATGTATGAACTTGAATAAAGGTATACTATAGTACAAAATGATAATGCACTTAATAACATTTCGGTTTCATAAAATGATACAGTGATATTATTGTAAATTTCGTAAACATATAGGTTTCGATTCACTCAAGAATCAAAGTCATATTGGCATCGATTAAGAAACAACTGAAGCCTAATGGATGCGAAATCATAAAAAAAATTAAAAAAAAAACTAATAATTTAAATTATTCCCTCCTTGAAAAAGACTTGGCTTTAGTTGTTTACACTACTGCTATCATAGGGTCTTCCCAAATTGTTAATCTTAAATTATTTCCTTCCTGAAAGGACTTATGACTTTGGTTATTTTTCAAAACCGTTATCATAGAGTTTTTCAAAACTGATAGTTATAAATTATTACATGTTTGAACAACTCCTATGTGTTGGAAAACAGGTAGGCTTCGTTTCAACACCAAGAGGGGGAGGGAGGTAAATTGGTGAGGTTTCAAAATCAGAGTTTTTTTAAAATCTTTTTCACAAAGCAAACACCTTTGCACAATTTCTTGAAACACAAGTAGAAAATTTAAGTGCAGCGGAATATCAAAGTAGACTACGCAAATTATAGAGTCGACTAATGTAAAAGTGTAAGGATAGAGAATTCAAACGCTGCTTTTTATACTGGTTCGGCCTCAATGCCTACATTCGGTGTCCTTCCAATCCCAGGAAGCAAATGCACTATAATGGTCAAGGTTTTTATAGAGAACTCCACGTCAAAAATATAAAACACCTCTCTAACCCTCTAACCAAAATATAGGCAGAAACACACAAGAAGATTTGCAGAAAGATATCCCCTCTTCTGCAATCTTCAACACACTTTGAATAATCCTCAAAGTGTCCAGACTCCACGAGTCTATCCCCTGTAATCACAACAGGTACAACAATATCCAGCAGATTGTAACACAAGCCTTGATCTACCAAAGAACACCTCAATTGTGTAGATAATGATCAAGCAATACACTACAAAAAATATTAATATTTCCGACGGATTTTTACCGACGGATTACTATCCGTCGATATATCTTAATTTCCGACGGAATTACCGACGGTTTTTTAATCTTTCTTACCGACGGTCAAAAGCCTTCGGTAAGGCCGTCGGTAAGTGACATGCACATTACCGACGGATTTACCGAAGGCTTTGGGCCGTCGGTAAAAAGAGCGGGATTTTTCCCGCCCATTATTTCGCTAGACGACATTACCGACGGATTTACCGAAGGCTTTTGGCCGTCGGTACGTGACGTGCACATTACCGACGGATTTATCGAAGGCTTCGGGCCGTCGGTAAAAAGAGCGGGATTTTTCGAGACCAGCTTCGCATCCAGTGCCAATATATGTGGCAACCACTCATTTCTCCTCTCATTTCTCTCTATCTCAGTCTAATACTTCTTCTATCGTTGCTCTCCACCGCCGCTGCCCTCCACCGCCGCTGCCTTCCACCGCCGCTGCCCTCCACCACCGCTGCCCTCCACCACCACTGCCCTCCACCACCGCTGCTCTCCACCACCACTGCTTTCCACCGCTGCTCTCCACCTCCATTACTCTTCACCGTCGCTGCCCTCCCGCCGCTGCCCTCCACCACCGTTCTCTCACCACCGCTACCTCTACCACCGTTCTCTCCACCATATTTTTGGATTAGGAACATTTATCTTACAAATCTGAGAATTGTAGAAAAACTGTCCATGATTCCCTATAATTTTAACTATTGAAAATAAATGGTTGTTTGATACTTTGGACATTAATTTGTTACTCGCGTGATGCCGTTTTGGTGGCGGAGTTCTTGAAAATGTAAAAAAAAATTGACACAGCGATGAAGGAAGAGGAAGAAGATGAACCAGGTCGCGACATTTACCGACGGATTTACCGAAGGCCTAGATCCTTCGGTAATTACCGAAGGCTTTACCGACGGCCAAAAGCCTTCGGTAATTACCGACGGACGAAAGATCCGTCGGTAAAGTTTACCGACAACGTTTTTACCGACGGTATATTGGCCGTCGGTAAGCCGTCGGTAAATGCTAATTACCGACGGATTTTATACATTACCGACGACTTATGACCGTCGGTAATCTCAATCATTCTTGTAGTGAATAAGCACAACAGAAATCTCCTTTAGAACCTCTTCAAAGAATGATTTCCACGGTCTTCTTGATGAGTTCTTGGAGCAATAAATCTCAGAGAATCAATCTGAAACAGAATGTGAAAATGTCAGTTCTTCCAAAAGCTGTCTGAATAACTCAGGTATCGTCTATTTATAGATTTTCATAAATCAGACGCTCCTCTAGTCGACTAAGCTATTAATAGAGTCGACTGTCCTCTGACAATTATAACAGTTAAGTCAAACTGGTAGTAGTCAAGTCAAACAAATTAATTCCACATTCAATACAGTTGACTCTCATTCAATGCTTAACTAACATTTGAAAATATAGTCGTTGTTATTCACAAGCATAACTGAATTTCAAATAAAACAAGTAAAAAAGTCGAATGCATAGCACACATAGTCGACTTTGACACATTTGCACAAATTGAAATTCTTTTCAATGTAAAATCTCACATAGCAATGTATTTGAAAATCTGTGAAAAGTCTTTAGTCTTAATCGACTCTATTAATAATGAAGTCAACTTAGGACTTGCATATTTGTCACACAATATAAATTCATCAGAGTGTATGTGGTTTTCCATTTCCAAAACATATGGAATGTAATCACAACAGATGTAACATATATCAGAACAGTGAATATGCATTCATATATCAAAATCAACACAAAACATGTTCAATAAGAATTCAACCAATAAGTAACAGAACATGTAACACATAACAAGACATGTGTTATTAATAATGTGTTGTCATCATAAAAGCACTGTGAGATTAAGGTTAGCTAAACCAGTGTTTCTCTTATCAACAATCTCAACACTATGGCCTTGGTTGTTTGCAGATCCGATGCCATAGAGTGTTTATGTTTTGATTTTACGCATAATTGAGGCCAAAAGTTTGATCTAAATTTCAAAATTGCCACTGAAAATTTTAATTTTTTTTATCTTTTTTGCAAGCTTTAGGCATCCATTATTAGTAAAATTGATGTCATAGATCCTTAAAATTAAATCATTATTTAAAATCTGATAAGGTATATGACTTTGGCTGTTTGTAAAACTATTGCCAAAAATCTATTTTTTTCTTATTTTCAGTTTAGTGCTTTGGTTTTTCATAATCAAAGCAAAATCTTGACCTTTTTGCTTCAGTTCATAAATGAGACAAAAAAAAAATCTTTTTTTACCTCATCTTAATTTGTCTAGGTTACTGCTATCGAAAATAACCGTATCTTTTCATTGTACTAATGATACAAGATTTTCTTACCTATGGATTTTCATAGAGATCCATTACAAATATCTTCAATTTTTTCATTTTTTATGTTTCTTCCCCCTAAATTTTTCAATTTTTACTAAGCATCTCATTCACTAAGAAGAATTAAAAATGGTAGTAGTTATTTATAGTGTTATTTTACTTTATGTTCCTTTTGCAAGCATATAACTTCATATGCACGACTAGTATAATTATTTTTGGATGTTTCAATCATATTATTCAAATAAGTTAAATTAAAAGTTTGATTATGTCTTTTGTTTCTATTTATGTACAAAATTCTCAAATGATATTTTAATTTTATCTCGTCGCAAATTGATCCTATTTTTAAAAGTTTGATGCAATTTTCGTTAGTAAAATAATAACAAAATGATTTAAAATGGATTAATTTTGTTCATTTCCAAATTAAGACCAAATTTAAATAAATTTATAAAAAAAAATTCTTCATATAACATTTAATAAATTTTATATGAATGTTAGAATTAGTTTAAAAATAATTATAGAAATATTTAATAAAAAATTAAATTTTAATAAAAATATTATTATAACATTTATGTGAAAATTAAATTTTGTCGGATAAAATTGTTTCATTTTAAAAAGAATAGAGATTGAAATAAAAAAAAATAAAAAATACAAAGTAAATTGAGATTAAGATAATGACATTTGGTATTGACAATAACATGTAGCACTATCATTACCGCATCAACTACAATCGTCACTATCATATGGCACAACGCTGACTTGAGACATGAACTAACATGATTATTTTTTAACGTTGTTAATACATTACTAATAGAAATGATCAAATTACATCACTTTTTTTTTTAAAATAGGGAACCAAATTGAGAAAAAAAAAATGTAATAGAACAATTTGAAATTTTTGTAAGAAAATGGGAACCAACGGTCTAATTAAACTTAAATTAAATCAAATTGTATAAAAAGTAAACTAATTTTTTTGCCCAAATTAAAGTAAATTAAAAATACTTCAAGAAAACTAAGTTGAACTATTTTTAGTTTATTTAACTACATTTTATATTCGTTAACTGAACTTTTTTTAAAAAGAATTGAACTAAAATAATTATTCAATTTGTTCTTGTATTACACAAGAGAAGAGAAGAACACAAATTTATCACTATATGTCCTAATTTATTTACGTTAAGAGATATGATTTTAAACTAAATTGAGAATGAAAACACCTTTGAAAAAATATTACGAATAGATTCAAAACAATTTATTTTTCACTTATTCTAAAAATATTTCTTTTAAATCTATATATCATATGCATTCTCACTAGTGCAGCGCAGGAAACGACCGCGGTTGTTTTTTAGTATATGTCGCGGTTTTCGAACCGCGGCATATACAAGCACGGTAAAAAGTCTGGGACGTTAGGCCGCGGTAAAAAGCGAGGGAATAGACCGCGGTTCCCCCTGGAACCGCGGCCAAAACCCCCCATTTTAAAAAAAAATCGATAAACAATAGGCCGCGGTTCGAATCAGGTAAAAAGCGGGGGAATAAACCGTGGTTCGTGCTACAACCGCGACCAAAACCCTTTTTTTGTTAACAAAAAATTCGTCTAACTTTCTAAAGCGGTTGTGGTCACAACCGCAGCCTATTCTCCTGAAATTTTTTTTAATAGCAGGTCTGTTTTTGTGATATCCACTATCACAAAAACAGACCTGCATATCAAACAATCACATAATGTACACACATTCAACAGATTCAACACAATAATCAATGTTTACATCACATAATGTATAAAGTATAATAACTATAAATCAACATGTTCAAATGTATTTTATATCTAATAACTATGAACTATTATATAATCTAACTAAATATTTTGCAATAGCTTTCCTCATGAATGAAAGTGGCTTCTCAGGAATTGCTGCAGTAGTATTGAATCTATGCACAAGACAATTGATATTAATTAGTGTATATGAATTCCAAATGTTGGAGAAAATCAAAATTTGTTAAATTTAAATATTACCATTTCCTAGCCTCTTGTGATATGGGAACAAATAATGTGGGTCATCCAATACATTACATAGTATTCACACTCATATGACCCCTTCTGTGTGTTACACTACAATATATCATCACAGTTGTAAATAGTCAGTGAAAATCATTAAAACAAAACAACTATAAGAAAGTATGGCTTTAGCATATGTCAAACCTTGAGAGAAATCCATGCAAGCTTTCTACTGTTAGCAATTGATCTCCCAACCATCATCATACTTGCTGGAATAGAACTATACATATAAAAAAAAAGGTTTTGGCATTCATTTATATAACAAAGAAAGTCCAAACATTGAGGTTCTTACCAATCAACTGTTTGTCTGAGATGTGTGGGAGGAGACTTGTGCAATGAGTAGAACCACAAAGCATAACTCTCCTGTATAGAAATAACAAGAAGTTGCCAATGGCACCTGAAATTCAAAATAACTTAATTATTATATATTAAAATCACATATGGAACTTTATTATGTTAACAAAGTTCACTTACCTAGATATATAAGGCATAAAATATGTTTTCTTGTCGCTTGCAAATCTTCTTGTGAGATGTGTTGTGATCTGATCAAAATCATTTGTTTCCTGAATGACTTGGGGATCAATGAACCCATAATCATCATTGTACCCCAAGTTGTTACTGATCCCAAACATATACCTGAAATCATTTATATATTAATAATTGCTCATAGACTTACATCATCCATAGCTGAACTAATGTAATATTCAACTCTTCTGTTCCAAACGCAAGCTCTCCGACATCTTGGCTATACAAGTATAATGGGACCTCAGAGCCTTTCCCAAATACATTAGCATCATATTCAACCTCTAAAGGCTTATCTCCAATGGTGTCAGCAAGTAGATGAAATAAACCAAGAGGATCGTCCTCAGATAGAGGAGTCTTCTTCTGTGCCTGCGTTTGTTGTTACATGGAAAAATAAGATAAGTTTTAACATCAATAACATGTAAACTTTAAAATTGAAAAGGGTAAAGTAGAATTCCATACTGGGGGGTCAGAAACTGAACCAACAAATTGTTTAGGCCAAGCGATAAAAGACTGGAATGTTTGTGCCACAATGAAAATCTCATCTGTGGGCAGAGGAACTGAGGCATCTGGTATGATAATGTCGTCTACTGAGAACTTCACCTCATCCTCTGATAGCTCCATACCATGAACAACAGTCGTTGCCTTAAACACTATTCCACGAGCTACCAACATCGTCTCAATACCGTCTAAAATGTATAGCAGACATGGACTAGCATCGTCCATGTCATGTCCTGGGATGGCTGGTGCTGAACAACTTCCTTTCCCACTTCTCCCTGTCAGAGTAAATGTTAGATTATAGAAAAGATAGAAATAATTGCACATAAATTTTTATTAATTTTACCTGTGGGAAGCACAACATGTTCTTGTTCCTGTACATGAGATGGCATCGGGCGCATGCAATAGCTCTCAAACTGTTGTTGGAACATGGCGCAGACCTCATTATACAATTCATCCCTGAGCTCTGTCCTAAGCTCTATCCTGAGCTCTGTTCTAAGCTCCTCCCTAAGGTCCGCTCGAAGCTTTTTTGTGATCTCTTACGTCAGCCTTTGTTCTTGTGCTTCGCTGTATGCATATGAAGTTTGACGAGAAGAGCTCCCAAAATAATCTCGAATTCCTACTCCAGTTCCAGCAACATGTACACGTCTAGGGTGTTCAGGTTGTCCAATTGCAGCGGTAAGAATATCCTGGCGACCCTCTGGAGTGAATTGACCTTAGGAGCTCTGCTCAACCAAGGAGTCCTGTAACATTACAAAACACAATTATTCTTTAAAAAGTTCAATGTAGTATGTATAATGAAATTATTATTATTGTAGGAACAATGATAACTTACAATTCTTTCAGAAATTTCTCGTGCAGTGTCAGAAGAGTAGGTGCCCGATGGTTTCATACGAGCCAACTTCCATTTCTCATGCCGAGAAGGTGGAGAAGGAGGCTGGGGGCTACCACCCTCAGATGGTGGTCTAGCTTCTGCCTTTTGCTTGAGGATTTTCTCCTCAAGCTTCCTATACCCACCATGAGATAATAGGTGGGGGTTTTTTATTTTGAGCACTTGTTTCTTGTGCTTTGCTTCTTTTTGCCTGTCACATATGTTTAATTAATTAGTTCATATGATATATATTTGTTAATGTGGAATTGAATAATATCAACTATACTAACCTGCCATTCCTCTATTGTCCGACTCTGTACAAAGAGCCGCCAAGTCTCCTCATCAATGGCCTTTTATGTAGTACATGGAGACTTATTTTTTTTTGCTTCCAAAAATATATCTCGAGGTCAACTTACTTTTAAAATTTCTGAAGTTTTCAGCAACAGTTGATAAACACTTATTTCTAAGTGTTGCAACATTTGGAATGTCAAATGTTAGCTGAAATAAACATAATAAAGTTGTATCAGTACAAAATTATCAATATAAACAAATTGTAATTCAAATGATATTAACTAACTTACCAATATATCGTTCCATATAATGTTCCGATCAACCTCGGACACATGGTCAAAAGATGGAGTAAGAATACTAATTCTGTCATGTGCCACTACTCCAAGGTATGATCGGAAGTCATTTGCATTGGGGCCAATTACCACACCCGTGATCACGTTAACATTCACTGGTGTTCTTTCACCACTCCTTTTTCTAATCAAAAGTTGTTTCATCCTAGTGGGTCCTCTAGTGGATCTGGAAGGGGGAGCCTCATCCCCTAAAGAATATGGATGGTCAGCCATATATCTGTCAAAATAAAGAACAACATGTAATCACTAGTGCAAAAATGGGCTATTACGTCGTTTATTTTTGGCATTTAACGACGCAACTGCTACCGACGTTATAATTGGTGACGTAAATTAACGTCGAATATTATCGGGTGACGTTAATCAAACTGGTTTACGTCGCACACAAAGGTAAATGACGTAAAGTTAACGTGTTTTATGCTCGTCGACATTAAAGTACGTCCTGTAGAACAGAACTTGACATCCAAATATTTGAATAAATATTTATTTTTAAAGAAAGATTTTTCGTCATATCGTCGGGGAAACTGACGTAACATTGACGTCGGCATTGAAGAATGATGACGTAATATTCACGTCGAAGAGAAAATTTGACGATAATTTTTTAATAAATATTTATATTTAAAGGACTATTTGACGTCCATTTTAAGGTGATTGATGTAAGGTCGACGTCGAACATGTTTACAGTCGACGTTAATATCGCTGAGCCGTAGAGATCCTCGCCCAGCGTTTTATTGTTATCGTTATCCACTGCATTATATCAACGTCACTCGTCGTCGTGATGGACGTTAAGATATATATATATATATATATATATATATATATATATATATATATATATATATTAACGTCGGACAATTTATAAATTGACGTTACCTTCAGTGTTTTTTTATTAAATTTCGTTCGCTTTAGCTCATTTAACCAAACCTGAAATACAGAAACTAGTTTTCCAATTCCTAAATGCATAGAATTAATTAATTTAAACCATGCTATCATTAATTCCAATTAAATAGTAAAAGTAAAAGACGTTAATGCTATCATCAAAACTTAAAAGAACCCACTTTTCCATTCATTTATTCACAGTATTCATCTATTCTCAGTATTCATCTATTCTCGATAATCTATTCACAGTATACATGTATTCACAGTTAAAAAGCTGCACAAGTAAGCAAATGATACTATCATGAAAGGAAAAACCTAAAACTATAGGTATTTAAAATGTTTATTCAAATATCCTGCCCATGCCTCTCTTATCTTCTTTATTAGTGCATTGGGCAATGCAGAAGTAGTGTTGAATTGCTACAAAATCAAGGAAGGAAACTTTGCAATTATATTAAATTTAATGTCAAAAGTTTATTGATATTTTAAAGAATTTCAAATGTAAATTTCTACCTCAGTCCAATCTCCTCTGATTCCTGCTCGGATGATTGTCTTCATCCATGACATGATGTAGTAACCACATGCCCAGGAATCATTCTGCTTATTACACTAAACATGTGAAAGAACCTAGTCAAATGTAATGGTTTAAAATTGACTACGAAAATTAATGGTTAAAGATCAACGAATTCCAACCTTAGGATATATAATCTCAATTTGTTGTCCTTTGGTCCTAGTCAGAACTCTAAACAAATTTGAAAAATTTGAACATTAGAAACATAAGTTAATATATTGATATCATAATGAATTGATAAGAATGAATGTAATACTTACCTATTTCTCCCACATGCCTTCGTTGTGATCACATAGAGTTGCATGTATTTCATCGGTTACATCATCAACCTTATTTTCAATGATTCTCGATGAGAAGGAGCTTGTCTCAAGTATAACTAGAGAGTCTTCATCATCAGATGTGTGCATGGCTCTGCCTTCCAATACCACTGACCATTTATGATTCATTGGGTCAGTGACATAGAATATTTTTCTTGCTTGACTAGCCATAATAAATGGTTCATCCGTGTAACTTATTTTGTTAAGATCCACCAAAGTGAATCCGAGATCTTCTGTCACGACACTAGATTTACTATCAACCCATTTACACTTGAAAATTGGAACTCTAAAAGTGACATAATCAATTTCCCAAATTTCTTGTATTATTCCAAAATAACTGATTGATGCTGTAATTGGATTCTAATCCTTGGAACTGGAAAAGTGTACAGCCTCAGCTTGTAGGGTAACTCCACTATTTTGAACTCTACTTTTATCGCCTTCCTCCTTTGAATAGAACAAGTAATTATGTAATAGTCGTCGAAAGTGATCACATCAGTGTTAGGTCCACGAGCTAGTCTCAATAGATTTTCAGAAACATTCGGAGTGGCATAAATCTTTTTCTTAAACCAAGCTAAAAAGGATTTGTTATGTTCATTAAGTGTCCACTTTTCACTCATACGTGGATGTGCTGACTTAATTTCATCAATGTGCTGTGAAATGTAAGGAATAACATCCTCTGTGTTGTTTAAAATGTACAAATGAGCTTGATTAACTTCTTTTCCACCAACACTTTCATTCCTTACTCCTCAAACTCCCTTTCCTTCACGTCTATGTTCATGTACTGTTTTGTTTGGAAGTCCTATTGGTTCACAACTTGGCATATGATGAGTCGATATTTTATTGATTTCACTTAGTTTATTGTGCTAGAATTAATCAGGGAATTGTGCTTAATTGTCCGGTATTTTCCCGTTTATGCTAATTGTGCTTAATTTGACCGAAAATTCTAATTTTAATTAATTTGAAGTTTTTTGAGCTAATTAATTGCATTATTTATTTCAAGGAAAATTTTGGAGATACATTTTGGGACGCTAGGAAGGACACGAAATAAATTCAGGACTCTACAATTAGGCATTTTATTTTTAATTAAATTGTAACTTAGTTATCTAGAAAACTTTAATTAAGCTTATGTGCAATGGGCCTTTTAGTGACAAAAATGTAAAGGCCCAATTTTGTGGGACACATGGCCTAACTCTAGGGTTTCATTTTCTTAGGGTGGACCCACCCTCACTTTTAGGAGGAGGCCACACGACATTTTGAAAGAAAAGGCCGTCACACTGCTGAGATTTTTTGGCTTGGAACGTTTCTTTCCCAGGGCTGGAATGTTTTTACAGGAAATTTTATTTCAACCATGTCTATGCATTTGGATGGTGGATGAATGAAAAATGAGGCTTGTTCTTTTCTTGGGTGCAAACATTGTTTTTGGCTAGCATTTATTTTCCGCATTGGTTCTTTATTTTCCTTTGATCTCAACAACTACTGTTACACTGATTTTTATTTTTTTTTCCGACTCAAAGAAAAAAAAAGGACTTCATTACGCTGCTTTCATTTTGACGCCACTTACATTCAGGCTTTGTTTCTTTTTAACGTTTGTTTTTGGAAGCAAAGGCTGGAACGGTGCTAGTTGGGAAAAGAAAAGAGAGGCGCTAATTTTGAATTGGAGATTGAAAGATGTTATCCGACTTGGAGTATAAAAGCGCAAATTTCATTTTTAATTTAGAGAATAGGCATATTACATTTTGAAGAAAAGATGTGTACGTTGTTGGATGAGATGCTGCAAGCCGGTGATTTGGTTATTGGAAAATTTAATATTTCATTTGGAAAGCACACGTCTTTTTGGGAGAAGAAAGTGGCGTTCATTTTTTTTAGTTTATTTATTTTAGAACAATTTTAATTTCTTTAAGAAAAATCATTGTTTATTATTCCATCATGCATTTTATTTAGTAGTTTAATTGTGCAATTTTCCATTCATGTCGAATGTGCATTTCCGCTTTCTTTGCATGCATTTCATTTTTAATCAAGTGTTTTAATTTTTTTTATTATCTTTTGCATTTTAGTGTTTATCATCTTTTTCTCATGTTGCATTCTGTCACTGTGTTTTATTGTTGGTCTTCTTTTCAAGTGTTGTTTTAATTTTGGTTTGCTTTTAATGATGCTTCTACTATTGCGTTTAATGTTTAAGTTCATCTACTGCATTTTAATTAGTTTACACAGCTTGTTTTATGACTGTTCAAATTAATGTTTCCATGTTGTCTGTTACGTTCAGTTTATTGTTTCCGTTCATTATTCTGTTGTCTGTTCTGTTCGATTGTATAAATTTCATTGTCATGTTAGCTTAGATTAATTGAGTTGGTCATTAGCGATATTATAATGTTTCCTTGAGATTTCTAGACTATAATTGTGTTTGTCACTCTGACTTGGTTAATGTAAAATATGTATTTGCACTTTCAATTGGGTATAAGCTTAGTTGCCAAGTTGGTGTTGAGTCTTCGCTTAGTTGATGAAACTGCATGGTGTAAATTGGATTTGATGTTAACATCGCGTTCGCTTAGTTCGCTTTTATGAAAACATGTTTAGCCTTCGCTTAGTTGGTTAGCTGTGTTGGATTAGAGGTTTGAGTCGCTGATTTATTTTGTTGATTTGTGATAAGAATCATTGTAATTAAGTTAATGACCAATCGTTTCCATTTTGTCTTTGAAACCGCTTTTACATCTGTGTTTACATTGTTGTTTGCATTCGTGTTTTGATTTGGTTTATCCACATTCACAAACTTTTCACAACCCCCCCCACTTCGTGTCTGACCTAATTCTCGAACCACATTTGGTCCTTGAGAGACGACCTAGGAGTTCACTTCCTAGTCTATACTGCATTCTTTTATGCACATTAAATTTGCATGGGTGCGACACCTATCAGCATATAACTTGAGCAGAATTCAATGGCTTCCTCTGCAATGTAGCGCTCTATAATCGAAGCCTCCGATCTCAATTTATTCTTAACATATCCCTTTAAGATCTTCATGTATCTTTCAACTGGGTACATCCACCTCAAAGAAATCGGCCCACATATTCGAATTTCTCTCATTAGATGGACAATCAAAAGAACCATGATATCAAAAAATGAGGGTGGGAAATACATTTCCAATTGGCACAAAAGTCTGATGGCCTCATTTTGGAAATCATCTAACTTTCGAGGATCAACAACTTTCTTGCAAATGGCATTGAAAAACAAACTCAAACGTGTGAGAATACCTCTCACAGAGATAGGTAATATGGCTCGAATAGCTATTGGTAAAAGTTGTTGCATTAAGACATCACAATCGTGGGACTTTAAACCAACTAATCTTTCATAGAAAGAAGGCTACTAATATTCGATGAATAACCTTGTGGAACCTTCAAACCATGTAAACATTGACAAAAAAATTATTTTTCTTTGTTTGAAAGAGTATGACAAGCTGGAGGAAGATAAGTGTGTCTTCCTATGGACTGTGGATGTAACTCAGAACGGATTCCCATGTCAACCAAGTCTTGTCATTCTTTCACTCCATCTTTTGTTTTTCCTTTAATGTTTAGTAAAGTCCCAACAACACTATCACATACATTTTTTTCAACATGCATCACGTCTATGCAATGTCGCACATCAAGTTTACATCAATATGGAAGATTAAAGAATATTGATCGCTTTTTCCAAATGTTTTTCTCAAGGGTCGTTTTTTTTTTGTTTTCCAAAGACAACGTCAATGTTTCTCACCTGGTTGTATACTTCTTCCCCATTACGTGGTCTGCTCACTACATCATCTTCAGGACTTCCATTAAACGCTTTCTTCAATCTACGGTAAAGGTGATTTCGAGGAAGGAATCTTCGGTGTCTTGTGTACACAGTTTTCTGCCCATGCTTCAGTTGAAGATAACTAGTGTTTTCTTCACAAATGGAACATGCAAAATGACCTTTAACACTGTAACCGCTCAAGTTCCCATAGGCTGGGAAATCATATATTGTGCAAAACAACATTGCACGCAAACAAAAGTTTTCTTCTGAATATGAATCGAAGACCTCGATGCCCTCTTCCCAAAAAATTTTTAAATCGTCAATTAAGGATTTTAGATAAACATCAATGTCATTTCCAGGTTGTCTAGGACCCGATATCATCATCAATAACATCATGTATTTTCTCTTCATGCACAACATAGGAGATAGATTGTATATCATCAAAATAACTGGCCATGAACTATGTTTGCTACTTAAGTTGCCATAAGGTTCATACCATTGTTAGCAAGTGCAAGTCTTAAGTTTCTTGGCTCTGCACTAAATTCGGGAAATGTGGCATTAATGTTCTTCCATTGTGGGGAATCAGCTGGGTGTCGAAGAAGATTATCGCATTTTCTTCCATCAACGTGCCACATAAGATTCTTCGCATATTCTTTAACAGAAAATAATCATTTCAACCTCGGTACTATAGGTAAATACCACACAACCTTAGCCGGTGGACCTTCATTCTATTCATCGTTATTTCCATGAAGTTTCTTCTTAAATCGTGATGAACCACACGTCGGACACACCTTCATTGAAACATACTGATCTCTATACAATACACAGTCATTGGGACATGCATGTATCTTTTGGTATTCCAAACCCATTGGACATAGAATTTTCTTCGCGTCGTAATTACGTATAGGTAACGTGTTATTTTCTGGAAGCATGTCCTTCAGTAACTCCAACAATTCCATGACACTTTTATCAGTTCATCCGTTTCTTGCTTTCAAACAAAACAATTTCAAAGTAGCCAATAACCTTGTAAAATTGATGCATCCTGGATACAACTCTTGCTCTGAATCGTTCTTAAGACCATCGTATAAATGAGCTCTTCCAAAATTTTCTTCTCCAACGTCACGTACCATTTCGTCTAAATGATCACTCATTGATTCTTCGACATAATCTAAACCTCTTAAAGTTGTTGGCTTATATAATACTTCCCCATGGCAAGTCCAAACTGTATAACTTCTCATTATTCCATAGATGAACAGATGATCACGGATGTTGCCCAAGTCTTCACGTATTTGATTGAGACAACGAACACAACGGCAAAAATATGCCCCATTCACTGGTTTTGTGTGTTCCTTAACATATTGTATGAACTCAAAAATCCCTCGGTCATACTCTTCACTAATACGACGCTCACGAATCCAGCTTTGATCCATACTCTAGGACTCTAAAAGAAAAGAATCTACGGAAAAAAATAAAAACTAATTTACGTAGACGTAGAGAACAAAAAATAAATATCTATCATGGATAAGAGATATTGAAAGGAAAAAAAAACATACTTGAAATGATGTCCCTAGAGAAGATGATGAAGTTCGCTGACCACATACGAAAAATAGCCTAAAGGTAAATGAAAAACAATCGGTCAACCATACAAATGTGAACCAAATGACATTGAAACAACTTAAAAATAACCTTCTTTCTTTATCGCAGTCGTCCGCGAAGAAGAAAGTTCAAGCATAAATGGAAGTGTGAACAAACAGTGAGACCGTGTTATATTTTTAATTCAATAAATAAATTCCATGTCGCATACATTAAAAATATGACGTTATATTTAAATATAACGTCCAACCCCAAATAATTGACGGTTTCCCTTAGAACATTAGCGCCAATAGAACGTCGAATGAGGAAAATTGACGTTTTCTCTTAATGAGCCGCCAATATCAGAAAGTACCGTACTTTTGTACCTCTTTTCTTTTCACCCCTCCCATAGAACGTCGAAGGCTGCGGGGCTGGGACGTGAAGGGAATTGAAGTGGTTGGGAGCATTAATGGTGTGCTTAATAGAACGTCAAATTCCATGGGGCTTTGACGTTTTTTTCTTCTACCATTTTTCTTTAAAATATTACATGAAATCTTTTCTTTTTACTTCTTCCTTAATCGATTCAAGTTAGCAGTGTACTGAAATTTTCACTTTTAGACAAGTGATCAGTTTTTAAAAGGTCGGCGACGATAAAAATTCAAAAAAAAACTTAGACCTTTTATTTGGTCAAAATCAAATAAATTAATTTCAAAAATTTAATAGTTATAATAAGTAACTAATATAAATGATTAAGCTTTAAAAAGTTGACGTCGAATGTTGAGTACCCTCGATGCACTCGCATTACTGACATCAAGTGTACTGGACTTTTAATCTTACGTCAAATGTTAAGGACATTTTATTTTTAAAGAGAAATAAAATATTATTTTAAAATATAATATCAAGGTGTGTAAATTTATCTTGTAAATTTATTTTGAAACCGGTAAACAATTTTAATTTTTTTTTTAAAACCATTGAACCCTTCCATGGTTTTCCAAACCCATTGAACCCTTCGATGGTTTTCCAAACCCATTGAACCCTTCCATGGTTTTCCAAACCCATTGAATGACAATGGCTAAAATAAGCTTCCCTGTCTTTCCCTTTCTTTCATGCTTTTCCAGATCAATGCATCATTATTTTTCTCACATCACAAACCAAACCAATATTTATATATAACTATTCAAAATGTAAACTTGCAAATATAATCAAATATGTAATAATACCTGGGATTTGCGGTGATGTAATAATCAAATATGTAATAATACCTGATCATTCACACGCTAATTGTTACACGACTTCTTTTGATATGAGGAAATTCGACATTTTGACTGAATTATAATTTTTTAATTCTTGAATTAAAAAAATGAAGTATACAGGGTGAAAATTGATGTTTAAGAAATGGCAAAGTTGGAAATTAAACCTAAAATTAAGTGCTGAAAACCTCGTTCTCATTTACATTGCGAAATTAAATAGTTAGGTGCTACACCAACACATACTTGAACATAAAATTAAAAAAGAAAAAACATTTTAGGAAAAAAAAAACATTTCAGCCAATGACATGCTGCCACATGACCACCTTGACACAAATTTGATAAGCTGTCGTTGGAGCTATCAAATTAATACTACTTTTCAAGGCAACTTCAGTATTGCCAAGTAGTATTCAAGAAAATAGATAGGGCTAAAGTAACCCTGAGTCGTCTCCCAACGAACACGGAATTGCTTTCGAATATTTGACTCTTATGAATGCTATGCAATGCTTATGAATAAAAGTGAGAATGTTTAAAGAATGTTGTAGAACAAAGAAGAAACTTAAAAACAATTATGAAGAAACAGGCTATTTCCACTACTTTTCCAAAATAGATTCATCATCGGCTATTCACAGATCATTGTTCAATTGATTATTGTTTAAGTTTCAAATTAATTAAAGTACATTCTTAATTAATTTGAGGGCAGTTATGCAGTTAATCAAAGTACATTCTCAATCAAATGCAAGACCTTTCTAGATTATTCACAATAAATTCAACCAAAGTACATTCTCAATCAATTTTATTGTGTTTAATCATGTCTATTCTTAAATCTCTTAACCAAATTAAAAGCTAATCAATCAATGTAAATTCTCAATTGATTATAGTTGAAATTATTACTACCAACCAAAGTACATTCTCAATTGATAGTAAAAACCATTTAATCATATGAAAGTTCCTAAATTCAATCAAAGTAGATTCTCAATTAAACCTAGAAACCCTAAAACTCATATAATTAATATGCATGTAGATTCAAACACATTATGATGCAAAAATCTTTGCTTTTAATATGGTAGAGAGATGAAAGACATAGAGAGAGAGCAACTTAAATCAATAATCAAAATAAACAATTGCATTAATTCACTTAACCTCAGAATCCATAATGAAATTACAGCAGAATAGCCCTAAATGCTTAGCTCTCCATCAATGGAGTTGAATACATGATGAAATAAGAGAGAGAGGAGTGATGAATGAATGAATGAAGATCCCCTTTCTGTCTCCCCTAGGTCTCTTTATATAGGGCTTGATTGGGCTTGGACTTTGAATCTTCTGTTGATAAAATCTTTTATCTTATATCTAATATCTTTCAAATATTCAATATATTTAATCAGTTGTTGAGAATATTTGATAATATCTTTCCTAGATCAAAAAGATTTGGCAAATATTATCTTTTGATATTTATTGATATAGTTAAATAAGATAATTATTTAACAATATCAAGTATAATATCTTAAGATATATTTTCTCCAAAATATCTTTTAAAATATCTAACAGATTTAAACTTGTCCAAAATTACATTTCAACCCTTTTTATTTTATTTACACAAAAGTCTAAAATTTTCCTCTAATTGCACTTTAGCCATCTCTGTCTTTTCAAAATTGCATAAGAGTTCTGAGTTGACCAGATTGGACCATCTTTGACCATTCAATTTCATGCTTTAAATGAATAAAATTTTAACTTCAGCTGCACAAATAAACATTAGAACATCCAAAATAATTTATGCAACTAAGAATCACATTTTAAGCATCTTTAATTCCCAAACCCAATAAATCCAATTGTCACAAATTCACTTTAAATCAATAATTTAAGCACAAAAATCTCATTAAAAATTTGAATTCTAAAACATAAATGTGGGTATAAATTTGCACTCATCACACGTCATCATCATCTTCTCCAACAATCACCTTGCAACCACCAGCAACCACCTTGTCGCTGCACCATCGCATTTGGCCAACACCCACCTTCCACGGAACAATCCCAAACCGTCGTTGAACCTCTACCGTAAGCCTCTTCGCCAAAGCGTCGTTGCCTTCGTTCTCATCCAAACTCCATGGATGCCGCACCTCCGTCATCAATCTCGCACAACCATGGAAGCTTGCTCCTTCGCACAACCTGCAAATAGAAAACCCAAAATCGCACCACCCAAATAAAACCCTAAATAGGCCTACAACAGAAAAATCCTTGCCATCCCTGCAGCCCACACCGTGCGACACAACGGAAGGATTCTCTAAGGCAACTGCCTCGACAAAACGCTCGACCTGGTCCATGAGGGGCTGAGCGTGGTGGCGGACGAAGACGTAGAGACCGAACGACAATGCGTGCCATCTTCTCGGTAGTGATGTTGGCGGCACAGAGGATAGAAAGACGGCCAGGATCGAGGTTGGGGTATACGAGAAAAATGTAGTTGTTGATTGCGAGACTGATAATTGAGACTCCGATGAACTTAAGACGCTCGTAAGATACACCTTTGCTGAAGATGAACCTGAGAGATTCTTCTAGAAGCTTTCGGTATTTGAATTTGTGGCATAAGATTCTCTCTCTACCTCAGCCACTTATGCCACAAATTCAAAAACCTAAATCTTCAAGAAGAAACTTTCAAGATCATTTTCACCGAAGGTGTTTCTTATGAGCATCTTGAGTTCACGGGTCCCTATTATCAGTCTCGCAATCAACCACTTAAAATCAGAATCTATTTAGAAATTTTGACGTCTAATGTTGAGTATCCTCGATGCAATGACCTAGAGTTATTTATTATAGACATCGAGTTAGCAGTGTATTGAAATTTATATTTTTTAAGTGTACTGAAATTTGAATTTTTAACTAGTGATCAGTTAAGCTTACGTCGAATTTGTATGATATTCAACGATTTAGTGTGTTAGTATGACGTTGAATACTATGGATATTCGACGTTTTATTTTTAAAGAGAAATAAAATATTATTTTAAAATATAATATCAAGGTGTGCAAATTTATCTTGTAATAATTACATGGAAATAAAATATAAAAAGATTTGTTGGTGAAATTTAAAGAGAATAAAACTTTATTTCTTTAATATTATTTTAATTTCATATTAAACTTAATTATAATAATAATTTATGAGAACATCTACAGAAGTCAAATTGCTAACAAGACTCCAATCACACTTCTGAGGCTACTAGATCCCTATTCTTATTCATGTGAATCCACAGAGTCGTCTTCAGACATATCTTCTTCATTGCAGTGATGTATAATGCGATCAATTTTTACCTCAAGCAGATTAACAGAGGTGCTTCCATAAAGATATAACAGATTTTCTTCTCCTTTAAAGCACCATCCTCTTAAAGTCCTTGTTAATCCAAATGAGATCAGAGTATTTTGGTTAATCTCATTTCTGCAGTTGCATGGAAACCTTCTTTCACCATTAGTGTTCACACCTTGATTTTCAAGAATTTTGCTGACTAATACTGCATAGGGTAGATGAAGAGACTTTTTCATAGCACTTTCAGTCATATGTTCTTTTAGCACATCCACCCAATTCATTGGAATATCATTCTTAAGAGCATACAACAAGTAGATATATTCAGCAGTCATATTTGGTTTAGGGATTCTTGCAGGTAGAATCATAAAGGCAAGTATATTAGCCATTATTCTTTCTTCCATCCTTAGTCCTTCATGAGCGAGGTATTTTTCAAGCAACTCCGATAACCTTGTATTGTCATCAGAATATCTTAGCCACACTTTGTAGACATCTCTCATCTTCAATAACGAATTTGTCGACTTAAGTAATGAGATGATACACCCTCAGCTTTTAAACCGACAGCATGCAGCCATGTATTGTTATCAATCACAATGTCAACCCCCTTTACTCTAGAGTGAATATCACCGTTTACCAGTTTCAGGTTGTGGTAAAACACTTTCACACAATCAGGATACTAGTATCCTTTCAGTTGAACCAAGGACGATAGTTCCTGAGACTTCAACCAACCAGGAAACATAAACCCTTCTCTTTCAAATAAGCTCAGATCAAGATACTTCAGAGTGACAACAATTTTGATTCTTCCATGGATGAACCTTTCTCTAACTCCATCGTCATTGATCCATACTGTAGGACTATGTTAAGACCTTGGCAAGTGTACCAGATCGTTATCAAGTAATATAATTGGTAAAACCCAATATCGTTCTCCCAAAGGACTCTTAGGCCTTATCTTTCATGTAAATTAATCTTATAAGACTTGAAAGAAAATTAACTTATGGTTGAATGCAAAGAACTAAAAGTAAACATGCAAATGCAAGTGATTCAATTGGCAAGAAAAAGGTATGGATGAATGGAGTTTTTGGGGTTTACAATTTCATCTTATCCACTCTCTTATATCTACTATTCTTATTAAATTCGCTTTATTATCCAATTGTCATGCAAACTTTCTTAGTCTACCCTAAACCCGATCCCTCGGCGAGAAGAGCCTACTACTAGTTACTGGCTTACTATCCCTAGTCTCCCCTAGTAACTAGCAATGCAAGTACCACAGAAGCAAAATACAATTGATCGTCCTACCTCCCTATCCCTAGGTGGTATTGCCTAATCAAGGAATTCCCTATCAGTTCATGACTTCCCCGTACGTCCCCGTATCGACAAAGGCAAACATCTATTTATCGAATGAGTTAAACGATAATAGCATAGAGCATAGATAAGAAACCCAACAATTGATAATAAAAGCATATGCAAGCATATGAATAACACAAGAATTTCAATATAACAGAGTTTCAAAAGATTACATTGTTCCCCAACAACAAAGGGTTTAGTTCACCATTGACATGGTGAAACTAGATGAAATACAATGAAAGAATGGAAAAGCAAACCCTATATATGATAAATTGGAGCCTAAACATCCAAGAAATCTTCTCCAAGGAGTGTAGAACAGCTCTGGACGTCTTCTTCTGCCAAAAGAATACAAACCCTAGGGTGTCCAAGTCTTTAAATAGGACATAAAAATAACAGAAAACAAGTCCAAGCCCAAACAGATCATAAAAATCGTAGAAAATAGGTCCAGGCCCGCGTCCCTACCGCTCAGCGCTAAAAAACGGCGCTCCGCAGTTTGCGAACTGGCGCTCAGTGCCCAAAACTGCCGCTCAATGCTCTGGTCAACATTCTGGTCAACTGGTTGACTTTTCTGGTTGATTGGTTGACTTTCTGGTTGATTGATTGATTTTTCTGGTTGACTTTTTTGCATTCTATTTAACTTTTCTGCACTACAACCCTTGATACTTCAACCCTTCTTTCAAATCATTCCAAAAACCTACAAAATCAAGGGAATTTATTGATAAAATCATAAAACATATCCTCAGCTCTCTTATTCATAAAACTAAAGCAAAATCATGATTCCAAGTAAGTTTCTAAGTCAACAAGGGTGCATTTAATATCAATATTAAGCATAAAAATAACGGTTTTTCAACCGTTATCAGACTAGTAATTCTCTTAGCTGATGTGGAGATTTTGGTGAGATTAGAAGAGGATGCAGCCATTTAGCAAAGATAAGCAGCCTAGGGTTTTGCTTTCAGCAAGTGTGATTTTGAGTCATTGCTAGTTATCATCACATATTTAAAGGGCGCGAACAAACCAAGCAAATACTCATTTTAAAAATTCAAATTCAAAAAATCGTTTAACATTTTTTTTAAAATTTTGTTTTTAAATTAAAATTAATAAAACTAAAAATAAAAATAAATATAATAATATTAATAAATATAATAATAATAATATTGTAAAATTTTATTTAATACAGTGTAACGTATTAAATAATATTAAAAATAAATTAATTATTTGTTAATTTTAGTTTGAAAGAAAAATTTTAAAAATAGGTTAAAAGTTAATATATTAAATGGTTTTTAAAAACCGTTTAAGCTTTCAAAGAAAATCGTTTAAGCTCTCAGCGATTTTTTAAAATGGTTAAAGTCTTAAATGGTTTTCCCAGAAACCGAATTTTAATCTTTTATAAATTTGTGCTATCCATGTAAATATGAACTACAGTTTGCTATCTACGTAAATTTAAAATAATACTATTATATAAGAAAGTAAATCAAAACATTTAATATTATGCAGATAGCATACTATGCTTTATATTTACGTAGGTAGCACACTTTTCTTTTTAAGGTGAGAATTCGGTTTGCGGGAAACCGAATTCTAAGTTATATTATTAAATTTCATCAAAATAAGCTAAACAATATAAGATATAAAAAAGATATAACTCAGAATTCGGTTTCCCAGAAATTGAATTGTAACCTAAAATTAGAAAAAAAAATTATAAAATCGAGAAAAATCCGAAAAAAATCGAGAATTGAGTTATAGTTATACATCACAATACTTAAAATAATAATAAATATTATTATATTATTATATTTTATAAGTTATGTGAAAACATCTAAATTAACTTTTTTCATATAATAAATATATTTTTTTATTAGATTCAACAACATTCCCACACCTTATATTTCTTCCTCTCCTTTTAAAAGTTTTATGATTAAGATGGGTATGATAAAACATAAATCAAGTCTTCAATGTATCTTTCTAGGTATGTGTTAATTTTAGGAAAAAGATAAGTATGATTATACTAAAAAATATTTATTCATTACAAAAAAATAATACTTTAAAAAATAATACATTATTGTGGACAAAAACTAAGATATGTCAGTTTAGAAAATAAGATTGAGACAAACAACTAAGATGCATCAAACCAAGCCAAAGATCGAGAAGAGACAGCGTGTATCAAGAATAGTCGGGGTCTATCGAAGTCCAAAACTCGTCGTGGATTACATGTCAAGACAAACCAATCTGGGGAAAATTAAGACATAATTGGTTGGGTCGAAGATTAAGCAGGTTAAATTTGACTAACAGTCGAGACTGGTTGACCCTAAAATGAATGTTGGGATGTTTGTTTCTCACTAAAGGTCAAGACAGACTGACATATGTAGCCACTTTGGAAGTCATAATATGGATTTTCATTTTTGAGAGATGAATCTCTTGGTCATTGGTTTAGAACTCTAATTCTTATAAAGATTATTAATATATTATTAATAGTTATAATAAGTTATTAATATAAACGATTATGATATTAAAAAAATACTATGATTAACATTATTAGAAAAACAAATTTGAACTCTCTCGTGCATTATTTCTATGCTTTATAATATTTAAAAAAAGGTATGATCAATATCCAGCCACGTTGTCACTAATGTCACCAGGTCATAATCATTTAAATACATTTCTTAATTTATAATGTTTTGAATCGATTCTTTATTATTTATAATCGATTATATTAACTTAGCAAAATTGAAAGTGGAATAATATAAATATAGAGGGCCACATCAGAGTTTTTAACTTTGATCCCTCCAAATCTCACCTGGGTAATTGAAAAGTACATAATTTCTGGGGGGCGGGATGTCAATTTGTTATTAATCAAACGACATGTATTAATTTACAAAATGTTTTTATTTATATTACAGAAATGGTTAACATATCTTACAAAAAGGGAAATGCTTAGGAAAAAGAAATATGGTTCACAGTATGTTTAATGCTGAAACAATTTTAGGATCTAAAACAATTATATAAAAAAGTTGTTGAACTTCATCATTCTACATTTTAAATGAATCATTTTTTAAATTGTCTTAGGTTTGTCCTCTACCATTAGATGCATAACTATTTCATTTCCTATGTAGTTCACGTCGCATATTGAGTCCATGTGATGTCTTCTTCAACTAGAAGCCAAAGGTCTTGCACTTTTTATTCTTCTTTGATTTTTCTTTCAATCAAACGTCGAAGCCTGTGGGGGCATAGATGTTAAGGGCATCGACGTGAGGGGCATTGGAGTGGTTGGGAGCATTAATTGTGTTAGTGATTGGGGTCTGAACCGTCTGAATCTTGTTCCATTAAGTCATCTGGACTTTGTTCTTCTTCGGTCGCTCAAATATTTTTTATTTTTTCTTTTAAACACTAACTTTAACGCCTTAGTCCACTTGGGTTATGCGACGTAGTTTTCGTCAATTATTAGTATCCAGAGAGATTTTTTACAATTATTATCAGTATCCAAAGATATTTTTAACTTTTTCACTAAATGATGTTTGAACGTCGATCCATCTTTTATTATTATTATTTTCTTTTAAACGCTCACTTTAACGTCCTAGTCCCATGGTTCTTTGACGTAGTTTTCGTCAATTATCAGTATCCAAAGATATTTTCAACAATTATTATCCGTATCCAAAGATATTTTGAACTTTTCCACTGAAAGATGTTTGAACGTCGATCAATTTTTATTATTCTTTGTTTTTTCTTTTAAACTCTCACTTGAACGTCGTAGACTCAAGATATGAGACGTAGTTTTTGTCAGAAGCAATTATTATCAGTATCCAAAGAGATTTTTGACATTTTTTACTTTAATACTGAATGATGTTTGAACGTCATATCTGATGGGAATTGACGTTCATTCAAGTTACTGACCATAATTACATTTTCTAATGTTCGTCATCGGTTCATATATAAATATAGATTGCATTTCACTAAATGCCTTGCTTCCTGTTTCCGTATTGAACATATTAGGATTCATGTTTTTTATCTCCTTGTCATTGTCTTCCTGTTAGATTTCGTGACATATTTGTTCTTTAAATTGCAATTTTCTCACTTCAATTTTAAAGTGCCACATTCAGGCCTCAGTTCATATGAAGGTGGCCTTTGAAATTGAAGTCAACAGAATGCTTTTTGTAGTACAGAAATGGTTAAGTTATCTTACGGGAAGGGAAATAGTGAGGAAAAAGAAATATGGTTCACAATATGTTTAATGCTGAAACAATTTTGAGAACTAAAATAATTAAACGACACTGTTTCATCTATTAATATAGATGTACTTTTCTTGTAAAGCCATCCGTCCAGTTTCGTTATTGAACATATTAGGATTCATGTTTTTTTCTCCTTGTCATTTTCCTTCTCTTAGATTTCGTATCATATCTGTTCTTTAAATTACAATTTGCTGACTTGAATTTGAAAGTGCCGCATTCAGGCCTCAGTTCATATGAAGGTGGCCTTTCAAATTCAAGTCAAGAAAATGCTTTTTATAGTACAAAAATGGTTAAGTTATCTTACTGGAAGGGAAATGGTGAGGAAAAAGAAATATGGTTCACAATATGTTTAATGCTGAAACAATTTTGAGAACTAAAATATATTTATGATAAACTTGTTTTATTTCATCATTTGGCAATGTATGATTCATCTTTTAAATTGTCTTGGATTTGTTTTCTTCCCTTAGATTTCAGAGCTATCTGATTTCTTATATTTGGGAAACAACTTCAAGAGAATTTAAATTTTAAATCTATTTACACATTTGACGTCGAATATTGAGATCTACGATGCACAAGAAACCATCTTGAAAAATAAATCCTTCACTTCAGAATAATTCTAGATCCAAGAACTTGTGAGGGACCACCTCAAAGATACGTGTCTTGTTGTCAAAACGTTGTTAGAAAAAGTTGTTAAAATATCAGGATCCTTTCTATATCATCCAAATTTGTATCGTGCTTCATCATCACTTATTCAAGCATTTGGACTATCTTTTCTTACAACTTGTGCAGCCTTCTTTTCACGTCGTGAAGATGAAGAAGCCATTGTATAATTCTTTCTATTTTAAGCAAAATTGAAAGTGTTATTATATGTATATAGATGGGGACATCAAACTTTTTAACTTCGATCCATCCTAATCTCACCTTCTTTGCGGGTGACTGAAAAGTAAACAATTTCTTTGGGATGGGGGAAGTCAATTTGTTTTTTTATGAATCAAAACTAGAATCATTACTTTTTGCCTGATTGATATTTGAACGTTGAATTCGGCCCGGCTTTCTACGGTTATCGACGTTTTCTTCTTCCTTTTTTCCTTTATAAAACCTCTCATAACCTCCCGTTATCATATTTTAAGATAAGATTTACATTTTATTTATATTTTTATATTATTAATTTATGTAAATTTATATTATATAATACTATATATATACATCAGAATAAATAAAATCATATTAAATAATACTATATATTATTAAAATTTATTTGAAATGAATGTTTTTTTAAGATCCGAACTAACTTTTTTCATATAAAAAATGAAAAATAGTTTGCACTGTAAATAATTTTCTTATATTATATTCAAAAACATCCCCAAACCTTATTTGCATTTCATAATTTATAACGCTTTAAATCGATTCTTTATTATTGAGTCCATGATATTAACGTAGCAAAATTGAAAGTAGAATTATATAAATATATAGGGGCACATCACAGTTTTTAACTTCAATCCCTCCAAATCTCACCTCGGTCATTCAAAAGTACACAATTTCTGGGGGGCGGGGATGTCAATTTGTTATTAATCAAACAACATATATCATTTTTTCTATGATTGATGTTTGAACGTCGAACTCGGCAGGGCCTAACGTTCATAGGACGTGGTGGCATTTAGTTATTAAGCATTATCGGTTCATATATAAATATAGCTTGCATTTCACATAATCCCTTGCCTCCTGTTTCCATATTGAACATATTAGGATTCATGTTTTTTTGTTAAACCCTTAGCAGGTGTACCAAATCGTTATCAAGTAATATAATCGGTAAGACCAAATATCGTTCTCCCAAAGGACTCTTAGCCCTTATCTTTAATGTAGATTGATTGCATAAGACTTGAGAAAGAAATAATTTTGTGGTTGTATGCAAAACAAAAATAAACATGCAAATGCAAGTGAATCAATTGGCAAAGAAAAGATATGAATGAATGGAGTTGTTGGGGTTTACAATTTCATCTTATCCGCCCTCTTATATCTACTTTTCTTATTTAATTCGCTTTACTATCTAATTTTCATGCAAACTTTCTTTGCCTACCCTAAACCCGATCTCTCGGCGAAAAGAGCCTATCACTAACTACTAGTTTACTATCTCTAGTCTCCCTAAGTAATTAGCAATGCATATATCATAGAAGCAAAATACAATTGATCGTCCTACCCCTATATCTAGGCAGTATTGCTTAATCAAGGAATTCCCTATCAGTTCATGACTTCCCCGTACGTCTCCGTATCGACAAAGGCAAATATCTTCTTACCGAATGAGTTAAACGATAAAAGCATTGAGCATAGATAAGAAACCCAACAATTGATAATATAAGCATATGAATAAAATAAGAATTTCAATATAAGAGAGTTTCAAAAGATTACATTGTTCCCCAACAACAAAGGGTTTAGTTCACCATGGACATGGTGAAACTAGATGGAATTAAATGAAAGAATGGAAGAGTAAACCCTAGATTTGATAAATTGATGCCTAAGAATCCAAGAAACCGCCTCCAAGGAGTGTAGAACTGCTTTGGACGTCTCTTCCTACCAAAAAGAATTACTCTGAAGGTCGCACTAGGGCTATTTATAACGCATAAAAGTGAGAGAATTTAAGCCCAAGCCCAGCATTCCACTGCTCAGCGCCTCATTTGACCGCTCAGTGATTTCCCTGTAATTTCAGGACTGCTCAGCAATCCATCTCACCGCTCAGAAGTTTGCCTCGAAATCGCCTTGACGCTCAACGACACCGCTTGAGCAAGAGGCAGTGACTGCTCCCTCAAGTCTGACGCTCAGTGCTGGAAAATAGCGCTGAACGGTGACTTTGACTCTTCTTTTCTTCCTTTTTTTCCTTCTTTCTTGAGTCTAAGTCCGCCCTTCTTCATTCCATCTTCAATTCTCATCAAAACCCTACAAAACAATGCAAAACAAGTATAATATCTCTAAAAATAACTTTTGACTCTCATGTGACTCAAGTAAGTGTTTTACTTGATTCTTAACTCATTCTAAGCCATAAAGGGTGTGTTTTGATATCAAATTTAAGTATAAAAATAACGGTTATGAATGAACACATAATCACATACTTTTCCACAGATGCTCTACTTATGAATGATCAATTCACTAAGCAAGATGTAACCATACAATTTATTAATCCTCTCCAAGCAAGTGTTTCACTTAATCACTCAAGTGTTTAAGAGGTCTCTCCATCTCTCTGCTATTAACATATCACATGAAACAAAATTGCCCTTCATCTACTAAAATCAACATTTTCACATACAAATGTCATCACAAGGAATTTTCCAAGGCTTATAATGAGGTTGGGTTAACAAGAAAAATTGGTTTTTCTGGAACACAAAATCCTTGAGTTAAGAGAGTTATTTTAACATCCAAAGTTCAAGCATAAACTCTCTTTTTAACCAATCTCACTCATTCCCAATCTCACACAAAATGCTTTTTCTTTTCTTCTCTTTTCTTTTCTCATGATTTTCTTTCATTCAACACTTGAGCTCAATGCCTTTCTTTTGCCTTTCAATTTCCCCAACAACCCCAAACTTGAACATTGGAAATATCATACCATTATTCTCAACCCAACTCAAGGTAAAAAATTTCAAAGCAAGGGTTTTCATCCTATTTCAAGGCTAGGGTTCAAAAAGGATAGAACACATGGTTCTCTTTTCTTTGGGTTAATATTTGGCTAAGAATGGCTTCCAAAAATGGCCTTGATCATATGACATAAACATGCAATTCAATCAATCATAAAGATTCAGGCAATATCATTCATGCTTCCATATGAATAGCACATCTATCAATAAACACTCCGCAGTTCAATACCTCACACAGCTGTGCTTTTCTCAAACATCATTCATACACCCTTCTTAGCATCATAATCACAATCATAAATCATCACACATCTGTTCACATAGCTAGTGAACCATTCACCTGTATATCAGCATGCAACACAAACTCAATCGTCATCCACATCCAATCATCATCAAATGAACTCATCATGTAATATCATCAAGTCAAACCATAGTCAGAAATAGTGTTCAAGCCAAGCACAGACACCTACAATAAAATCCAACCTATTCTCAAAATTCAAAGTACAAAAGAGAAAAAAATAAAACCCTTATTCTAAGCATGGACATCCATTAGTAGATGCCCTCTCAAATCATGTCATCATCTGAGTCCTCCTGATCTCCAGCTTCCACATCCTCAAAGTCATCCTCCTCATCATCCTCGTCCATGCCTGGTGCTCCAGTTGCTCCAGATCTGCTACCCTGTGCCTGCTCCTGAGGCCAAGCCATAGCACTATAGAACTCATCCATAGTCCACCTGTGCACCGGTGGTGTGTCATACAGCCCCACTATCATCTCGGCAGTAATGATCTGCCCCTTACGAAGAGACTCCAATTTGGCCTCCATCATGGACATATACATGTCCCTCATCTGGAACGGCTCTGCATGTTGTGCAGGTGCATCCTCCTGCTGGGCTGCTCCTCTCCTAGGACGTCTTCTAGGCACTGGTCCAGCTGCCTCGTCCCCTCCACAGAACTTTCGATAATAAGAGGCATCTATGGCCTTCCAAGGCCTCTCATATTATGGAACAGAAGTATCCACCCCAGCCTGCTGACACACAAAGGTAATCAGGGATGGATGTCCCAACGGCGTCCTGCTACTCACAATAGTAGCGCAACTCTGAATCTCGTTGGCAATGACCTCACCAACATTCACATTCATCTGCCTCAGCATACAGTAGATGAATATGATCTTGTGGATAGTGATATCAGAAACATGGGAGCACGGCTGAATATTGGCATGAGTAAATGCCATCAAGTACTTTGCTAGAGATGTCAGATCTGTCCTCCAGGGACACACATAACCCTCTCAATATCCTCAAAATCTCTGAACTCCTCTATATATGCTGCATACTGGCACTGCTCACCTGGCCACTCAGTGCTTAAGAATCTGTTGATGGTGTCGGGGTCATATCGGACGATCTGCCCCCTAACATAGCTCATATATCTCCCCGCCGACGCTCCTCCTCCGGTCAAGGCATTTGCATAGAAATCCTTCACAAGTTCAATACTAGCTGGTGCAGGATATGTAGCCAGCTTCTCCCAGTTTCGTCTCTCAATCTCCAATCCAAGCTTAGGAGCTAAGTCTAGAATAAAAATAGCCTTCCTCTCCATCAACAGTCTTCTTTCCTGCACAGTCACATAATGTTCCTCATGTTTCCTGGAAAGGAGCCTAGGAGAATAGAATCTTCTCAGCCTCTCTGGCTTTTTCCTATTTTTCCCAAGAGTCTTCACTCTGCTTCTTGAAGATGATGACATTCCTACATCAAATACAATTTAATAATCCCAAGAAATTCATCATTAGAGGTTAGAAAATCATCAATCATACATCTAATCAAGCACTGTCCAACGTTGAGGGAATAACAGGGCCCCTCAACGTCCCTGCATCAACAATAAAACAACCACTCAAAACCTGACGCCCACCGCTCAACGTCCAAATGGACCGCTCAGCAGCGGCGTCAAGGGTTTTACAAAAACCCTTTCCTAAATTCCCTAATCTCCACTCTCTCACAGATTTCTCAATTCCAGACCAAATTTATGCAGTTTAATCGGTTCAAAAGGTTTCTATTTCATCAAATCATGCATGGAAATCAAAAGCCCTAATTTCTCATGTTCCTACACATGTTCTTCATCAAATTTCAATTCTAGAAACCCTAAGAATGAAATTGCATGACTTACTTGAGTGGAGATCCTCTAGATGCTTACAAGACTCTTTGTAGTTGATGATTAATGCCTCTCAATGCAAAGCTCTCACCAAAAACCCCAAACTTTTGACAATGAAATGGTTGAAAGATGAGATTTTTGTGAGTGGTTGATGGGAAAAGTGGGGAAAACTCTTTGGAAAGCTCTTGAAAGTGAAAGAGAGGTGCTAGGGTTCATAGAGACCGCTTGGGCAAACATCAAAGAAGAGTTTTCAAAGTGCACTGAGCTTTTCAAAATCTGTGTTGGGTCTACGCCGCCACCGCTCAGCGGTCAAACGGACCGCTTAGCAATGAGCGTTAAAAAAAAAAAATTCTTCTTTGCTTGCCTTCACGTGTTCAACCCTGTAGCACTTGATTTCAACTTTCAAAATTTTAATTATGTGCCTTTCCCCTCTCATATGCAACATTCAAACCTATAATGCTCTAGAACAGAGTTTAAAAACAAGAAAATAATCAACTGGGTTGCCTACCATGTAGTGCTTGTTTAACGTCACGAGCCTGACCCAAACCTTCTACAACTCATCAGTAAGTGCCTCCCAACACCTTTTAGTAGGTGTACTTACCTGTATCCTTCAATAGATACATACAAATTAGCATCCCTCAGTAGATGATACCCAAAAATTGTTTTAAAAAAATCCAAAAATTACATGTCCAAAATAAAATAAAACTAAAACTAATGTTTTACAACACATATTATGCCCTCCAGCAAATCACGTCTTCTCCTTCGTATTGGTGTCTTTGGTACACCAAATCCTCAGCTTTCTTTTATCCACTTTCTTGGTACGTCTGGAGTATGGCGCTTCAATCTCCACCACTCTTTTCTCTTTCAGTTCTTTCACTACCCACTCCTTCTTCCTGTACTTCACCTTTATGCCTGGTCGAAGTGAGTCCTCTTTTGATTCAAGATGGATTGTTCGTCCTTTATCAATATCTTAACTTATAGGTACCTGCAAAACATTACAACTATCACTATCAGTACCTGTGCTATCTCCAGATGCAGCATCTCTTCTGGACTTTTTGTGTCTAGCTCTCTTCTTTATTCTCATGTTATTCTCTTTAGAGCCATTGTACAACAACACATGTTCTTGATCTCTTAGCATGATCCTCCTGTCATGGACACTAATAAGAATTTTTGAAGTTGTCATGAAAGGTCTTCCTAGAATCACTGGAATCCTTTCATCCGTCTCCATATCCATGACTATAAAGTCAACCAAGAACTCTCGCTGCTCAACACGAACAATAACATCCTCCACCATACCTAACGAATTTTTAGTAGAACCATCCGCCACCGTCACAGTAAAATTAGATGGTTTTAATACTAACCCTCCAATTTTCTTCAAGAAACGCTTAGGTATCATATTAATACTAGATCCAGAATCTAGCATAGCTCCTCCTACATCAACATCATTAACAACACACGGAAGAGTCAAACACCCTGGATCCTTCATTTTTGGTGGATGTGTCCTCTTTTTAGGTTGGATAGAAATTTCCTATTCTTCTTCATCAAGATCTATAACCTCTCCAAAATAATATTTTATTCTCTTGGAGTAAACAGGAATTTGCTGAATCATTGAAGGCACCATAGTCACTTGATTGAAAATCTCTCTAAACTGCCCATTGTGACCATCTCTTCTCTCTTCGTCTTCTTCACCCTTACTACTTTCAATTTCAACAACTTCCTTTTCTGCTTTCCTTTTACTCCTGGTTACAACAGCTTTGGACTCCTCTTTAGGGTTAACATCAGTATTATCCCTAAATTGGTTTTTTTCTGTGGTTTCCACCCTCTTTGACAGTTGACCAATTTGCATCTCCAAAGATCTGAAACTGGCTTGATCACTTGCATGTTGAGACTCATAAACCTTCAAAAATTTGTCAAATCTATCATTAAGGTTTCTAACAGTCTCTGTCAAACTATTCACCTGCTGCCACAAGGGTGATGGTTGATGCGGTCTGTTGTTAAGGAAGCCTTATGCTTGCCCAGATGGGTTATTTTGAGTTTGCCCAATACTAGGATGGTTTTTCCAACCTTGGCTAGAGTTGCCTTGGTTGAAATTTCCCTGCCTATATTGGAACTGATTCCCTATATAATTTGCTGCCTGTTGCATTTCTTCTGGCACAACACATTGACCATTAATATGGTCACCACCACAGAAGTCACAAATTTGTTGACTTTGGGAGACATTCCTAATCTCATTTGGAAGCTGAGACAAAATCTTCGTCAAATTATCTAGTTTCTGAGTAAGAAGATGATTTTGAGCTAACATAGCATCATCAGCAGGCAAATGCAAAACTCCCGTCTTCTGCACTAGTGCACCTCTCTCACTATATGTCTCCTGTTCATTTGCAGCCATACTCTCGATAAGATCATAGGCTTCATCCTCAGTCTTTTTCTTTAAGTCACCTCCAGCTGAGGCGTGCAACATCATCTTTGACTGTGTATTTAAGCCTCCAAGGTATGCAAGAACTAGAGTTGTCTTGTAAAACCCATGGATTGTCGTCTTCCTCAATTGACCTTTAAACCTATCCCATGCTTGTCCAAGAGTTTCCTCCATGCCCTTTTTAAATGAAGAGATCTCCAACCGTCCTTGGGTGACTTTCGACTGTGGAAAATATTTGTTCACGAATTTGGATGCCACAGTCTCCCACGTAGTGAAAGTTCCTTATGGAAAGGAATTTAGCCCTGTCTTAGCATTGCCTCTCAGTGAGAAGGGAAACAAGTTAAGCTTTACTCGATCATCAGATACTCCAGTTATCTTTACAATATTGCAAATTTCACTGAATGTTGTCAAATGATCATAAGGATTCTCATTTTACAAACCATAAAATTGGTTGGCCTGTACCAGATGAATTAACGCAGGGTTCATCACCATGTTGGTTGTATTATCCCTTGGCATGGCTATACTGTTGAAATGAAACGGGCCCACAACATTTGATGCATCACCAACTGTGCGTCTAGGAGGAGGTTGCTTAGCCGCCATCTCTTCTGGATCTTGTGTAAGAGCTTCTGGTGAGGGTTGTAACAATCTCTCAGGAGAAGGAAACAATTCTCTAGATGGACGTCTGACTTTCCTTCCCCTCCTGTCTGATAGTCCTTCAAGAAACGGTTGCTGGTTTTTCTTACTCTAGTATGAACGGTTTCCTGCATGCACAAGAAACAAATACCCTAGAAGCACTTTTTATATAAATAATAATAATAAAAATAACACAAGAAAAAAATATATACAAGCAAGTCAAATTTAATAAATTTACATTACTTGAAAAGTTAAACCACGAGTCCCCAGCAACAGTGCCAAAAATTTGTTAAACTCCTAGCAAGTGCACCAGATCGTTATCAAGTAATATAATCGGTAAGACCAAATATCGTTCTCCCAAAGGACTCTTAGCCCTTATCTTTCATGTAGATTGATTGCATAAGACTTGAGAAAGAAATAATTTTGTGATTGTATGCAAAACGAAAATAAACATGCAAATGCAAGTGAATCAATTGGCAAAGAAAAGATATGAATGAATGGAGTTATTGGGGTTTACAATTTCATCTTATCCGCCCTCTTATATCTATTTAATTCTCTTTACTATCTAATTGTCATGCAAACTTTCTTTGCCTAACCTAAACCCGATCTCTCGACGAAAAGAGCCTATCACTAACTACTAGTTTACTATCTCTAGTCTCCCTAAGTAATTAGCAATGCATATATCACAGAAGCAAAATACAATTGATCGTCCTACCCCTATCTCTAGGCAGTATTGCTTAATCAAGGAATTCCCTATCAGTTCATGACTTCCCCAAACGTCTCTGTATCGACATAGGCAAATATCTTCTTACCGAATGAGTTAAACGATAAAAGCATTGAGCATAGATAAGTGATAAGCTGTCGTTGGAGCTATCAAATTAATACTACTTCTCAAGGCAACTTCAGTATTGCCAAGTAGTATTCAAGAAAATAGATAGGGCTAAAGTAACCCTGAGTCGTCTCCCAACTAACACGGAATTGCTTTCGAATATTTGACTCTTATGAATGCTATGCAATGCTTATGAATAAAAGTGAGAATGTTTAAAGAATGTTGTAGAACAAAGAAGAAACTTAAAAACAATTATGAAGAAACAGACTATTTCCACTACTTTTCCAAAATAGATTCATCATCGGTTATTCACAGATCATTGTTCAATTGATTATTGTTTAAGTTTCAAATTAATTAAAGTACATTCTTAATTAATTTGAGGGCAGTTATGCAGTTAATCAAAGTACATTCTCAATCAAATGCAAGACCTTTCTAGATTATTCACAATAAATTCAACCAAAGTACATTCTCAATCAATTTTATTGTGTTTAATCAAGTCTATTCTTAAATCTCTTAACGAAATTAAAAGTTAATCAATCAATGTAAATTCTCAATTGATTATAGTTGAAATTATTACTACCAACCAAAGTACATTCTCAATTGATAGTAAAAACCATTTAATCATATGAAAGTTCCTAAATTCAATCAAAGTAGATTCTCAATTAAACCTACAAACCCTAAAACTCATATAATTAATATGCATGTAGATTCAAACACATTATGATGCAAAAATATTTGCTTTTAATATGGTAGAGAGATGAAAGACATAGAGAGAGAGCAACTTAAATCAATAATCAAAATAAACAATTGCATTAATTCACTTAACCTCAGAATCCATAATGAAATTACAGCAGAATAGCCCTAAATGCTTAGCTCTCCATCAATGGAGTTGAATACATGATGAAATAAGAGAGAGAGGAGTGGTGAATGAATGAATGAAGATCTCCTTTCTGTCTCCCCTAGGTCTCTTTATATAGGGCTTGATTGGGCTTGGACTTTGAATCTTCTGTTGATAAAATCTTTTATCTTATATCTAATATCTTTCAAATATTCAATAGATTTAATCAGTTTTTGAGAATATTTGATAATATCTTTCCTAGATCAAAAAGATTTGGCAAATATTATCTTTTGATATTTATTGATATAGTTAAATAAGATAATTATTTAACAATATCAAGTAAAATATCTTAAGATCTATTTTCTCCAAAATATCTTTTAAAATATCTAACAGATTTAAACTTGTCCAAAATTACATTTCAACCCTTTTTATTTTATTTACACATAAGTCCAAAATTTTCCTCTAATTGCACTTTAGCCATCTCTGTCTTTTCAAATTGCATAAGAGTCCTGAGTTGACCAGATTGGACCATCTTTGACCATTCAATTTCATGCTTTAAATGAATAAAATTTTAACTTCAGCTGCACAAATAAACATTAGAACATCCAAAATAATTTATGCAACTAAGAATCACATTTTAAGCATCTTTAATTCCCAAATCCAATAAATCCAATTGTCACAAATTCAGTTTAAATCAATAATTTAAGCACAAAAATCTCATTAAAAATTTGAATTCTAAAACATAAATGTGGGCATAAATATGCATTCATCACAAGAAACCCAACAATTGATAATATAAGCATATGAATAAAATAAGAATTTCAATATAAGAGAGTTTCAAAAGATTACATTGGTTCCCAACAACAAAGGGTTTAGTTCATCATGGACATGGTGAAACTAGATGGAATTAAATGAAAGAATGGAAGAGTAAACCCTAGATTTATTAAATTGAAGCCTAAGCATCCAAGAAACCGCCTACAAGGAGTGTAGAACTGCTCTGGACGTCTCTTCCTGCCAAAAAGAATTACTTTTAAGGTCGCACTAGGGCTATTTATAATGCATAAAAGTAATAGAATTTAAGCCCAAGCCCAGCATTCCACCGCTCAGCGCCTCATTTGACTGCTCAGCGGTTTCCCTCTAATCGCAGGACCGCTCAGCGGTTTCCTCGAAATCGCCTGGATGCTCAGCGGCACCGCTTGAGCGAGAGGCATTAACTGCTCCCTCGAGTCTGGCGCTCAGCGCTGGAAAATAGCGTTGAGTGGTGACTTTGACTCTACTTTTCTTCCTTTTTCTCCTTCTTTCTTGAGTCTAAGTTGTTACCAATGAGGAGCATTGGTAAATCCTGAAGAAATTAGTTTTGATAATGCTACAAGAAGTTTCACTTGAAGAAATGTTTAAAAGCACTTTTGTAGAATATAAGTGTAATAGGAAAGTCTTTAAACTTTGTAAAAACCTGTATTGTTACTGAAATAATCGATTATGACAAGCAATAATCGATTATCATGAGTCTTTCAGGGATAATCGATTATCACTTCCAAATAATCGATTATCATATTTTGAAAATCCTTTAACGGACTTGAATAATCGATTATCACTTACAATAATCGATTATCAGTGGCAGTTGGGGCTTGACCTTTGATATTCAGGGTAGCTGGCTATATATTGAACTTCTGAATTTTTCAGAAGTAACGTTGTTTTTTGAACAGAAGCTTAGCAGAATACTGGTTGACAGAGGAAGTTCTCAGAAGCTATAGTTCAAAGTTCCCTTGCTTGATCTCGTGAATAGGAGAGGCTCGCGTTTCGTGTGTCGATAGTCGGAGCAAGCTCTCTTCGAGTTAGCAAGGTGCTCTGCCTGGTCTCGTGAAAAGGAGAAGCTCGCGAATCGTTGGTCGATTGCCGGAGCGGTTCTCTTCGAGTTGGCAGAGTGTTTTACTTCCGGTTCGTTCGTCGAAGGAAGGTTTATTTTATCAATGTTTATTCATTATATTTGTAATCTGTGAAACAATTTTTTAGTGGAACTGTTAATCACTTTTATAGTGATTAACGACTGGACGTAGATTCTGTTGAATCGAACCAGTATAAAAATTACTTGTGTGATTTTCTATTCCCTACACTCTTTATCTTTTACGTATATCAACTGTTCGACAAATTTTCTGAAAGAAAATTGATTTTCTAAAAAGGACCAAATTGTTTTTAAAAAGGTGACCGAACACGCTTTCCGTTTACTCTAAGTATTATTCCGCTGCGCTTTACTCTTCAAATCATACCATCACTGGTACCAACAATTGGTATCAGAGCTTGTTTGATAGGTTTTCAAAATTTGCGAAAATGGCCGGTCACAACCAAAACCTTGTATATGCCGAGGGTGCTTCTATTAACAGACCACCACTTTTTACTGGTGATAACTATGCTTTCTGGAAAGTCAGAATGGAAATTTTTATGGGGTCTGTTGACAGAGGCATCTGGGAAGCTGTACAAAATGGTCCTTATATTCCTAAGAGCACAGTTGATGGTGTAGAGGTAGAAAAACCATACTTTAATTGGACTGCTGAAGAAAATAGACGAGCTCAGTTTGATATTAAAGCTCGCAATATTATATCATCTGCTGTTGTACTTGATGAATTCTATAGAATTTCAGTATGTAAGACAGCACAGGAAATGTGGGAAGTCCTCAGAGTCACACATGAAGGAACAGAGGACGTGAAACGTGCAAGAAAGAACACTCTTATTCAGGAGTATGAGATGTTCAGAATGCAACCTGGAGAAACAATTTCTGATGTTCAAAAGCGCTTCACTCACATAGTGAACCACTTGACTGGGTTGGGTAAGACTTTTGATAATGATGAATTAAATGTGAAAATTTTAAAATCATTAGACAGGTCTTGGCAACCAAAGGTAACTGCCATCTCGGAGTCTCAAAACCTCACTCAGATGTCAATGCCAATTTTGTTTGGAAAGCTTCGTGAGCATGAGCTAGAGTTGAGGAGACTAACTGCTGAAGAGGATCAAGGCAAGAGAAAGACACTAGCTTTCAAGTCAGAGATCTCTAAAGGAAATAACTCTAAAAGGATTGAAGATGATGATTCTGATGATGAGGAGAACATGAGCCTTATGATAATGAAGTTTGCCAAGTTTATGAAGGCAAAAGGAAAAGATAAATTCCGCAAAGAAAGGAAAGAAAATCAAGAATCACCTTTAAGTGTAAAATGCTTTGGTTGTGGAGAAAGAGGACACATGAAATCTGAATGCCCAAAGAACAGGAAAAGTGAGGAAAAGAAGGAAAGAAAATTTCAAAAGAAAAAGAAAGCTTACATAGCTTGGGAAGACAATGCTTCCAGTTCAACAAGCTCAGGTGATTCAGATGAGGAAGCTAATATTTGTCTAATGGCTGACTCAGATGATACTGAAAGTCAAGTAAGTGATTCTAGCTTTGAATCTAGTGAAATAGACTTACAAAAAGCTTTCTTTGAACTAATGAATGAATCTGAAAAACTTGATGCTGCACATAAAAAGCTAAAAAAGGAGCACAATGATTTGAAATTGAAATATGATAAATTGCTTGATGATGAAGTTGTTTTAAGAAATAAAGTTAGTACTTTAGAAACAAAATTATCTGATGCAAACACTACTGTTGAACCTGTTGAATGCTTGTCTTGTAAGAGTCATATGTTTGATATTGACATACTTGAAAACCTACTTGCAAAGTCAACCAAGACAACCCCGAATGTAAAAACAGACTTTAAAAGAAGCAATATTAGAAATAGGAACTTGCATCAAAACAAAAAGTCTAAAACTAGAAGAACTCATAAAGTTTGGGTTAAAAAAGAGACTTTTGTTAAAAATAAAGTAAATGATGTTTGTTGTTTTTACTGTATGAAACATGGTCATACATCAAACAAATGCAACATTAAACATTTTGGTATTCCAAATGGCAAATTTGCATGGATTAAAATTGTGAAATGATTTACACTTGCTTGAACTAACCCCAAGGACCCATAATTAGATTGGGGACCTAAAACTCTTTCTAATTTGTTTTGCAGGAACCTACTAAGTCAAAGAAGTCATTGTGGTATCTTGACAGTGGTTGCTCAAGACACATGACCGGTGACAAGAAAAGGTTCATCCACTTTGAGAAGAAAAAGCAAGGATTTGTGACTTACGGGGACAATAACAAGGGTAGAATCATGGGTACCGGAGACATTGGAGGGGAAAACACATTGATCATAAAAGATGTCCTATATGTTGAAGGCCTCAAGCATAACCTCTTAAGCATAAGTCAGTTGTGTGACAAAGGTCTAAAGGTAATCTTTGAAAGTGATAAGTGTACTATTTACTTTAAAGATTCTGCTGTTATTGCTTTGCAAGGTGTTAGGCATAGTAATATATATTTGATTGATATTGAGAGTGCATCTAGTCATAGTATAACATGTTTAGTTGCTAAAGAAGAAAATCCTTGGTTATGGCATAAAAGAGCTGCACATATTCATATGCAACATTTAAATAAGTTAATTTCTAAGGATCTTGTGATTGGTTTACCTAAATTGAAATTTGAGAAAGACAAATTATGCTCTGCATGTCAAAAAGGTAAACAAACAAAATCTTCATTTTCATCCAAAAGCATAATTTCAACTTCAAAACCTTTAGAACTTATGCATATGGACTTGTTTGGTCCATCTAGAATTAAAAGTTTTGGTGGAAATTACTATGCTCTTGTAATTGTTGATGATTACACTAGATTCACTTGGACCTTCTTCTTAACTTTGAAAAGTGAGGCTTTCAAAGCCTTTAAATCTTTTGCTAAACGTATTCAAAATGAAAAAGATTTGAAAATTAAAACATTGAGAAGTGATCACGGTGGGGAATTTGAAAATGAATCTTTTGAAAAATTTTGTGAAGAACATGGCATTGCACATAACTTTTCTGCACCTAGAACTCCTCAACAAAATGGTGTTGTTGAAAGGAAAAATAGATCATTAGAAGAATTAGCTAGAACTCTTATGAATGAATCTAATGTGCCAAAATATTTTTGGGCTGATGCAGTCAGCACTGCTTGTTATGTGTTAAATAGGATGCTTATTAGGCCAATTCTAAAATTAACTCCATATGAACTGTTGAATGGTAGAAAACCAAATATATCTCATTTGAAAATATTTGGATGCAAATGTTTTGTCTTAAATAATGGTAAAAATAATCTTGGAAAATTTGATGCAAAATCTGATGAAGCAATTTTCCTAGGATACTCTTTGACTAGCAAAGCATATAGAGTATTCAATAGAAGAACCTTGATAATTGAAGAATCAATGCATGTTGTCTTTGATGAAATTGTGGACCTTGAGGTAAACCCTCTTGAGTCAAATAAACCAATTGCAGGAGATGAGGATTATTTGAGGGAAGCTCTTGAAGAGATGTATCTAAACGAGAACTATCCTCTGGAACTTCAAGAAACACCTCAAGCCATTGATTCTAAAAGTTTTCAACAACCAAGAGGACTATCTTTGGACAACATCATAGGAGATATATCAAAAGGGGTAACTACTAGACACAAGCTTAATAATTTCTGTTTAACTGTAGCTTTTGTGTCTCAGATAGAACCCAAGAACATTAAGGAAGCTCTTCAAGATGATAAGTGGTGCGTTGCTATGCAAGAAGAGCTAAACCAATTTGAAAGAAATGAAGTCTGGGAACTTATTCCAAGGGAAGATAATCATCAAGTCATAGGAACCAAATGGGTTTTTAGGAACAAGCTTGATGAGGATGGAAACATCACAAAGAATAAAGCAAGGCTAGTTGCAAACGGCTACTGTCAAGAGGAAGGTATAGATTATGATGAAACATATGCACCAGTGGCCAGGTTAGAAGCAATTAGATTATTACTTGCATATGCATCTTTGATGAAATTTAAATTATATCAAATGGATGTGAAAAGTGCGTTTCTGAATGGTTTTATAAAAGAAGAGGTGTATGTTAGTCAACCTCCTGCCTTTGAGGATTTCAAATATCCTGATCATATTTATAAGTTAAAAAAGGCTTTGTATGGTCTTAAACAGGCACCTAGGTCTTGGTATGAAAGACTTAGTACCTTTCTAATTGATAATAATTTTTCTAGAGGTAAGGTTGATTCAACCTTATTCATAAAGAAAGTAGGAAAACACATCCTGATTGTGCAAGTTTATGTAGATGATATTATATTTAGGTCAACTGATGATTCCTTGTGTGAAGAATTTGCAAAAGTAATGCAAGGTGAGTTTGAGATGTCTATGATGGGTCAGCTGAATTTCTTTTTAGGACTACAAATAAAGCAAATAAATGGAGGTACTTTTATCTCTCAAACAAAATATTGTAGGGAAATTCTTAAAAAATTTGGCATGGATACTTGCAAAGAAGCTAGTACACCTATGGCAACTTCTTGCTATTTAGATAAGGATGAATCTGGAAAAGAAGTAAATGAAACTATGTTTAGAGGTATGATAGGATCGTTGTTGTACCTAACTGCTAGTAGGCCAGATATTATGCAAAGTGTATGCGTATGTGCTAGGTATCAAGCCAATCCTAAAGAATCTCATTTGACTGCTGTCAAGAGAATCTTAAAATACCTTAAAGGAACCACTTCTTTTGGACTCTGGTATCCCTCTGATGCTTCACCTAGTCTAATAGGTTATTCTGATGCAGATTATGGTGGTTGTAAAATAGATAGGAAAAGTACTAGTGGAACCTGTCATTTTCTGGGTTGTTCTTTGGTGTCCTGGCACTCAAAGAAACAAGCGTGTGTAGCCTTGTCTACCACTGAAGCTGAATACATTGCTGCTGGCAATTGTTGTGCCCAAATTCTATGGATGAAACAGCAACTGGAAGACTTTAATGTTTTCCTTGATAATATTCCATTAAAATGTGATAATACTAGTGCTATCAATCTGACTAAAAATCCCATAATGCACTCAAGAACTAAACACATTGAGATTAGACATCATTTCTTAAGAGATCATATTCAAAAAGCACTACCTAAGGATAGATTTTTTGAGCTTAGAAGAGAGTTAGGAGTGTTAGACATGTCTTAGGATAAATGCTTATGAAAAATTTTGCATTTTCGTAAAATTAACGCTTCATAATCGATTATCAAAAGGATATAATCGATTATTCATACTTGAAATTCAAATTTGAGAAATTTTTGAACAGATAATCGATTATCATCAAGGATAATCGATTATCATGCAATATCTCGGCAGTAACTTTTGAGCAGATAATCGATTATCTCGAGCCATAATCGATTATCACGCTAACAGATTCAAAAATAGAGCCGTTGGAGCGTCCCTTAACGGCTATAAACGGCCATAAACGGCTAGTTTTTCCATTTTTCCTATAAAAAGCCTCCCATAATCGAGTGTAAGTCACTCTTTTACATCCTTACTCTACTAAAATCAAAATCTAGAGCTAAGATTCTCTCCATTTATCCTCATTTTCTCAAAGTCTCTCTACCTCAAATATTTTCATGGCGGATTCAAGAAGACATCGCCGCAGAGCTGCTGGAGCTTCTTCTTCCTCTCAACCACGTCCTGCAACCATCGATGGTTGGATTTCAGACCAAGGAAAACATGCAGAATATGTTAATTCCTGGCAAGAGAGAAGAATCATGGCGGTAAAGTATATTCGCCTTGATTTTTTTCGTTTCTATGGATTTCAATTTCCAGATCTGTTTGTTGATCAAGGACTCACGAATCTAGTGGAGCAAAAAGGTTGCATTTATCCCGATCTCATAAGAGTTTTCTATTTCAATTTGAGATATAGAGATGGGATTATATCCACTAAAGTCAAGGGTGTCCGCATAATCTTAGATGATGATGTGTGGATAAATGTTGCCCAACTTACCATATGGGATGATGCTGTAAAAGTCCATCTAGGACTTGAAGATTTCAATAGGCTGATGACTTTCCAATCCTTCTTGCGTCATCCTGAACAACAGGCAAATCGAAGGCAATTGCTAGTTGGGGGTTTCAAAATTGAAGAACGCATGCTGCACTACTTGATCGTCTGGATACTGTGTCCTAGAGCAACCAACCATGCTCAATGCTCTGAGCAGGATCTGCTTCTTCTGTATGGGATTTTAAATCACATACACATTGATTGGCCTGCTCTCATTGCTGACACAATGGTAAAAGCCAAGAAATCTCAATCTTATCAATTTCCCTATGCTCTTCTTATTTCTAGAATTTTGGAGTACAAAGGTGTAAATATTGAAGGAGAACATGTTCAAACAATTCAAGCCATTGGATCTGAGATTGGAGACACCACTTTTAGACAAATGGGATTTGTTACCCGGGGAAATGTCATTATTCATAAAGATGATGACCATCCTGATGAAGATGAAGATGATGACATCGATACTCATATGGCAGAACCAGTTAGTGCTGCTGCTCCTTCTGATGCTGGTCCTTCTACCATGCCCTCATCCTCCACGCTATCTATGGAAGAACATTTTGCTAATTTATCTAAGCAATTGGAGGATATGAGTCTAGCTCAAAGAACACACTTTGAGGAGATTTATGAGTGGCAGCAATCTATTGATGAGTATATGGTTGATCAGTTTCTTGATCTTGATGTTCGTGTTTCTAACATCGAGAATCACCTTCATATTCAACCTCCCGAAAGATCCCCGAGTCCTGAATTTTAGAAATAGGATTTTATGTTTGTATGCTTTGTTGATTGGTTGTTGTTCTTTCATCTATGATAAATTTCTGTTCTTTATGTTTATTATTATGATGTAATCCTTCTTTTCATCAATGAAAATAATCTCTTGATTATATGCATACCTTGACTAATTGAGGGGGAGATCATATTTAGGGGGAGTCTGTTACCTTAATCTTTTTTCTTATGATCAAAAAGGGGGAGAAGTATAGTTTAAGGGGGAGAAGTATAATATAAGGGGAGAGGATTAATTTAAATTGATACAGGTATTGCTAACCTTGTTGTTGTTGTAGATTGTATATTTTGCAGGGAAGTCAAAGTTGCTTTTAAAAATTGAATTTTTGATCATCATCAAAAAGGGGGAGATTGTTACCAATGAGGAGCATTGGTAAATCCTGAAGAAATTAGTTTTGATAATGCTACAAGAAGTTTCACTTGAAGAAATGTTTAAAAGCACTTTTGTAGAATATAAGTGTAATAGGAAAGTCTTTAAACTTTGTAAAAACCTGTATTGTTACTGAAATAATCGATTATGACAAGCAATAATCGATTATCATGAGTCTTTCAGGGATAATCGATTATCACTTCCAAATAATCGATTATCATATTTTGAAAATCCTTTAACGGACTTGAATAATCGATTATCACTTACAATAATCGATTATCAGTGGCAGTTGGGGCTTGACCTTTGATATTCAGGGTAGCTGGCTATATATTGAACTTCTGAATTTTTCAGAAGTAACGTTGTTTTTTGAACAGAAGCTTAGCAGAATACTGGTTGACAGAGGAAGTTCTCAGAAGCTATAGTTCAAAGTTCCCTTGCTTGATCTCGTGAATAGGAGAGGCTCGCGTTTCGTGTGTCGATAGTCGGAGCAAGCTCTCTTCGAGTTAGCAAGGTGCTCTGCCTGGTCTCGTGAAAAGGAGAAGCTCGCGAATCGTTGGTCGATTGCCGGAGCGGTTCTCTTCGAGTTGGCAGAGTGTTTTACTTCCGGTTCGTTCGTCGAAGGAAGGTTTATTTTATCAATGTTTATTCATTATATTTGTAATCTGTGAAACAATTTTTTAGTGGAACTGTTAATCACTTTTATAGTGATTAACGACTGGACGTAGATTCTGTTGAATCGAACCAGTATAAAAATTACTTGTGTGATTTTCTATTCCCTACACTCTTTATCTTTTACGTATATCAACTGTTCGACAAATTTTCTGAAAGAAAATTGATTTTCTAAAAAGGACCAAATTGTTTTTTAAAAAGGTGACCGAACACGCTTTCCGTTTACTCTAAGTATTATTCCGCTGCGCTTTACTCTTCAAATCATACCATCACTGGTACCAACATAAGTCCTCCCTTCTTCACTTCCATCTTCAATTCTCATCAAAACCCTGTAAAACAAGCATAATATCTCTAAAAACAACTTTTGACTCTCATGTGACTCAACTAAGTGTTTTACTTGATTCTAAGCTCATTCTAAGGCATAAAGGGTGTGTTTTGATATCAAATTTAAGTATAAAAATAACTGTTATTAAATCGTTAACACATTTCACATAATCCCCTGCCTCCTGTTTCCATATTGAACATATTAGGATTCATGTTTTTTATTTCCTTTGGATTTTCTTTTCCTAAGATTTTTAAGCATTTCTATTCTTCATATTGCAATTTGAAAACTTTCACTTGAAAGTAGTTCATTCATCGTCATTGCATATGAAGGAGCCCTTTCAAGTTCAAGTTTACAAAATGTTTTTATTTATATTACAGAAATGGTTAGTTAACATATCTTACTGAAAGGGAAGTGGTTAAGAAAAAGAAATATGGTTCACAATATGTTTAATGCTGAAAGAATTTTAGGATCTAAAATAATTATATAAAAAAGTTGTTCAACTTCAACATTCTACAATGTATGAATCGTTTTTTAAATTGTCTTGGGTTTATCTTCTACCATTAAATTCAGAGCTATTTGATTTCATATGGTGGAAACAACTCCAAGACAAATTAAATTTATACAGTTGACGTCGCATATTGAGTCCATGGCATGTCTTCTTCAATAAAAAGCCAAAGGTCATTCATTTTTTATTCTTCTTTTATTTTTACTTTTTAACCATAGGTGAATTTGTTCTTATCTGAAACAAACGACATTTATTTTTACATTTTTATTAACTTTTCTACTGAATGATGTTTGAACGTCAAATTTGGATGGTCTTGGAGTTGTTTTCTACCATTAGAATTCAGAGCTATCTATTTCTATTGTGGAAACAACTTCAAAAATTTTTAAATTCTATAGTTGACGTCAAATATTGAGTGTATTCGATGGAAATTCCTGGAGATTGACTTCCATTTTTGGGATCATCGACGTCTTATATAAACAAAGATGAAGGTATACATTATAACCAAAAATAGGAAGTTAAAAGAAAAAAACTTAACAATGGAGGATGTGGGATAGAGAGTTTTTACTTTAACACTGAATGATGTTTGAACGTTAATCCATTTTTAATTATTTTTGTTTTTTCTTTTACACTCTCACTTTAACGTCGAAACCTCTTAGATCTTCGACGTAGTTTTCGTCAGAGGCTGTTATTATCAATATGCAAAGAGATTTTATCAGTAATCCAAATAGATTTTATCAGTATCCAATGAGATATTTGAGATTCTTTACTATTTCACTGAATGATGTTTGAACGTCATTGCGGTTGGGAATCGACGTTAATTCAAGTGACTGTTGCTGACCATAATTACATGATTTAATGTCCTTAATCGTTTCATATATAAATATAGCTTGCATTTCATTTAATGCGTTTCATATATATAAAATATATTTATGAGAAAATTGTTTAATTTCATAATTTTCCAATGGTAGATTTTATAGTTGACGTCGCATATAGAGATCATTTGATGCCAAGGGTTGCTCAATTTTTTATTATTTTTTCTTATTTCTTTTAAACACTAAGCTTAATGTCCGGTCTCATAATTATTATCAGTATCCAAAAGTGATTTTTTACCTTTTCACTGTGAATGATGTTTGAGCGTCCTCTGAATTTTATTATTTTTACTTTATTATTTTATATTTGAACTTTAACGTCCTAGCCTCATAGATATTCGACGTAGTTTCGTTAATTAGAGATTTTTTACATTATTATGAGTATCCAAAGAGATTTTTTACTTTAAGAGATTTTTTACAATTATTATCAATATCCAAAGAGATTTTTTACTTTTTCACTAAATGATGTTTGAACGTCAAATTTGGCTGTGATTCGACGTTCATACCATATGTTCACGATCCAATGTACGTCATCGGTTCATATATAAATATAGCTTGCATTTCACATAATGCCTTGCTTCCTGTTTCCGTATTGAACATATAGGATTCATGTTTTTTATCTCTTTGTCATTGTCCTCTTGGATTTCGTATCATATCTGTTTTTTAAATTGCAATTTGCTGACTTCAATTTTAAAGTGTCGCATTCAGGCCTCAATTCATATAAAGGTGGACTTTGAAATTGAAGTCAAGAAAATGATTTTTATAGTACAGAAATGATTAAGTTATCTTACGAGAGGGAAATGGCGAGGAAAAAGAAATATGGTTCACAATATGTTTAATGCTGAAACAATTTTGAGAACTAAAATAATTAGACGACATTGTTTCATCCATGAATATAGTTGTTCTTTTCTTGTAACGTCATTCGTCCTGTTTCCGTACTGAACATATTAGGATTCATGTTTTTTTATCTCCTAAGCACTTTTCTTTCCTTAGATGTCGAAACATGTCAGTTCTTCAAATTGCAATTTGCTGACTTGAATTTGAAAGTGTCGCACTCAGGCCTCAGTTCATTTGAAGGGGGCCTTTGAAATTCAAGTCAACAGAATTCTTTTTATAGTAAAGTAATGGTTTAGTTATCTTAGTGAAAGGGAAGTGCTTAGGAAATGTATGATTCTTTTTTTAAATTGTCTTGGATTTGTTTTCTACCATTAGATTTCAGAGCTATATGATTTCTTATGGGGGAAACAACTTCAAGAAAACTTAAATTTTAACATTTGACGTGGAATATTCAGATAATTGATGCAAAAGATACCATTTTGCAAAACCAGCTATTCTCGAAATAGAATCCCTTTACTTCTGAATAATTCCAAATCTAAGAATTTGTGAGAGACCACGTCCAATATTGATACCACTGACGTGGATTGAATGAATTTAATATTTAATAATAAATAATTACAATAAATGATTAAGCTTTAAAAAATACTATGATTAACCTTATGAGAAAAACAAATTTGACCTTCTTGTGCATTATTTCTTTGTTTTTTAGTATTTTAACAAACATGTGATGAATATCAAGCAACATTTTAATTAATATGACCATAAATAATCATTAAAAGCTCATTTGCATATTTGAATTTATAACGCTTTGAATCGATTCTTTATTAAATAGAATCGATTCTTTATTACACAGAATCGATTATATTAACGAAGCAAAATTGAAAGTGGAATTATATGCATATAGATGGGGCACATCAAACTTTTTAACTTCGATCCATCCTAATCTTACCTCGATAATTGAAACGTAGACAATTCTGGCCGGTGGGATGTTCAAATGAGAATTATTACTTTTTCTCTGATTGATGTTTGAACGTAAAATTCCGCCAGGCATCTACGTTGAAAAAGATGGTGACAGAGGCAATCATTACACGATGTACGTCATCGGTTGATCTATAAATATAGCTTGCATTTTACGTAATCCCTTGCCTCCGTATTGAACATATTAGGAATAATAATAATATTTCCTTTGCATCTTCTTTTCCTCAGATTTCGAAGCATTTAATGCTGAAACAATTTGAAATTGATAAGTGTTAACATCTCTGGTTTTTCCCCATGCTCATGATTAACAGCTCGCTCAACTCTATAACAAATTAATATTACGTCAATTTGTTCGGGTCTTCAACGTGTCTTCAACCAGAAGCCAAATGTGGTCCCTTTTGATAATATTTCTTTTTTTAATCATCAAATATAACGTAAAATTGTTTGAAACAACTTCAATACAAATTATTTTTATACAATTAACTTCGCGTATTGAGGGATTCGAATATTGATACTAATTAATTGTGATTTTTATACAAAAGACCAAGCATACATCGCATTCTACCGTTGTTTGACGTTTTCTTCTTTCCTTATTAATTAATAAAATCTCCCATAACCTCCTGTTATCATTATATTTTAAGATAAGATTTACATTTTTTTATATTATTAATTTATTGAATTTTATCTTCTAATATTTACATATTATTAAATATAAGAAGATATGTCGGTGAAATTTAAAGAGAGAAAAACTTTATTACTTTTAAATATTACTTTATTTTCATATGGAAAATAATAATAATAATAATTATGAGAATTTAGTTGTAGTTATACATCAGAATAATTAAAATCATATTGAATATTACTATATTGTTAGAAGTTATTTGAAATGAATGTTATTTAACATCCGAACTAACTTTTTTTCATATAAAAAAGTTAACATATTGTACACAGTAAATAATTTTTTTTATTAGATTCAACAACAACATTTCCAACCTTATATTTCTTTCCTCTCTCCTTTTAAAACTTTTATGACTAAGATAGATATGATAAAACATAAATCAAGTCTTCAATGTCTCTTTCTATAGGTAGGTGTGTGTTAATTTTAGGATAAAGATATGTATGATTGTATAAAAGACTTTAATTGAATTTTATTATAAGGATAGGTATCATAGGATTGATACAAGTTAACAATTAAGATGCATCAAACAAAGCTAAAGATCGAGAAGAGACATATCATATCGAGAATAGTCAGTTTGTATCGAAGTACAACACTTGTCATCGTTTAACATGAATTTGGTTAGGGAAGGTATGTAGGGTAGGTTTTCAAATTGTACAACTTCAAATGAAATCAAAATCTGTTTAACTTATTTCTTCGGTTACTTCCTTTATGTTTCATTTTTGTATCGATCAAACGTCGAAGCCTCTAGGGAATAGAGGTTACGGGCATCAACGTGAAGGGCATTGGAGTGGTGGCGACGATTTGACCAGAGCACCAATTACGACGAATTCCCTAGGACTGCGACGTTTTAATCTTTATAAAGAGCTCATTTTTTATTATTTTTTCTTTTTTATTTTAAACTCTCACTTTAAAGTCAAAGACTCATAGATCTTCGACGTATTTTTCGTCAGAAGCATTTATTATCAGTATCCAAAGAGATTTTTTACTTTTTCACTGAATGATGTTTGAACGTCGAAGTCTACAGGAATTCGATGTTCATTCAAGTGAGCATCTAATGTTCCTCATCGTTGGTTCATATATAAATATAGCCTGCATTTCACATAATTCCTTGCTTCCTATTTCCGTATTGAACATATTAGGATTCATGTTTTTTATCTCTTGAGCGATTTTCTCTCCTTAGATTTCGAAACATCTTTGTTCCTCAAATTGTAATTTGCTGACTTGAATTTGAAAGTGTCGCATTCAGGCCTCAGTTCATATGAAGGTCGCCTTTGAAATTCAAGTGAACAAAATGGTTTTTTATAGTACAATAATGGTTTAGTCATCTTACTGAAAGGGAAGTGATTAGGAAAAAGAAATATGGTTCACAATATGTTTAATGCTGAAACAATTTTGAGAACTGAAATATATTTATAAAAATGTTGTTTCATTTCATCATTTTGCAATGTATGATTCTTCTTTTAAATTGTCTTCGATTTGTTTTCTACCGTTAGATTTCATAACTATCTGATTTCTTATGGGGGAAAGAACTTAAAGACAATTTAAATTTTGAATCTATTCACACAGTTGACGTCGAATATTGAGATCATTGGATAAAAAGAAACCATTTTGAAAGACCAGCCATTCTTGAAAAAGAAACCCTTAACTTCTGAATAAGTTCAATTAATAGATTTATTTTCAATATAAACAACCGCGCCATTCTTTTATTTTTTTTATTTTAAAATACCAATATTACGTTGGTTCTATATATTTGAAACAATTTCATCCACATCAAATATTGGTACCACTTGACGTTGATTGATCCACCCTTATATATACTGAATTTGAAAATCTTATGCACACTGAGTTGTTTCTAAACCCTGATTCATTGTTCTGTAAGTACAAATATACTAAACCCTTGTATTGAGGAAAATTATATGGTGTCCAAATTCAAATGGCTTCTTCATCACATCCTTCAAGAGACAGAGGAAAGGCTGTTGAGGCTGCAAGAAACGATGATCTCTGTGGGTGGATCAGTGATGAGCAGAGTCATAGAAAGTTTCTGAGGTGGACAAGGTTTAAACATATTCTTCCTCACAAATATTTGAACCTCGACTTATTTGAAAAAGAGGGATTTCACTTCCAGGGATGGATTGAAACTCAAGGTCTCTCTACACTTGTCCAGATGAAGGGTGATTGGTACTCTGACTTAGTAAGGGTCTTCTACAACAATATGAGAAACATACGTGGTGTCCTTCATTCTCGAGTAAAAGGAGTAAATGTTCACATTCACAATGATGTCTGGTTTCAAGTTGCAGGATTGAAAGCTGAAGGTTTATTCTCTCACTCACGGTACTTAGAAATAAACAGATGGCTGAAGAAAGAGAAGGTGTACAGTAACTGGTTATGGTTTCCTGGGAGACACCCAATTGAAATATTATATCTGCATGAGGGACTGAATAAAGAAGAAAAGATAACAACACACATTCTTGCTCGGGTGATTTTACTTGCTAGATTTCTACAAGACAGAATGATAACAGAATGCCCCAAGAATCTTGTATGCGGCACTTTATTTTACCAGAGCCCCTAGAATCTTCTGTTGCGGTCAGGTTTCAATTTATCTGAGTCCCAAGAATCTTTTTAGCGATTCTGACATTCCATATAATTTCACCGCATACAATTTAGTCCACTCATCTTCTTTAGATTTTGTCAAATCTGTTTTGTTTGCACTCCAAGATTCAAAATTGAGATAAAGTTGCTGATGACCAATCCATTTTTAAGTCGATTAGAAAAAAAGGATTTCTCTTTGAAAAATGGATTGGTCATCAACAACTCTATCTCAATTCTGAATATTGGAATGCAAAGAAAACAGATTTCACAAATTCTAAAGTAGATGAGTGGGCTAAATCGTATGCGGTGAAAATATATGGAATGTTAGAATCGCTAAAAAGATTCTTGGGGCTCAGGTAAATTGAAACCTGACCGCAACAGAAGATTCTGGGGGCTCTGGTAAAATGAAAGTGTCGCATACAAGATTCTTGAGGCTCTGGTAAATTGAAAGTTGACAATCATTGACAAAAGACTCTAAAGATTGAAAAATCACCGCTCAAAATGGAAAGGAATGTGATGTGAACAGACATAAGGGATCATAAAATGCAAGAGAAGAATATGGATGTTCGTTGCTTGATTTTAATTTTGTAATCAGTGGGTTCTTAAGCCATCTTTTGTATTGGTGGTTGTAATCATCTTTTGAATATTAATGAAATTCTTTTTTGGCAAACAACTGTGCATAGGGTGATTATAATTGATTAAATCTGATAAAATCACTTTTATGATTGCAAATGTCCATTTTAATGTTACATGATTACATTGCATGCAGTACACTCAATTTGGGATAACGGTTATTGCACAATATACCATAGCTCGTTTTTTTTTCTCTATTTTAACACACAAATAATACGTCAATTTATAAAGTCACTCGACGTAATAGTAAGATATAAACGTTCATCCAGAAGTCAAATCGCTCCTTCTTTTTCTTTTTTTCTTTTCCCTTCAATAACACGTCGGTTGTTAAAATATTCGACGTCCTTTGTATATTCGAAAAATCTATCAACCTTTTTCTTTGTGTTTTCTGTACTCCCTCAAACTTTTTTTATGTCCTTGAAGGAGATAACAGAAAACACGAAGAAAAAAATTAACAGATGAAGTTCATAGGAGAAGTTTTATAAAAGGAAGTTGTAAAGTGTTGAAAAGGTGTGAAACCACAAAGAAATTGTAGCGTTTAGAAAGGGCGCGAAATCCAAATATCAACCTCTTCTTTGAGTTTTTATCACTCCTTCAGGATTTTCAAATTAACAAAGAATCAAACCACAAAGAAATGACTCATTTTTGTGACCTTGAAGGAGCTAATAGAAACTCAGAAAAAATGAAACACAAAGAAGAGATTGAAGGAGTTGTTACGAGAAATTTTATAAATGGAGGTGTAAAGGTTATCCAAGGCTCTGAAACTGTATTTATAGAAAAAAAAAACGAATAACTTGCTGGCAAATACAACGTCGGATTCATAAAATAATATGACGTGGTTGGTTTAAAAGAAAAAAGAAAAGAATAATAAAATAAAGATTGAAGATTTCGAATAAAACGTCCAATATTTGTTAAAGAAACCTTGGAGTTGTTACAAGAAATTTTATAAATTAAATAATTAATGTTGGGAAAGGCCTGATATGGGCTTCAATAATAAAAGGCAGTCTACTTAAATGATATATGGGAAAATACAGTTATTTGCTAGAAACGAAGAGGTTGACATCAATTTCTCCAGACTTCCAAAGTGTCTTTTTTCTTTTGGAGTGTGTGTGAGCATTAATTTTGTGTTGTTACCAGAGTGGTTGTGAGCACTAATATTGACTCTATAAATATTATGCTTAACTCTATACAATTCCACAGTTTGAGTGTTTTTAATGATTCATTTTTTAATCTATCTTGAAGTTGTTTTCTCCGAAATCAGATCCACTGATTCTGTAGAAAACAACTTCAAGATACTTAAAAATTTAATCATACAATCAAGAAACTTCAAGTTATAAAACCAGTTTGAGGGGTTCTACAGATTTTGAAAAAGAACTTATCTTGTTAATATTTTTTTTCCTGTTAAACCAGAAATCGCGAACCCGTGGATACGCACACTTCATCGTCCACCTCCTCACCTTTTTTGGTGCAGTTTTGCTCGTGTCTTTTGGTAGCGTATACCTTCTTCCTTTGCAATTTTCCTCGTAAGAAAAGCTTACGTCTTTTGGTCTCTTATGGGATTTCAACCAAAACCGAACCTGGATCCTTGCCTAGTTCTCATGTCACCGTATTCTTTTTCATTAGTGGTTTGCATGACGTTTAGGCTACGACCCAGGTTCGGTTTTGAGTTGAAATGCCATAAGAGATCCAAAAGACGCAGGCTTTTCGTACGATGAAACTAGAAAAGGAAGAAGGTGGTACCAGGCTACCCAAAAACACGAGCAAAACTACACCAAAACACAACAAAAACTCCGTAGACGTCGAATGCATGGAAGAATTAGACGTTAAGTAGTTGTTTTGAAAGAAAAAGAAAACATAATAAAAAAGGAACTCAATAATAAAATGTCGAAGCCAGTATAAAATGACGTTATATGGGTTGATTTAAATGATGTATGGGAAATTGCAAGAGGTTGACGTTAATTTGTTCAGACTTCGAATAACAAACGTCCAATTCCTTTGGCATCGGACGTATTATTCGTTATCCGAAGGCAAAGGTCGTTCTTTTTTTTTTCTTTTTCCTTTTTAAATTTCCATAAAACGTGTAACTTTAGGGGGCCTCCACGTGAAAGGCATTTGAGTGGTTATAAATATAAGACTTTACTCTATACAATTGCAGAGTTTGATCGTTTTTGAATGATTCATTTTTTAAAGTTTCTTGGAGTTGTTTGTTGGGAAACAGCTAGGCTTCGTTTTTACACCAAGAGGGGGGGTGAATTGGTGTTATTCCAAAAACAAAATTTTTTCGCAATCTTTAATCAAAAGTATAAAGCTTTTTGATCTTTCTTGAAATGCAAGTAATGAAAATTTCTATGCAACGGAAAGACGTAGTTGACTGCGTAACAAATATAGTCGACTGAAATAAAGAGTGCAGGGATAGAGAAAAGCAAACACTAGTTTTTATACTGGTTCAGCTAACAATGCCTACATCCAGTGTCCTTCCAACCCAGGAAGCAAATGCACTATATAGGTTGCGGTTTTTACAACAAGGAATTTATAGAAGACCTCACGTCAAAAATATAAATCTCCTCTCTAACCTAAAACCAAAATGTAGCTGCAATAACCAAAACCAGACTTGCAGCAAGAATCCCCTCTTCTGCACTCTGAACCCACGTCAAATAATCCTCAACGTGTAACCCCTGTATCACAACTGGTCAATTCCAGCACTCTTAACAGGATGCCAAGCCTTCAAACAATGCATCAGTCTTCACAGGATGTCAAGCCTTCAATGATCAATCAAGTAGAACCTTCTTTGTGCAGTTTCTGATCACACAGTAAGCGATAAGCCTTCTCCCTTTGAATCTCTCTCAAGATAGATCACCACCGTCTTCTTGGAGAATTCTTGGAGTTATTAACACAGAGAATTCAATCTGAAACAAGAAATGAAAATGTTAGAGCGTCGAAGTCCCTAAACAAATCGTGTTCAGCCAATTTATAGATTTCTGCCAGTCAGATTGTTTCTCAGTCGAATAGACTACTAATTCAGTCGACTGCATTATTACAGTTATAACAGACAGTCAACATAGTAGCACTCAGTCAACAAAAATCAACACACATTTAATAAAGTTGACCAAAACATTAATGCTTAACTAACTTTTAAAAATATAGCCGTTGGAGCATGTAAGCATAACAGAATTTCAAAGCAGATCAATAATACAGTCGAATGTACTCTGGACATAGTCGACTAACACATGGAAAAACATTTTGAAATTCTTTTCAATTCAAAACATCACAGAGCACTGATTCTCAAAATCTGTACAAAGGTTTTAGAATAGTCGAATCCATTACAGATGTATTCGACTGGACTAGAACTTTGTCACACAATTATAAGTGAAAAGTGCTTGTGATTTTTCACTTTCCAGAATGTGTAGTAAAATATTTTTGATACAGCAGTTCATATTGTACATACTCAAATAAGCCTGTTCCACAAATATATCACACAATTAACAGAGGAACATACATCACAGTACATCAAAACATGTTCAGAAGATATAACAATCAGTTCAGAATAAGAACATGTAATACAGCAACATGTGTACTGTTATTAAGCATAGTGTTGTCATCATCAAAAACTAGATTGATATAAAGTTTGTGTTGTCAACAATCTCAAAATTGTTTTCTCCGAAAATCAGATCCACTGATTCTGTAGAAAACAACTTCAAGATACTTAAAAACTGAATCATACAATCAAGAAACTTCAAGTTATAAAAGTAGTTATGTCCCTCCAAGGTTCTATATATTTGAAAAAGCACTCATCTTCTTACTATTTTTCTTTCCCCCATAGAAGATAGACATGAATGGTTAAAATTGCCCATTTGCAAAGATGGACTTCCTAATCCACGTACTGGTTAACGGAGAGGAAAATTTGATTCATCACTTGAATCTAATTCACGGCTAAGTGTGGAACTTGAGCAAAACAAGTAACACTTCTACATGTCATAAGTTTTAATATTTATTATTGACCTTATATGGAAAATAATTACCATGCCGAGCAAAAACATTGAAGGGAGAAAAATCTTGAACTGCAGCAAAGAAAAATGAAAACCTTGAGGTAGTATAGCAATTTCACCGGTGGAAACTTTTAATCTTGAACTTTCAGAAGCCTCAATCTTCTTAAAACGCAGCGCCTTCTTAAAATGCAACATTTTGTGCTAAGAATCAGGGTGTTTACTTCACAAGAAAGAAGAGAGGGATTTAGGGTTTTAAGATTTAGGGATTTTGGGGATAAACAAATCAATTGAGCTTTGAACAAATTAATGATTTCGAAACCCTAGCTATCCTCTTTAGGCTCACCATCTTCGTCGTGTTCGTCACCAGTGTTGGCTTTGTCCTCATCTCTGCTCTCATGCATGGCATTGCCGCCATTTGCCTCGTCAAGTAGGACACATCTTAGACCATCAAATTCCTCTTCTTCCTTTGCATCACCCGCTACTCTAGCCACTGTCGTTCCAATCGTATCCACACGAGTCTAAGCAAGGAATCTTCAATTTAATGGTCTCTCGATCCAAAGAAGGAGCACGTAGTGGAGGGTAGGGCGACGAGGGACATGGCGGCAATGGAGATGACACCGTAGTTAACACTGGAAAGGTGCGACCGTGACTGCTCTAAGGAGGCTGTTGTTGTTTGCGTGAAAAAAAGAGAAGAAACCCTACAAGGGTTTCATGCTTTGTTAGATCTGAGAATGAGTGGCTTAGAGCATATTTTGGAACAATGGTATAATTTTCTGGAGGGAAAAAACGAAAATAAATTCTTACTTTTATTTTTTATTTTTTATTTTTTAATAATCAATTAAAAATAGTTTTTGGAATTATATACGGATTTTATCTCTTACATACGGATTGTATTTTTAGATAAAATTTCTGTTTAAACGTGTCAATATTACATACAGATTTTATATACGGATATATCGGTAGGTAAAATTTGTATGTAAAATTTGTATATAACTCGTTTTTCATGATCTATATGTAAAATCCGTATGTAATATCTAAATTACATAGGATCAAAATCCGTATGTAAATATTTATCGGTAATGACCATTTTTCTTGTAGTGATAGATGAGAGTGGATAGAATAAAGTCGGAAATTTCAACAACATAATTCATCCATATATCTTTCACTTGCGTATTTTCTTGGTCACTTGATCAACCTGTGCATGCATGTTTATTTTCTGTTCTGCATTCAAAAACCGAAATTTCGTTTCTCAAGTCTCAAATAATCAATAAATCACATGACAGACTCTAGGGAAAACGATACTCGGTCTTACCATTTATATTACTCGATACGATTCAGTACACTTGCCGGAGTCTTAACACCTTTCTAGTCACCTTCCTCCTTGAGCTGGTCTAACCTATCTTGGAGCCACCAAACATTACACTACTACTATCATATCTCCTAGAGGCTTTGAGCTTCTACCCCATCCATACCTTAACTCATCACCCTTGGAACATTTACCACGACATTTTCGCACCATTCATCCAAGGAAACACCCCTCCATCATAGGGATCATCTCCTTGCTTCCTCCTAAGCTTTAACCCAACCTAGCTCAAGGAGGTTGTCATCACATTGGCAAGTGATAGTGATCATACTAAGACAATGCGAATTTATATGGTTTTGTTCCTTACATAGGAAGATGAAACCTGACTTGAAATCTTAACGTAACTATTACATTTTTTCACATCAATTCATTATGATATTAATATATTAACCTATGTTTCATATGTTTCAAATTTAATTAGAGTTAGTTGTGGGTAGGCGTAGAGCACAACAAATTCAAATAATTTATCCAAAGGTTAGACTTCATTAATTTTTAACTTATTAATTTTCATATGTGAAATTTAGACCTTCATATTTGACTATTTTCTTTGTCATGTTTAGTGTAACAAGTAGTCAGGTTCCTGGTCATGCGAGTATTCACTACTGCAGAAAGGGCTTTAGACGTTTGTTATTTTATCATGGTCATGCGAGTATTCCTGATCATGTCTTAGATCAAGACCATCATCTGAGTAGGAATTAGAGATTATTAGATTGAGGTAATAATATATTTTTTACATCTCTTACAAATCACATTCAACTTTGAACATTAGAATGTAAATATAGTAAAGCTGTATTATTTTTGCAATGGTTCAACAATCCATCTCCAGTAACAGAGGCCACAATGATGAAAATACGATAGGAATGAGTAGTATATCTTTTGGAGAGATGGAGTCAAGACATATAATAGTTTAGTTTCAATACTTTGTTTTTTGATAGCTTTAGTTTATAGTTTGAATTATGATTAGTTCAGACTTTGTTCATATGAGTTCCAGTATATGATGTCAAAATTGGTTTTCTGCTTTTCAGGTTTGGTAAAATTGTAAAAATTAGTCTTTTATTGAAAAAAAAAAATACACACACATGAGACATCAAAAAATGCACTTTTTTACATAAATTAAAGTTAGAAATGGCCATTTCCAACATTTAACATCAAAAAGTGCACTTTCAGACGTTAAAAAGCTTGCAATGCAAATTCCAAAGACAAAACTTCGCTAAGCAGGGAAGGCGTGGCCTAGCGAGAATGACGTCAGATTAATGAATTCCGTCATCAAACACCCTCCATTTAACATTCCAGAGACGACCTATAAACTTTCGTTGACCAGAAAGGATGTGTCACTTAACGTTATAGGACATCGGAATTGTCTATTTTTCTAATGTTAATCAACGTCATTTTTATCTTCCAACGTCAAATTGATGTCTCCTCATATGAAGTTGGTATTTTAATGGATGTTAAAGGTCAAAAATAACAAACCTCAGTTTTTTTTTTTTTTATAACAGTGAATGTTTTAAATTGTAAAAATGTGATAATATGAATAATAATGTGATAGACATGCGTTAAAGCATGTTGATTTATATATGATTTATTATGTTAATTCACTTTTATACTCTTATCTCATATTTCTATTATGATTATATTTAATAAAAAACAATCAAATAACTTTTACACGTAGAGACAACAATTCTAAAGCAAAAGGTTAAAATACCTTTTTAGTCCCCAAGTTGGGGTGGGAATTTTCATATTGTCCCTGCTTTCAAAAATGAAGCTATTTGGTCCCCATGTTTCCAATTTTGAGTGCAATCGGTCCCTTCCGTTAAGTAGATGCTAACAGCGTTAAGTGTTAAGTGACTGTGTCTGTTATGTGACAAAAAATGTGGTCGTGGCAATGAGGTGGCAGCATATGTGGTGTTTTAAATTTGGGAAAATTACATATATGAATTTTTTTTAATTAGGGCAAATAAAACAAAGTTAGTTATTTTGCATTTGGGGAAAAAAATTAAAGTGGAACCAATTTCGTTTCTGAAGACACAATTTTGCAATTGACGTTGTGATTGAGTGTGTGGAAGGTAAGAGGTGCTGGAAGCATTGACGTTGAAGAAGAAATTTGGTTGTCGTTGTCGAAGGGGATTTCTGAGCGAAAAGGTTCGAGACATTGGTCTTCGACGTTGAGGTGCTCTTTCTTTCTTCGAAGCGAAAAAGTTGAAGGTGATGTTTTCTTTCGACCTTTTTGATGTAGTTGCTTTCCCCCATGGAAGTTGTCTTGTTGTCCCCTTTGTATGTTGTGATGTGGTCCCTTTAACTGTGTTGTTGTACCTTTTATTCTGTTGTGGTCCCAAATTAATTGTTTAGTGTTGATTTTTTTGTTCTATGTAGTGGTTTTGGTTGGAAATTAGGGCGTACTGTTTGTTGTCTTTTGTAAGGTTGAACCTGTGGTTGTTATTTAAGCTCTATTTCATGCTTCTTTATTATTTAATTCGTTGTAGGTGAACTAGTTATTGCGTGTCATAAAGTCTAACTTTTGTATGCCTACACGTGTTAGTAACGTGTCATATTTACAATTAAGATGCATCTGAAAACTGTGATAGTTCTCATACTATATGCATGTGTCTGACACTCAGTTTTATATAGGCTTATAAATAGTTGATAAGTAAAGATAATGGAAAACCTTGGTGTTGAGGTGGTGTTTCACCATGGGGGAAAGTTTGTGAATGATGGGTCATTCGGATACCGTGGAGGGGACACAAGTACCTTGATGATAGACATAGACAGGTGGAGTTATTTTGAAATTTTGGCCATACTTAAGGAGATGGGATATAGAAATGTTAAGGAATTGTGGTATTCCGTGGGTGGTCATGTTTTAGAGGATAGGATGGAATTGTTAAGTGATGACAAGGGAGCAATGCATGTGGTGAACATTGCATTATTGAATGGTAAAGCTCATGTGTTTGTGGTTCACAAGGTGTCTGAACCTGATTATCTTCTGCAATTGGAATATAATGTTGGTGAAGGTGGTGAAGGTGGTGAAGGTGGTGAGGATGGTGAAGGTGGTGAGGATGGTAATGTTGGTCAAGGTGAAGGTAAAGTTATAGAAGAGGTTGAAGGTAATGTTATAGAAGAGGATGAAGATGCTGAAGTTGGAGAATACGGAAATGGTAATGGTACTGAAACTGCTGAATGTGGAGATGATGTTCAACATGTTGGTGTTGAAGGGGATGTGCAGGCTGCTGTAGTTACTGGTGAAGGGGATGTGCAGGCTGCTGTAGTTACTGGTGAAGGGGATGTGCAGGCTGTTGTAGTTACTGGTGAAGGGGATGTGCAGGCTGCTGTAGTTAGTGGTGAAGGGGATGTCCATGATGATGTAGGTGGTGCTGAAGAAGATGTCCATGATGATGTAGGTGGTGCTGAAGAAGATGTCCATGATGATGTAGGTGGTGCTGAAGAAGATTTCCATGATGATGTAGGTGTTGGTCAACAAAATGTTGAGGAGGAGGTTGAAGTGAGTAGTTGGATAGGGTCTGATGAAGAAGCCTTTGTTAGTGAAGATGATTTGGTGGATGTTGATGTCCATGCAGATGAAGAACTTCAAAACCAAGACCACGAAGGTAGTCTTTTTGTTGAAATGGGAACAGGAAGTGGAAGTACGTCAAAGTTCCATAAACATGCTAGGGGCTTATCTGATACTGAGTGGGAATCTGATAGTTGTGGCAGTATTTATGCAAGTGATGAGTCAGATGAAGAAACAACCCGAGATGGACATTTTGGGATCTTCTCAGAGCCTGTTAATATGAAAGAATACAAATGGCAACTAGGAACATACTTCCCTGATAAAATAGATTTCATTGATGCAATTAGAACTTATGGAATACATAATGGTAGGAAGTTGAAGATTTTTAAAAACGACAAGAGAAGGATATGTGTTAAGTGTTGTGGATCACAAGGCAAATGTCCATGGTATGCATACTGTGCCTATAGGAGTAGCCAAAGTACATGGCAACTAAGAAAGATCATAGATAGACATACATGTAGTAGGGAATTCAACATTGGTCTAGTTACCTCCAAATGGCTAAGTGGGAAATTAGAGAAGAGCATGAAAGCAAACCCAGATATAAATCTGAAAAATATGCACACTAAGTTTTGTCAAAAATGGAACATTGGTGTGTCTAGGTCTACAACAACGAAGGCAAAAGCAATGGCAACAGCCAACATTGAGGGTTGTTTCAAACAACAATATGAAAGGTTGTATGACTATGCACATGAAATACTTAGATCAAACCCTGGCTCAACAGTGAAAGTGAAAGTAGATGGAGTTGGTGATAATGTTATATTCAATAGAATATATGTTTGTTTAAAAGCATGTAAGGACAGCTTTGTCTCATGCCGGCCTATTATACATTTGGATGGTTGTTTTTTAAAAGGCAAGTATGGAGGTGAGCTTTTAACAGCTGTGGCAAGAGATGGTAATGATCAGATGTGTCCATTAGCATATGCTGTGGTTGAAGTAGAAAACAAGGAAACATGGACTTGGTTTTTAGAATTGTTAATTGATGACCTTGGAGGTGGGGCATCATGTTCAAGGTGTACCTTTGTGTCAGATCAACAGAAAGTAAGTAAATGTCTACCTTCTTTAATTCCTTTCTTCAACAACCTATATAGAGACTCATACTTACCTTCATTAATGTCATAGGGACTTAAGCTAGCTTTACAACAACTATTGCCTGGTGTGGACCAACGTTTTTGTGTAAGGCACATTTATGCCAATTTTAGGAAAAAATATCCAGGCATTAACCTTAGACAACTACTTTGGAAGGCAGCAACAACTACAAACCCCCAAGCATGGGAATCAATCATGAGACAAATGAAGGATGTCAACGAAGACGCCTTTAAACACTTGATAGCTATTCCACCAAGGTAAATAAATCTCAATTCCTTATTTTCTTTCATATTATTTGAATCTTTCTTTCTTGTCCACATAGTTAACTTTGACTTCTTCTAGATTTTGGTCTAGGTCCAGATTTTCAGCAAGACCTGCATGTGACACACTTGTTAATAACATATGTGAAGGTTTTAATAGCGTTATTTTAGAGGCAAGGGAAAAACCAATAATAACAATGTTGGAGGAGATTCGTAGCTACCTAATGAAGAGGTGGGCATCCAATAGACAGAAGATAACTAAGTTTCATGGTCCCATTTGTCCTAAAATTCAGAAAAGACTACAAAAGGAGCTAGACAAGACACAATATTGGATACCTAAGTAAGTAAGAATGAGTTAATAATGAGATACTCACTTTGTACAAAATTTTTACTCATATTTTTATGTTTTGGCAGTTGGTCTGGGCTGCAAGTATTTGAGATCCGCCATACTTCCAACCTTGCTGAAAAGGTTGTGGTTGATGTACAGAAAAGAGATTGTAGCTGCAGGAAGTGGACTGTCTCAGGGATCCCTTGCTGCCATGCACTCACAGCCATGAGGTTTTTAGACATCACTCCAGAAGACTACTTGCCAAATTGGTTTAGAACGTCCACTTATGAGGAAACTTACATTCCAATGATATTTCCTCTCAATGGCCCTGAGCTATGGGAAAGGACACAATATCCTGATATTTTACCACCTCCAAATAGGGTGTTGCCGGGTAGGCCAAGGAAAAAAAGAAGACTGGAAAGCTGGGAGAAAAAAAGAGATGATACACAACTTGGACAAGCTGGAATCCCAAAGAAATGTAGCATTTGTAGACAAGTAGGGCATAGAAGACCCAATTGCCCTCAAGCAAGTCAACAACAACACCCAGCATCTACACCAGACCCCACTCAAGCAACTGAACAACATATAGCAGACTCCACTCAAGCAACTCAACAACCTATACCAGACTCCACTCAACCAAGTCAAGCAACTGAACAACCTACTCAAGAAAGTCACATTACTGAAGATCACACTACCAGACCAGTGTAGTTAACACATTTCTGTTGAAGACTTTTGTGTTGTTTTTTGGAAATGTAATTTGAACTTTTTCTAGTTAATCTGTCATGAGCTTTGTACTGAATCTGTTGAACACATAACTTTTCGTTGTATTTTGTTAAGTAGTTAATCTGGATATGAGATTTGGACTCAATGACAGCTCATGTTTTGTATAATTTGTCCTGTATTTGGATATGTATTTTGGCACTCAATGACAGATCATGTTTTGGATAATCTGATGGAGTTTTGATTAATCTGATGGAGTTTTGGATAAACTGATGGAGTTTTGGATATAATTGTCATTGCCATATTGCTTTATTTGGATATATTAAAGTTTTTACTGATATTGTTAAAGGCATGTTGCCTTGTGTCATATTTTTGCCTTGTCTCATACCAATAACAGCTTCTTCATTAAACAACAACTTCTTCATTACAACCACATTGTTCAAAAATACAGAAAAATTCTTCAACATAACAACCCCAACAACACCTTTTAAAATTTTAAAACAAAAGACAGACAACGATGATGTTAACAATCCCCATCAGACATACCAACCCCAACAACACCTTCTCCCTTTTCTGATAAAGCAACACTGACTTTTCCAAACTACTGATCTTTCTCCTTTGCCATGCAATTGTAGTATCCCTTTCATCTATATATTCTTCAGTTCGCCATTTGAAGAAATTACATCCTCTCACTTCTTCGTTTCTACTCCGCAGTTCCAAAGAACCAACCAAAACCATGTCAGGATACACCAAACTAATGTACCCAAAAATTTAAACAACACCAAAATAACAAACCTTGTAATTAGGGCAGCCCCAAAAATGTCTGCCCTCATTCTTCACAGTTTTTGCGACTCTTAAAACAGCTACCTCTCCACAATAGCATACATGGTTTCCAACCATTGCTCCTCTTGATGAAGCACTACGAGAGCTCCCCCATGAATAAGAAGAAGACTGATTCATTGACATTGCTTCCAGTAAGGAGACGATAATGCTTCGTCCACACCTACAAAAAAAACTCAATCCCAAATAGCCAAGTTAGGGCACCCACCTGACAAAGACCCAACTTCATAAAATATAGCAGGAACTTGAGGCAAGGTACCTCCTTCTGCCAACCTCCTTCCAGCTCACCTCAGCCAAATCTGCTTCACATCACCTTCTTCAGCTCACCTTCTTAAGTTCAGGTTCCACACAAATATATTAGGGCAATTCGGTTTTTAAATTTTTTTAAGCCTAAGATGATATTTTCACATCTGTCATTGTTAAAAAAATTTTCCCCATGTCAGATAACTCATGTTGCCACATAAGTTAACACTTAACGCTGTTAGCATCTACTTAACGGAAGGGACCGATTGCACTCAAAATTGGAAACATGGGGACCAAATAGCTTCATTTTTGAAAGCAGGGACAATATGAAAATTCCCACCCCAACTTGGGGACTAAAAAAGTATTTTAACCAAAGCAAAACTATGAATTAATAGATATGAGAATCTAATATATTTTTTATCAGAAATATATATATATATATATATATATATATATATTAATTATTTTGTATAAACAAATCATATCCAATAAACTAATATAATATTAAATTGTAAATGGAAGAAAACAAATTATTAGTGAAAGACAAATAACGTTTAATAAAAACATTACAACTAATTAGATTTAACTTTACCTGTAATATACCACCTTTAAAAATTCATTTAGAATAATAATTATTCAAGAAATAATGGTAAATGTAAGTAATTTCTCTTTTATGCTGGTTAAGTTTTTCAAACTAAAACTAAATAATATTTGGTTTATATTTTTAATAAAAGTAGTTTGTTCCATATAGGAATCATGCAAAAAGAAAATAGCTTAAGATTATCATATTTAATTTTTTTGAACAATGTAAATGATTTTCAGTATAAATTGGACTAATAGTGAGTTTTAAACAGTATTAATGCTTGTTTAAGCTTGCTTAGCTGGATTTGGTTACTTCCTGAATTCAATAATTATGCTAATAAATTTAGTTTTGCCTATAGTAAAGGCCTCTATATGTTTGACAAAACTATTAGTACTATAAATAGGTGCTTTAGCTTAATTATTAGTGTATAGTGTCATTTGTCCCATCGTGTTTGTTAGCTGTCATTTTGTATATAAAGTCTATACAAATTTAACTATATATATATATATATATATATATATATATATATATATATATATATATATATATATATATATATATATATATATATATATTCACAATTTAAATCTCATTCAAAACTCTTTTTCAGAATATATAAAATCAACTGTTACCATGGAAATCGTACTTAATATATAGTACACAGTTCTCCTAATATAATTAACGACAGTAACAATATGAAACTACTTTAAATATATATATATATATATATATATATATATATATATATATATATATATATATATATATATATATATATATATATATATATTAAAAAAATCATTTGGGTCGGGTAAGCTTCATATAAAAGATATGCACAGTAAAATTTTGAAAAGAGTAAATTTTAAAGTGTCTTTCAATATTCAATATGTGTAATAGATAATAAACTTATTATTCAAATCTTGCAACTTTTTTAGTTGTTAAGGGCTATTTTTGTTGCCCATTTTTTCATTTTTTATTTTTGTGTTCAGTATTTTAAAAAGTCAAAATAATAAAATATTTACAGCTATAAATTATAAAATACATTTATATTTATAAGTGTAATTATAATATATAAAATACCTTTATCAATTCCAAAATAAATAAATAAATATAAAGGGTATACCATAGTCTGTTAACATGGAAGGTAAGTCACTTAAACAAAATTAGTAAATAACTAGGTTAGGTTGAATAGATTTTCAGTTCAATTTCCTAACTTAGTATAAAGAATATTTTGTTTAAAAAAAAAAACTCACTTTCATGATTTTTTTATGTTTAAAACAATTAGTTTCCCTATCTTTGTTTACTTGGGCATGAAATCATGATGACAAAATGCTGATCATAAAAAAAGAAAAAAAAAGAGTGTGATGTTTCCATAGCAAGGGAAAACAAAATAATAGTGTCTTAAATGTGGTAAAAGATGAAACATAAGTTTTTTGAAGTAAGAACAAATGTAGTATGTAGTGTTGAGGCAATTTGTATAACTTGCTTCCATATTCACTACACCTATGTTGAATAGGTTTATTCATTGCACCTCAACCTAACCCATGTGAGTTATATCCAATAAACAGTACAAAATCAATAACATTCACTACCCTACCTAGGTTCCAAGAATCTCTCGATATATGTCAACAATTTCTGATACCTACTGTTTCTGCAACCCTATATAAACCCTAAACACATACAATATTCATGGTAATTATTCCAAAGAAAAATGCCAAAGTTTGAAGGTGAAGATCAAGAGATGAGAAAAGCACCAAAGGGGCAATTCGTTGTTTACGTGGGGGAACAACTTACAAGATTTACCCTACCACTCTCTTGCTTGAAGAACCCTATTTTTCAGCAGCTGCTCAAGAAATCTGCAGAGGAATATGGATACAGTAACTCAAGAGGCATAGTTCTTCCATGTGATGAATCAACCTTCCAAAACTTCCTCAACTCCAACCTCACCATATATACTACTTAAAAATCTCTTCATCATATTCATACAGATTATCACATGGTAGCAGTTCATCATACTTTTGTTCATCATAACATGCCTTATATAGTTATTTGTAGTTTTTACAGCTTAGAAAGCTGAAACAATTTTCATTGTAGAGAAAGAATGGTGTTATTTGTTTCTTGTTTGTTGGTTTGGAGAGTGTTAGAAGAAAGATATACAAAGTGAAAACTTGTCTGTTCATTCATACACAGCAGAATTTGTGGACTTGTGTTTTGATAATACGTGGAAAGAAGTTGTTATATATATATATATATAGAAATGTTTCTTTAACACCCTTATTTGATACAAATTTGACATCGGACAGGTGTCAAATTTCTATTGGTTTTTTTCTTTTAAATGGAAATGTGTTTTTAAAAAACTGACGAGGATAGAAT
>CM050918.1:18821008-18880261 GCA_027742785.1 Vigna reflexopilosa
TGCAATTATCTTAAGGAAAGTCCCACCCATGAAAATCGATTCTGACGCTAAAGTCAAATTTCTAAACTTTTAGACGCAAATATCGATTATAATCCCCTAAAAGATGATAATCGGATTATAAAAATAAATATTAAGAAGTTGTGAACGCAAAGATAAATTTATTTTTAACAATTTATTTATTTATTTGAATTTGATTTTATATTTCTCAATTTTTAATTTTCTTAAGACCGAAGGTCTTAATTGCAAAATCTTATAATGTAACATCTGCATGCTTCAAAAGATATTTTATTAAACGTAAGTCAAAAATTTAGAAGGTTTATATTAAAAATGTTTTATATTTATAATATAAAAATCTAAATAAAATTGAAGAATACAACCAATTAATGGTTGTAAGTAGAATTGTCAACTTTGACTCATAACTCATGGACTAATTCTAATCCATTTTTAAAAAAACTTTATTTTAAGAAATCCCTTAAGTGGAGACAAAAAAAAGCTTCAACCTTCAAATCCCTTCAAATAGGTTAGGATCAAAATTAAAGTGAATTTATTATTTTTGCTGACCTTGAAATTTAAATGATTTTTTCGGAAAAAAAATTACTGAATCCATTTCCTTAAATAACGACCTTCATATTTTAATATTGTTACTTTTAATTATACCTTAAATGTAATGAAATATTAAGAGTATAACAAATAAATAAATATAAAATAGTATATGATTTAATAAATATGAAAGACTACAACGTGATATACTATCAAGAATACTATCATTGTAAAAAGTTGTTAGGAATACTAGCACTAAATAATAGTTCTGCAAAAAAAAAATGTCAATAAATTTAAAAAATATTATAGAAATATATAATAATATTCTATTCTAAACATAATTGAAACTGGTAATATTAAAATATGAATCTGAAATATGATTTTTAACAATTAGCATTAATCCTTTGCAAAATCCCTTAAACAACGTGTTTCATATTCTTCAATTTTACCAATTTTAGTTCCATTTCCATAGTTTCATATCCCTATAATTACTTCTTGATATTCTTGAGAAGTTATTATGTAATTAATTAGGTCATCTTGAGGTTTATCTTACCGTAGACAAACATCGCAGAAAAACTAATTCTTTCAATAGTTTATTATTAAATAACTGGGAAACAAATATTTATATCACTGATATTTTAATTAATTAAATTTATAACTATTTACAATATGTCTGAGAAATCAATAGAATACACAAAACATGGAAAAACACATTACAAATAAATCAAACTCTTGAATCAAAATCATTCTCCAGAACAAAAAATTATAAGAACACGGCTCCTTATATATAATTTAGATTTAATATAAAAAATTATTTTAATTGCTTAAAATAAGATTTAAAAGTGTATATTAATAAAGAAAATTAAACTGGTCCAAAAATCTGAGTGAGAAAACTAGTTATTATTTACTGGAAAATGATATTTGAACAACAACTTTTGACAACATTTGGACACGGGACACGTGTTCAAATGTCAGTGGTGTACGTGGAAAATGAATTTTTAATATGAGAATGACGTAGCAATGAGAATTGGGGGCAAGTTTCAAAATTTGGTTTCGTTTTGTCATTTTCAGATTTGCAATCTGACAAAGAATCTCCAGCACGAAAACTAGAGAGAGAAAGTCTGTTAATCCCCTAGCAAGTGTATCAGATCGTATCAAGTAATAATAAATGGTAAGACCAAGTATCGTTTTCCTAACAGACTCACGACACTAAGCTGTTGTGCTTTTGCAAAACCAATCAAGACTATGAAAACAATATTTTGAGAGTTTTTAAATATAAAGTGCGGAAAAATAAACATGAATGCAATTTGATCAATTGAGGTTAAACACAAAAGTGGATGGATGATGTTGATAATATGAGATGGATTTGTTGCTAGGGTTCAAATTTCACCTAATCACTCTCATATATGAATGAATTCATCTTCTTCATTAATGTTAATGCAAACTTTCTAGTCTACTCTAAACCCGATCTCTCAGCGAAAAGAGCCTATCACTAATTACTAGTTTACCATCTCTAGTCTCCCTAAGTAATTAGCAATGCAATATATTACAAAAGCAAATACAATTGACCGTCTTACCCCTATCTCTAGGTAGTATTGCTTAATCAAGATAATTCCCCAGATCTCGTGATTTGTAGATATCTCATGATACCAATCTTAGGGAGAGAAGGGGAGAGCTGTCACTACCTCCAAATCCACCTACCCTAGGAGTGCGATATCTCCTCATGATATTCACAAATCATAAGATTTATGCCAAATATGAATAAATCATAACAAGCATTTGAGCAAAGAAGAATATCTCTAACAATTAATGGAAGAAGCATATATATTCAAGAACAATTCAAATACAAGAGAGTTTAGAGGTTACATCTTTTCCCAGCAACAAATAAGATTAGTTCTCCGTCGTCATGGAAAAACTAGGTGAACAATGGAATGAAAAAGATAGAAACCCTAAAAGGAGAAAAGGAGAGTTGTCACCATCTCTAAATCTACCCCCAAAGGGGTGAAAACTGTGTTTCTATGCCTAAGCCATCAAAAGATACAAACCCTAAGACGTTCTGGCCTTTAAATAGGGCATAAAAATAACAGAAAATAAGTCCAAGCCCAAACAGATCATAAAAATAACAAAAAACAGGTCCAAGCTCGCGTCCCCAGCGCTCAGCGCTCAAAAACGGCGCTCAGCGGTTTGCCTCACTGGCGTTTAGTGCCCAAAACTGCCGCTTAGCGCTCTGGTCAACTGGTTGACTTTTCTGGTTGATTTGTTGACTTTTCTGGTTGACTGGCTGACTTTTCTGCATTCTATTTGACTTTTCTGCACTGCAACCCTTGGTACTTCAACCTTTCTTTCAAATCATTCCAAAAAGCTACAAAATCAAGGGAATTTATTGATAAAATCATAAAACATGTCCTCAACTCTCTTATCCACAAAACTAAAGAAATATCATGATTCCAAGAAAGTTTCTAAGTCAACAAGGGTGCATTTGATATCAAAATTAAATATGAAAATAATGGTTTTTCAACCGTTATCACAACCCCAAACTTGAAACTTTGCTTGTCCTCAAGCAAACAAGATGAGACTTAATCTTCCACCAATCATCACAATGGTTCAACATATTCCAAAACCTTTCTTTCCAGATAAGTAATCACCCAAATCAGCTCATTAATATAATTTAGTGAAGATGTGCACATGCTTTTGATTCAAATGACTCATCATGGTGTTCACACAATCACATAATCTTCCAACATATGCTATTCTCATGAATGATTAATTAGCTAAGCATAGAAATAATCATGAATTCATGGAATCAATCCTCACCAGATAAAGTGTTACACTCAAGCACTCAAAAGTGTTTCACTCAAAGGTGTATAAAGGTCACTTCGCCCCTCTACTATCTGCATGTCACATAGAACAAAATTGCCTTTTATTTACCACAATCAACATTCTCACACACACATGTCATCACAAGGACTTTTTCAAGGCTTATAATGTGGTTTGGGCTAACAAGAAAAATTGGTTTTTCTAGATCACAAAATCCTTGAGTTAAGAGAGCTATTCACAGAATCATGGTTCAAGCATAAACTCTCTTTTTACCAATCTTACTCATTCCCAACTTTCCCTTTTCTTCACATTGAGCTTTTCTTTCATGCTTTGGTTTTTCTATCTTTTTCATCTTTTCTCATGCATTTTCTTTTCAACTCATAAGCTCAATGCCTAGCTTTTCTTTTATTTTTCAATTCTCCCAACAACCCCAAACTTGAACCTTTAACAATACCATAAAATATTTCTCAACCTAACTCAAGGCAAAGACTTTCAAAGCAAGGGTTTTTATCCTCTTTAAGGCTTAGGTTCAAAAAGGGTAGAACATAAGATGTTCTTTTTCATATGGGACGAAACTTTTGGCTAGAAAAGGGCTTTTCAAAAACGGCCTTGATCATATAACACATTCATGCAATTCAATCAATCATAGAAACTCAAGCAAAATCATTCATGCTTTCACATAGATAACAAATATATCAACAAAAAATCTGGAGTTCAAAACCTCACTCATAGGCTCAATCACTATTACAGATATTCTAGATAAACATCCTGCTTAGCATCATAATCACAATCACAACATCATCATGCATCTGTTCACATAGCTTGTGAACTACCACCTGTATATCAACATATTGTGCAATCTCAACATCATTAATATCAAAGCATCATCAAGCAATACCCATCATGCAAAAATATCAATATCAAACCACTGCATCAGATATAGTGTCCAACCAAGTACATCAATCCTACACTACTAAACAGAAACAAATAAATACAAAAACAAAAGATAGAAAATCCTGTTCTAGTGCATATAGCATCCATCAGTAAATTCTATCTCTTCTTCTCATCTCCTTCCTCCATAGCTGGAGCTTCAGCTGCTCCAACTCTGATTCCTTCCTCTTGTTCCCCACAGTCTTGATCCTCTTTTCTGATCAGGATGCCATCCCTGCATCAAGTACAATTCACAAAACCACAAGAAATCTCATTAAACGTTAGTAGAACACAAAAGTTATTCCAAGGAATGTGGAGGAATCAACCCCAAATAGCTGTACTCTCACAAAACCCCAAACTTGGATTGAAAAATTGATAAAAATTGAGTTTTCAAGAGAGAGGATGATAGGAGAAGTGTTGGGAAATCTTTGAAAGAATGTTTGAAAGTGAAAGAGAGGTTATGGGTTTGGTAAAGAGTGCTTGGGCGAACCTGAGGGATAAAAAAAAATCAAATAATCTTTTTAAAACACATATACCCCTCAGCAACGCCATCGCCCAACGGTGTGCGGTTTACACCCCTCTTTTTTTTTTTCTGTTTAAAACATTTTAACCCTTTAAACCTTCAAATTCAACTTTCAAAATTTAATTTTTATGCAATTCCCAATCACTTATCTCGCATATGCGACTAGAACAAGAATTAAAACATGCAAAAAAATAAATCAATCAACTGGGTTGCCTCTCAGGTAGCGCTTGTTTAACGTCACGAGCCTGACCCAAAATCTTTCTGGCATCCATCAGTAGGTGAAAACCTTACCATCACCCATCAGTAGGTGTACCTTCCTGGTATCCTTCAGTAGATACTCAATCTTCTAGCATCTCTCAGTAGATGCTATCCCAGTAGCATTCATCAGTAAATGCTGTTAGTGACATCCATTAGTAGATGTCTATTCATCATCCTCTTTTATAGGAACATCCATCAATAGATGTTGTAAAAGCATCCATCAGTAGATGCTATCATCACTGCCATCAAAAGCAACATTTAACCTAAAAAAAACTCAAACAAAAAAAAATCAAATCCACAACACACAAATAATTCAATTAAAAAGAAAAAGTTAGAAACTGGGTTACCTCCCAACAAGCGCTCTTTTAACGTCATTAGCTTGACCCGGTAAAGCCCAAACACCCATCAGTAGGTGTTGAAATTTTCTGTTGGCGTTCTTCCTTCCTCCTTAACACCAACAACATCTCGAGAATTTTCTTGTTACCAACTCTAAGGATCCTCAATCTTCAGAATTCTGTTTGCTTTGATAGTCTTGACAACCCATAACCTATTCTTAAATTTCACTTGGTGTGCCAGGTTTGGGATCATCACTTTTCAGATTAGGGTGTTAGTGAACCAATTCTCCTAACTTATCTGCCTCCTGATGATCTTGTGCTCTTGGTACAAATTTTTTATCCTGCATACACTAAAGAACACTGCACTAGAGCACAGAATTAGCCCAAAAAATAAAAACAGTAAAAATATTATTTTATTTTAATTTTCGTTTTTTTTAAATAAAAACAGAAAAAGATATATAATTTTTTTTAAAGATAGAAGAATAAAAACAGAAAGATAAAAACATAAAGATATTTTTGTTATTTTTTTTAAAAATAAACACAAAAAAAGAATTTTTTTTATTTTCGTTTTTTTTATTTTTATTTTTAATTTTTTTTAAATTTTTTTAAATAAAGATAGAAAAACAAAAAGATAGATAAAAAGAAAGATAGAAAGTCTAATCAGTTAAGAATCACACACATAGAATAGTTATACCACGAGTCCCCGACAACGGCGCCAAAACTTGTTAATCCCCTGGCAGGTGTACCAGATCGTATCAAGTAATAATAAATGGTAAGACCAAGTATCATTTTCCCAAGAGACTCACGAAACTAAACTGTTGTGCTTTTGCAAAACCAATCAAGACTATCAAAACAATATTATGAGGGTTTTTAAATATAAAGTGCGGAAAAATAAACATGAATGCAATTTGATCAATTGAGGTTAAACAAAAAAGTGGATGGATGATGTTGATAATATGAGATGGATTTGTTGATAGGGTTTAAATTTCACCTAATCACTCTCATATATGAATGAATTCATCTTCTTCATTAATGTTAATGCAAACTTTCTAGTCTACTCTAAACCCGATCTCTCGGCGAAAAGAGCCTATCACTAATTACTAGTTTACCATCTCTAGTCTCCCTAAGTAATTAGCAATGCAATATATTACATAAGCAAATACAATTGATCGTCCTACCCCTATCTCTAGGCAGTATTGCTTAATCAAGAGAATTCCCCAGATCGTGATTTGTAGATATCTCATGATACCAATCTTAGGGAGATAAGAGGAGAGTTGTCACTACCTCCAAATCCACCTACCCTAAGAGTGCGATATCTCCTCATGATATTCACAAATAATAAGATTTATGCCAAATATGAATAAATCATAACAAGCATTTGAGCAAAGAAAAATATTTCTAACAATTAATGGAAGAAGCATATATATTCAAGAACAATTCAAATACAAGACAGTTTAGAGGTTACATCTTTTCCCAGCAACAAATAAGATTAGTTCTCCATCGTCATGGAAAAACTAGGTAAACAATGGAATAAAAGAGATAGAAACCCGAAAAGGAGAAAAGGAGAGCTGTCACCATCTCTAAATCTACCCCCAAAGGGGTAAAAAATGTGTTTCTGTGCCTAAGCCATCAAAAGATATAAACCCTAAGACGTTCTAGCCTTGAAATAGGGCATAAAAATAACAGAAAACAAGTCCAAGCCCAAACAGATCATAAAAATAACAGAAAACAGGTCCAAGCCCGCGTCCCCAGCGCTCAGCGCTAAAAAACGGCGCTCAGCGGTTTCCCTCACTGGCGCTCAACGCCCAAAACTGCCGCTCAGTGCTCTGGTCAACATTCTGGTCAACTGGGTGACTTTTCTGGTTGACTAGTTGACTTTTCTAGTTGACTGGTTGACTTTTTCTGCATTCTATTTGACTTTTCTGCACTGCAACCCTTGATACTTCAACCCTTCTTTCAAATCATTCCAAAAACCTACAAAATCAAGGGAATTTATTGATAAAATCATAAAACATGTCCTCAACTCTCTTATTCACAAAACTAAAGAAAAATCATGATTCCAAGCAAGTTTCTAAGTCAACAAGGGTGCATTTGATATCAAAATTAAGTATGAAAATAACGGTTTTTCAACCGTTATCAACGTCATCTTCCTTCCATCCAGCCACCACTGCCACCAGAGTCCTGTCATACTACTGGTGTTCGTAGGAAAAACCTAGACGATGTTGTCTTCCCTCCACTCAGCCATCCATTGTCGTCACAGTGTCGTATTTCGTACGCGAAACCTAGGAGTTCTCGTCTTCCCTCCACCCAGCCACCCATTGTCGCCGGAGTTTTGCCGGAGTGCCATTGAAGGAGAAAAAAAAGGTGTTTTTATCGAGTGTTCCTCGCACCCACACATCTTGCTTCATTGTGTTCATTAAAGGGATCATATACTTGTGATTGCTATGTTGCAGTGAAAACTATCACTTCCATAAATATTCTATTTTTGTATATTAAGGCTTATGCATAAGTATTGTGGTGGATGGCGGTTGAAGCTTATGAATCTCTAGTTAGTTGTGCTAGATTATACCCTTTTAATCTCCAATGCCTTTACTTATTTGTTAATACAATTTATTGAATAGATACAATGTGCGTTGATTGGTACTATGACATGAGAACATAAACAGCCTTGCTTTGATGATACTCAAAATTTTTCTCCCAAGTGCCAACTTTCAAGGAATATAGGACCTCCAAAAATAATGTTATTTTGCCTTCATTGCTTGACTTGGAATATAGATATTTGATAAGCTAATACATGAAATAAATCTAGTTGGATGACAATGGCTTTTTAGAAGGTCGTTTGACAAAATTACTGATAATCTATGTCTATTTGTCCGCCTCTTGTTTATCCTTTATAAATTGACATATAATATCAGTCTATTGCATTTTGGAGTAATTTTGTTTGTTTTGAGTTGTTGTTTGGTTAATCTTACATTGTCTTTGTACTTTGGTTGGATTGGCAGTGATGGATTGCACAAAAGAAGAAGGTTATAACAATGTAAGTACATTTAATGTTTAGAAAGTTATAACAATGATGTTTACTTTGTAATTATAAATTTATAACAAAGATGGTTGTACATTTCACAAAAGAAGAAGGTTATAACAATGATGTTTACTTTGTCATTATAAATTTATAAGGGGACTATGTTGTTTTCCAGGCACAAAATCTTGCATTGCTTTTTGGACATTTATTGAATTGTTCTGAATACAACAAACCTTCATTGGAGGTACAACACTTGCAGACTCCAATCCAACCAAACTTGTAAGTTTGTAATGTATAATTTTTTAAATATAATATTTTATTGTATCATCAATATGTTAAATATCATTATTTTGTTGTTGTACTTTGTTTGTTGTAGATTTGATTGTGGAGTAATTTTTTTAAAAATTATGGAGTTGTGGTATGGCATTGAGAAGTACGAAGGAAACACAATGCCCACTTACACAACTGTAAGTTGTAAAAATTTTCATCTTGTGGAGCTTTCATAGAAATGTTGCATTTTATTGATATGTTGTGCATTTTTGTCTTTGCAGGAGGAAAGGGAGCAATATGTTTGTCAATGGATTTTGGATGTGGAAATGTGCAGAGGAATCAAGTGTTGCAAGATTTAGGTATTTTGTAGAATGTTGGGGGATAATGATTTTTGCAAAGTTATTTATTGTTTGTTTAGAACTTTTTCAATATGTATTGATGTTGACTGTACATATTTGTTCTTAAGAATATTGAAAGAAAACTAGTTGTTACATTTATTGTTAATGAAATTTGAAGACCAGAATGATCAATGTTTTAAATGTTTGCACTGCAGTCCACACTAAATTTGGATGTCAGGATTTATGAAATATTGTATGTACAGAGTTATATGTAAAAAGAATTATGAAAATAAATTAGCTTAAGTGGCAATGACGAAAATAATTGTTTCACATCACTTTTAAATTCAAAAAACGAAGACAAAGATATTAGGCACTCCAAAATGACTTTTATGTTCATAGTTGACCTTCCTGTCCAAAAACCTCACCTAAAGTACCCACTTATTTTTCCTTTGGCACCAGTTGTGTTCCTGCGCCATGCGTCTTAGTAAATATGGTTCCTTTGCCACTAATTTCTTCATAAATTGTATAAAAATTGATTCCAAATTACTTATAGGTGGAAAAAATGATGACAAATAAATTAGGCTCTACAAAATGACTTTCATGTTCATAGTTAACCTTCCTGTGCAAAGATCTCACCTGAAGTACCCACTTATTTTGCGTTTGGTACCAATTTTGTTCCTGCACCATGAATCTTAGTAAATATGGTTCCTTTGCCATCAATGTCTTCATAAATTGTATAAAAATTGATTCGAAATTACTTATAAGTGGAAAAAATGATGATAAAGAAATTATGCACTGCAAAATGACTTTCATGTGCATAATTGACCTTCCTGTGCAAAAACCTCACCTAAAGTACCCACTTATTTTGCCTTTGGTACCAGTTCTGTTTCTGCACCATGACTCTCAGTAAACATGGTTCCTTTGCCACCAATTTCTTCATAAATTGTGTAAAAATTGGTTCCAAATTACTTATAAGTGACAAAAATGATGACAAAGAAATTAGGCACTCCAAAATGACTTTCATGTTCATAGTTGACCTTCCTGTGCAAAAACCTCACCTCAAGTACCCACTTATTTTGCCTTTGGTACCAATTATGTTCCTGCACCATGACTCTTAATAAATATGGTTCAATTTCCACCAATTTCTTCATAAATTGTATAAAAATTGATTCCAAATTACTTATAAAATGATGACAAATAAATTAGGCTTTGCAAAATGACTTTCATGTTCATAGTTGACCTTCCTTTGCAAAAACCTCACCTGAAGTACCCACTTATTTTGCCTTTGGTACCAATTATGTTCCTGCACCATGACTCTTAGTAAATATGGTTCATTTGCCACCAATTTCTTCATAAATTGTGTAAACATTTGTTCCAAATTACTTATAAGTGGCAAAAATGATGACAAAGAAATTAGGCACTCCAAAGTGACTTTCATGTTCATAGTTGACACTAGTGCAGAATCAGCTTACAACGTCACCCATTAGACGTCAGTTAGAGGGGGAAGCGATGTAAATTATTGACCAGTGGCAATTGTGTAAATAAGTGAAGTCTATCGACGTCTGCTAGGCTGGGGCCCGACGTCTATAATACTATAAACGCTGGTGCCCCTAGATACTGACGTCTATATGTTTGACAAGTAAGTGAAAAGTCATTTCTTTCTGTCATATAGATGTCTGTGCCCCGCCTACCCGACGTCTATAGTTTGACAGGTAGGTGAAAATTTAATTTTTCGCGCCATCTAGACGTCGGATCCCGTCTACCCGACGTTTATATGTCTGACAAGTAGGTGAAAATTTAATTTTATCCGCCATCTAGACGTTTGACCCCCGCCACCTAACGTCTAAATGCGATTATAGACGTTTGACCCCCTCATACGCCGAGGTCTATAGTCTGAGCAGGTATGTGAAAAGTCATTCGTTTCTACCAACTAGACGTCTCGTCCCGCCAAGCTGACGTCTATATATAACAAAAATATTAATTTTTAAATGGAATGGACATCATATTAGTGGCGAGCCCGACGTCTATGCGATTATAAACGTCAGTTTTTTTGGCAACTGACGTCTAATTTCTTGTAAAATGGTGTGAACCAGCAGTTTGCGAACCAGTCCTTTGATCGTCTTCTTCGCCTTTTCTCTCCGCTTCACTGCATTTCCAGGTATGTTTGATTTCCCGTGAACCATTTTAAAGTTGCTTTTACTCCGTTTAAAGTAATCTTTGATGTATTATCTTTCATTTGAACCAATTAAAATGAGTTTTCGTTATGTTTTTGTGCGGTTTTTATTGTGCCTTTGGGTAGCGTAGTGCACCTTCTCCCTTCGCTAGTTTCCTCGTAAGAAAAACTTGCATTTTTTGGATCTCTCATGGCATTTCAACCTGAAGTCAAACCTGGGTCCTTGCATAGTGCCATTCCCACCGCCAATGAAAAAGAATACAGTGACACCGTATTCTCACCGTATTCTTTTTCATTGGCGGTCAAAATAGACCTAAGCAACGACCCAGGTTCATCTTTGGGTTGAAATGCCATAAAAGATGCAAAAGACACAATTTTTTCTTACGAGGAAACTAGCAAAGGAAGGAGGTGCTATTATGCTACCCAAAGACACGAGAAAAACTACACCAAAACACAACGAACACTTCATAGACGTCGGTTAATGTACTGACCGATGTCTATAGTGCCCATAGACGTCGGTTAGTGCAATGTCTGATGTCTTTATAGACGTCGTGCTTTTTACTTAACCGACGTCTATAACGACGTCTCTCCTGCGAAAAACCGACGTCCCTTTAACGTCACCCGTATAGACGTCGGTTCGGGAGGTGACGTTAAAAGTCCAAAATAATTGACGTCTAAAGCCCTTTCTGCACTAGTGTGACCTTCCTGTGCAAAAACCTCACCTCAAGTACCCACTTATTTTGCCTTTGGTACCAATTATGTTCCTGCACCATCACTCTTAATAAATATGGTTCATTTGACACCAATTTCTTCATAAATTGTATAAAAATTGATTCCAAATTACTTATAAGTGGAAAGAATGATGACAAATAAATTAGGCTCTGCAAAATGACTTTCATGTTCATAGTTGACCTTTTTGTACAAAAATCTCACTTGAAGTACCCACTTATTTTACCTTTGGTACCAATTCTGTTCCTGCACCATGACTCTTAGTAAATATGGTTCCTTTTCCACCAATTTCTTCATAAAACTAAAACGCTTCCTTTTCCCCTTCCAACGACACTTTGCGATAATGGGTGGGTGGGAGGAAGCGTAGGTTTTTCTTACGTACGATGACACTACTGCGGCACTCCGGCTTCAATGGGTGGCTGGGTGGAGGGAAGACGAGAACATCTAAGTTTCGCGTACGAACAACGACACTACGGAGGCTCTCCGACATCAATGAGTGGCTGGGTGGAGGGAAGATGATATCGTCTAGGTTTTGCCTACGAACGTCAGCAGTACAACGACACTCCGACGATAGTGGTAGCTGGGTGGAAAGAAGACGACTTTCTCTCTCTGGTTTTCGCGCTAGAGGTTCTCTCTCAACTGTTCCTCAGATTGCAAATCTGAAAATGACAAAATGAAGCCAAATTTTGAAACCTGCCCCCAATTCTCATTGGCACGTTGTTCTCATATTAAAAATTCGTTTTCCATGTGCACCACTGACATTTGGACATGTGTTCCATGTCCAAATGTTGTCAAAAGTTGTTGTTCAAGTATCATTTTCCTTATTTACTTAACAAATTATCTCTTCTAAAAAAATCCATTGGTTGGGCCTATCCCACAAGGCTTTTATAGATATTTTATTTTATAGATATTTTAGTCTTGTGAACTTTTACTATGGAGTTTTTTAACCCTATGTGTTTTTTTGACCTCAACCCACGTGAATCGAAACCAAATGAACCAAATTGACGAGTCTACCAGGAAGTAATATAAACATAACATAGTCATTGCCAATATTAAAACAGTGTTTTGTTGAGATTGTTGATAACACAATTTCTATATCAATCTGGTTTTTGATGATGACAACACATTGCTTAATAACAAGCACATGTTGTTGCTGCATTACATGTTCTTATGCTGATTGATTGTGATATCTGTTGAAATGTTTATGTATTGTGTTACATGTTCCTGTGTTGATTGATTGATATATATCTAGAACGGGTTTACATGCTTTATGTGCTATGTGCTATGCATCATTCCATATGTTTTACTGCACATGTTTTAAAGCTGAAAATCAAAAGTACTTTTATGAACTTATTCTAGTGCGACAAAGTAATAGTACAGTCAAATACATTACTAATGGGTTCGACTTTACTAAAATCTTTGTATAGACTTTGAGAACAAGTGCTATGTGTTATTTTGAGAAGAAAAGAATTTCAAAATGTTTTGCATGTTGATAGTCGAATATGTGTGCTACACATTTGACTGTATCTGTTGTCTGATTTGGAATTTTGTTATGCTCTTGCACTCTAACGGCTATATTTTTTAGAGTTAGTTGAGCATTGGTGACTTAGTCAACTGTACTAAATGTGGTTTGTTTTTGGTTGACTGAAAGCTGCTATGTTGACTGATCTGTTATAACTGTCATAATCCAGTCGACTAAATTAGTACCGTATTGTTAAACTCCTGGCAAGTGTACCAGATCGTTATCAACTAATATAATTGGTAAACCTAATATCGTTCTCCCAAAGGACTCAAAGGCCTTATCTTTCGTGTAAATCAATATCGTAAGACTTGTAGAGAAAATTTACCTGTAGTTTCAATGCAAAAACAAAAAGTAAACAAGCAAATGCAATTAATTCAATTGACAAGAAAAAGGTATGGATGAATGGAGTTGTTGGGGTTTACAATTTCATCTTATCCACTCTCTTATATCTATTCTTCTTATTAAATTCGCTTTATTATCTAATCGTTATGCAAACTTTCTTAGTCTACCCTAAACCCGATCCCTCGGCGAGAAGAGCCTATTACCAGTTATTGGCTTACTATCCCTAGTCTCCTCTAGTAACTAGTAGTGCAAGTACCACAGAAGCAAAATACAATTGATCGTCTTACCCCCCTGTCCCTAGGTGGTATTGCTTAATCAAGGAATTCCCTATCAGTTCATGACTTCCCCGTACGTTCCCGTATCGACAAAGGCAAACATCTATTTATCAAATGAATTAAATGATAATAGCTTTAAACATAGATAAATAACCCAACAATTGATAATAACAGCATATGCAAGCATATGAATAAAACAAGAATTTCAATATAAGAGAGTTTGAAATGATTACATTGTTCCCCAACAACAAAGGGTTTAGTTCACCATTGACATGGTGAAACTAGATGAAATACAATGAAAGAATGGAAAAGCAAACCCTAGATTTGATAAAAATTGAGCCTAAGCATCCAAGAAATCTTCTCCAAGGAGTGTAAAATAGCTCTAGACGTCCTCTTCTGCCAAAAGAATAATATTTGAATCGCACTGGGGCTATATATAGGGCATACAAGTAACAGAATTTAAGCCCAAGCCTAGCAGACAACTGCTCAGCGTCCAATTTTACCGCTCAGCGTCCAATTTTACTTAATTCTAAGCTCATTCTAAGCCATAAAGGATGTATTTTGATATCAATTTAAGCATGAAAATAACGGTTTTTAGACCGTTATCACAAACCCAAACTTAGAACTTTGCTTGTCCTCAAGCAAACAAAATAAAACTTGGCTTTTCCACTTTTTCATCAAATAGTTCAACAATCCCAAAATTCATTTTCTTATGACAAGAACTACTCAATTCAGATTTTTAGTGGAATCTAATCAAAATGTATACATGCTTTCGATTCAACTCAGTTCACATGATCACATATTTCCCAACAAATGTTTTATTTATGAATGATCAATCAACTAAGCATAAATGTAATCATAGAATTCAACAATTCTCACCAAGAAAGTGTTTCACTCAATCACTCAAGTGTTTAACAAGTCACTACACTCTCTCCTATTCACATGTCACATGAAACAAAATTTCCCTTCATCTAATACAATCAACATTCTTACATGTCAATGCCATCGCAAGGACTTTTCCAAGGCTTATAATGAGGCTAGGCTAACAAGAAAAATTGGTTCTTCTGGATCACAAAATCCTTGAGTTAAGAGAACTATTTTAACATTTAAAGTTCAAGCACAAACTTTCTTTCTTTAACCAATCTCACTCATTCCCAACTTCTTCCCTTTCCTTTTATTTTTACATTGAGCTCTGTTAACACTCTCGCAAGTGTACCAGATCGTTTCAAGTAATATAATTGGTAAACCCAATATCGTTCTTCCCAAAGGACTCGCAGGCCTTATCGTTCATGCAAATTGAAATCGTAAGACTTGTAAAGAGAAATTAATTGTTTTGAATGCAAGAAACAAAAAAAGTAAACATGCAAATGCGATTGATTCAATTGACGAGAAAAAAACTATGGATGAATGGAGTTGTTGGGGTTTACAATTTCATCTTATCCGCTCTCTCTTATCTACTCCTCTTATTTAATTCGCTTTGTTATCTAATTATCATGCAAACTTTCTTAGTCTACCCTTAACCCGATCCCTCGGCGAAAAGAGCCTATTAATAATTACTGGCTTGCTATCCCTAGCCTCCCCTAGTAATTATTAATGCATTATAAACGGAAGCGAAAACAATTGATCGTCCTACCCCCCTATCCCTAGGTGGTATTGCTTAATCAAGGAATTTCCCCCAGTTCATCGCAGTACCGTACGTTCCCGTATCAATAAAGACAAACAACAATTATCAAATGAGTTAAACAATAAAAGCATTAAGCACAGGTGAGAAACGCAATAATTGATAATCAAAGCATACGGCAAGCATATAAATAAATAAGAGTTTCAATAAAAGAGAGTTTCAAAAGATTACATTGTTCCCCAACAACAAAAGGATTTAGTTCACCATTGTCATGGTGAAACTAGATGAAAAATAGTGGAAGAATGGAAAAACAAACCCTAGATTGGATAAAAAGGAGCCTAAGCATCCAAGAGATCTTCTCCAAGGAGTGAAAATTAGGTCTGGCCGCCCCCTCTTGTCAAAAGAATACATCTAAACTCGCACTAGGGCTATTTATAGCTGAGGAGCGTCACAAAATTTAGGCATGAGCCCAGCAGACAGCCGCCCGACGTCACACTTTTGGCGCTCAGCGGTTTCCCCTTAATCGTGCCACCGCCCGGCGGTAACCCACAAAACCACCTGGCTGCACCGCCTGGGCGCCAAATAGTAGCTGCCCCTCGCATTTGACCGCCCAGCATTGGATTTTGGCGCTGGGCGATTCCTAGACTCTTCTTTTCTTCATGTTTCTTCTTCTTTATTGAGCCTAAGACCTTCCATCTTTAATCCATTTTTCATATTCATCAAAAATGCTGCAAAACAAGCATCATATCTCTAGAAACAACTTTTGACTCTCAACTGACTCAACTTACGTGTTTTGCTTGATTCTAAGCTCATTCTAAGCCTTAAAGGTTGTATTTTGATATCAAATGAAGCATGAAAATAACTGTTTTGCAACAGTTATCACAACCCCAAACTTAGAACTTTGCTTGTCCTCAAGCAAACAAAACAAAACTTGGCTTTCCACTTTTTCATCCAATAGTTCAACACTCCTAAAATTTATGACAAGAACTACTCAATTTCAGATTCTCAGTAGAATCAAATCAAGATGCATGCATGCTTTCAATTCAATTAAGTTCACATGATAACATATTTCTCAACAGATGTTACATTTATGAATGATCAATCCACTAAGCAAAAATGTAAGCATGAAATTTATCAATTCTCACCAAGCAACTGTTTCAGTCAATCACTCAAGTGTTTAAGGTGACACTCCATCCCTCTATTATTCACAGGTCACTTGAAACAAAATTGCCATTCATCTCAAACAATTAAAATCTTCACATGCGACTGCCATCATAAGGACTTTTCTAAGGCTTGTATTGAGGCTGGGCTAACAAGAAAAATTGGTTTTTCTGGAATGCAAAATCCTTGAGTTAAGAGAGCTATAATAAAATTCAAAGTTTAAGATTAACTCTCTATCTCACCAATCTCACTTATTCCCAACTTCTTCCCTTTTCTTTTATTTTCACATTGAGCTCATCTTCCATGCTTTTCTTCTTTTCTTTTCTTTTTCTCATGCATTTTTCTTTCTTCACAACTGAGCTCAATGCTTTTCAATTGCCCTTCAATTTCCCCCATACAACCCCAAACTTGAACCTTGTCAACACATACAGTTAAGCTCAACGCAACTCAAGGTAAAGAATTTCAAACCAAGGGTTCTCATCCTGTTTAAGGCTAAGGTTCAAAAAGGGTATAGTATTTCAAGCACTTTGGGTGAAAAAATTGGCTGGAGAAGGGTTGTCAAAAATGGCCTTGATCATATGACAGTCACATGCAATTCAATCAATCATCAAGATTAAGGTAATATCATTTATGTTTTCCAGTGAACAATACATACAACAATGAAAACTCTGGAGCTCAATACCTCACACAACATGCTTTCTCACACATCATTCATTCATACACCCTACTTAGCATCAAAACCACATTCATAATTCATCACACATCTGTTCATACTGCTAGTGAACTTTGTCACTTAGATATCAACATGCAACACAACTCAATTATCATTCACATCCAATCATCATCAAATAGACTTATCATGCATGTCATTCAGTCAAACATTGTCAGAAAAGTATTCAAGCCAAGCATAAACACTGAAGACAAAATAAAATAAAAATTCAACCTATTCTAAGAATTCAAAAATGCCAAAATTAAAAAAGGAATCTAGGTTGCCTCCTAGTAGCGCTTGTTTAACGTCACGAGCCTGACCCAAACCTGTTTTAACACTTGTCAGCAAGTGCCTCCCAACACCCTTCAGTAGGTGTACTATCCTGTGTTCTTCAGTAACTTCATAAAGATTAGCATCCCCGAAGAGATGCTACCCAAATATTGTTCAAAACTCCAAGAATTACATATCCAAACAAACAAATAAGAATAAACAAAATTTTTTATAATACAAAATATGCTTTCCAGCAAATCAAATCTTCTTATTCACATTGGGATCTTCATCACCCCAACTCGTCAACTGTCTTCTGTCCACTCTTCGAATTATTGTGGAGTATGGCCTTCTGATCTCCACCATTCCTTCCTCCTTAAGCTTTCTATTCACAATCCACTTCCTGCTTTTATATCTTACTACCACGCCACGTAAGAATGATGTGTCCTCTGAATGGGTTGACTCTCCTTTGTCTACCTTCTTCTCCTCAAATATCTGCAAAATATTACAACTATTAAGATGATCAATACCTGTGGTGTTCTCTCTTGCAGCTTCACTTCTGGCCTTTTTATATCTGGATCTTCTTCTTATTCTCATTCTGTTTTCTTAGAGCCACTATAAGTTAGCACTTGGTCTTGATCTTTTAACAGCATTCTCCCATCATGGACACGTATCATTATTTTAGAAGTCCTCATGAAAGGTCTTCCCAAAATTAATGGAATTCTTCCTTCGTTTGCCATGTCCACTACCAGGAAATCAATCAAGAACTCCAACTCCTCAATTTGAACAATTGCGTTTTCCACCATACCAACTGGCTTGTTATTAGATCCATCCGCAACTGTCAGGGTAGTATTGGCTGGTTTTAATTTTAGCCCTCTAATCTTCTTGAAATCACTAAAGGGCATCAAATTAAAACTTGATCTTGAATCGATCTTGGCTCTCCTTATATTCACATTATTAATAACACAAGGAAGAGTCAAATTCCCTGAGTCCTTCAATTTTGGTGGATGGTCCTTCTTCCTAGGCTTGACACCCCTTTCCTGATCTTCTTCATCATCAATATCAATTACCTCACCAAGATAATACTTGATTCTCTTATCATAATCAGGAATTTGCGGAAGTACTAAAGGAGCAACAGTCACCTGATTAAAAATTTCCCTGAATGGCTATCGGGGACTCTCTTTCTCTTTGCCTTTGCTGCTTTTCTGCTTGTTGAAATTATCAGCACTCATCATCTCTTCGTCTTCTTCATCGTTGCTCTCAATAACAATTATCTCCCTTTCTGTTTTCCTTATTCTTGTCAGAACAACTTTGCACTCCTCTTTAGGGTTAACATCAGTGTTGGCCCTAAACTGATTCTTCTCGGTGGTTTCCACCCTTTTAGACAGCTGCCCAATCTGTGTCTCCAATGCTTTGAAGCTAGCTTGGTCACTAGCTTGTTGAGACTCGTAAACCTTAAAGAATTTATCGAATATGTCACTTAATCCTCTAACAGTCTCTGTCAAGCTGCTCACTTGCTTCCATAAAGGTGACGGTTGTTGCTGCCAGAAGCTTCCTACTTGCCCAGCAGAATTATTCTGATTCTGTCCAATGCTCGGGTGGTTCTTCTAACCTTGGCTAGAATTGCCTTGGTTAGCGTTACCTTGCCTGTATTGGAATTGATTTCCCATGTAGTTGACTTCCTGCTGCATTTCTTCTGGAAAAGCACATTGACCATTAATATGGTCACCACCACATAGATCGCAAAGCTGTTGAGTTTGAGAGATATTCCTTATTCCCTTTGGAAGTTCAGAAAGGACCTTTGTTAGCTTATCCAGTTTTTGAGTATGGAGATGATTTTGAGCAGCCATAGCATCATCAGCAGGAAGATGCAAAAGTCCTCCTTTTTGTACACCCCTTTCACTTTGCATCACTTCATTCATAGCCATGTCTTCAATCAGTGCGTAGGCCTCATCTTCAGTCTTTCTGTTTATGCTGCCTCCAATTGAAGCATCTAGCATCATCTTCGACTGAGTGTTTAGGCCTCCAAGGAAATCAAGTATATATGAGGACTTGTCAAACCCATGGACTGGGGTCTTTCTCAACAAGCCTTTAAATCTGTCCCAAGCCTGTCCAAGAGTTTCTTCCATTCCTTGCTTGAATGAAGAAATTTCCAGCTTCCCCTGATTGATCTTTGTCTACGGAAAGAATTTAGTGACAAATTGTTTTGCCACCGCCTCCCAATTTCTGAAAGTACCTTCTGGGAATGAATGCAACCAATCTTTAGCGTTTCCTCCAAGAGAGAAAGGAAACAAGCTGAGTCTGACCCTGTCATCTGAAACTCCGTTCATCTTGACGGTATTGCAAATTTCACCAAAAATAGTCAAATCATTATAAGGATTCTCATTTGACAACCTGTGAAATTGGTTGCTTTGTACTAGCCGGATCAGTGCAGGGTTCATCACCATGTTTGTTGCATTATCTGCTGGTATGGCTATACTGTTGAAATGCAAAGGACCTATTGTGTTTGATGCGTCTCCTAGTGTGCGTCTTGGTGGAAGTTGGTCCGCCATCTTCTCTATGCCCTGTGCAAAAGTCTCTAGTGAAAATTGTAGAAGTCGTTCAGGAGAAGAAAAATTTTCACGTGCAGGACGTCTAATTTTTCTTCTTCTCCTGTCTGATAGCCCTTCTAGAAGAGGTTGCTGGTTCTTTTTAGTTCTAGTGTGTATTGTCTCCCGCATACAAAAGAAACAAAAACCGTAAAAGCACTTTTAAAGAAAAATAATAAAAAAAAATTTAAACAAAACAAAATATAAACAATAATTTCAAACAAGTCAAATTTCAGTCAATTCATACTATTTGAAAAAGTTAAACCACGAGTCCCCGACAACGACGCCAAAAACTTGTTAACACTCTGGCAAGTGTACCAGATCGTTCCAAGTAATATAATTGGTAAACCCAATATCGTTCTTCCCAAAGGACTCGCAGGCCTTATCGTTCGTGCAAATTGAAATCGTAAGACTTGTAAAGAAAAATTAATTGGTTTGGATGCAAGAAACCAAAAGCAAACATGCAAATGCGATTGATTCAATTGACGAGAAAAAGACTATTGATGAATAAAGTTGTTGGGGTTTACAATTTCATCTTATCCGCTCTCTCTTATCTACTCCTCTTATTTAATTCGCTTGGTTATCTAATTATCATGCAAACTTTCTTAGTCTACCCTTAACCCGATCCCTCGGCGAAAAGAGCCTATTAATAATCATTGGCTTGCTATCCCTAACCTCCCCTAGTAATTAATAATGCATTATAAACGGAAGCGAAAACAATTGATCGTCCTACCCCCCTATCCCTAGGTGGTATTGCTTAATCAAGGAATTTCCCCCAGTTCATCGCAGTACCGTACGTTCCCATATCAATAAAGACAAACAACAATTATCGAATGAGTTAAACGATAAAAGCATTAAGCGCAGGTGAGAAACCCAATAATTGATAATTAAAGCATACGACAAGCATATAAATAAATAAGAGTTTCAATAAAAGAGAGTTTCAAAAGATCACATTGTTCCCCAACAACAAAAGGGTTTAGTTCACCATTGTCATGGTGAAACTAGATGAAAAATGATGGAACAATGGAAAAGCAAACCCTAGATTGGATAAAAAGGAGCCTAAGTATCCAAGAGATCTTCTCCAAGGAGTGAAAATTTGGTCTGATCGCCCCCTTCTGTCAAAAGAATACATCTAAACTCGCACTAGGGCTATTTATAGCTGAGGAGCGTCACAAAATTTAGACAACCGCCCGACATCACACTTTGGCGCCCGGTGATTTCCCCTTAATCGCTCAACCACCCGGCGGTGAGTTGTACCGCCCGACGGTTTGCCTCATATCGCAAAACTGCCTGGCTGCACCGCCTGGGCGCCAGAAAATGGCTACCCCTCGCATTTGGTCGCCCAACGTTTGATTTTGGCACTGGGCGATTCCTAGACTCATCTTTTCTTCATGTTCCTTCTTCTTTATTGAGTCTAAGACCTTCCATATTTAATCCCTTTTTCATATTCATCAAAAACGCTGCAAAACAATGTAAAACAAGCATAATACCTCTAAAAACAACTTTTGACTCTCAACTGACTCAACTTACATGTTTTGCTTGATTCTAAGCTCATTCTAAGCCTTGAAGGTTGTATTTTGATCTCAAATGAAGCATGAAAATAACTATTTTTCAACAGTTATCACACCTCCACTAGTATCTAACTCAATGATTTCTTCTTCTTTCTCACTTTTTTCTTTTTCATCTTCACTGCTTTTCTGATCATTAAATTCATCAGCACTCATCATCTCTTCATCTTCTTCTTCACTACTTTCAAAGTTAATTGGTTCCACTTCTGCCTTCCTTTTATCTCCTTTCCGAATAGCTTTGCACTCTTTTTTAGGGTTAACAACAGTGTTAGCCCTAATCTGATTCTTTTCAGTGGTTTCTATCCTTTTAGACAGCTGGCCAATCTGCGACTCCAATGATCTAAAATTGGCTTGATTACTGTTTAGCTGAGACTCATATCCTTTGAAAAAATTATCAAATCTTTCACTTAAGCCTCTAACAGTCTCAGTCAAGCTGCTCACCTACTGCCATAAAGGTGACGATTGTTGCTGCCGGAAGTTTCCTACTTGCCCAGAAGAATTATTCTGATTCTGTCCAATGCTCGGGTGGTTCTTCCAACCTTGGCTTGAATTTCCTTGGTTAACGTTACTGATAACGGTCTCAAAACCGTTATTTTCATGAATAAATTTGATATTAAATCACACCATTTGTAGCTTAAAATGACATTAGAATCAAGTAAAACTCTTAAGTTGTGTTACATGAGAGTCAAAAGTTGTTTTTAGAGATATTATGCTTATTTTGCATTGTTTTGCAGGGTTTTTGATGAAAATTGAAGATGGCAATGAAGTAGGAAGGTCATAGACTCAAGAATGAAGGAGAAAAAGGAAGAAAAGAAGAGTCTGTGAATCGCTCAACGGTAAATTCCACCGCTAAGCGTCCTAGTGCAAGGAAAAGTTGTTATCTGGTGCCCAGGCGGTGACGCTGAGCGTCCAGAGCGACAAGAGGCAAACCGCTCAGCGGTTATTTTAGGCGCCTGGGCGGTGGCGTGTGTTGAGGCAAACCGCTCAGCGGTCATTTTAGGCGCCTGGGTGGTTGTCTGTTTTTATATTTTGGATTCTGAGATCTTTCTGTTATCTTTTTGGCTTATATATAGCTCTAGTGCGAATCCAAATGTATTTCTTTTGGCAGAGAACAACGTCCACAGCAGCTTTACACCTTTGGAGGAGATTTCTTGGATGCTTTGGCTCCATTTTATCAATTCTAGGGTTTGCTTTTCCATTCTTCCATTTAGTTCATCTAGTTTCACCATGATTATGGTGAACGAAACCCTTTGTTGTTGGGGAACAATGTAATCTTTTGAAACTATCATATATTGAAATTCTTGTTTACTTTATATGCTTGCATATGCTTGATTTATCAATTGTTGGGTTCTTTACCTTTGCTTAATGCTTTTACCGTTTAAGTCATTCGGTAGATGTTGTTTATCTTTATTGATACGGGGACTACAGTAATGTCATGAACTGGGGAGAATTCCTTGATTATGTTAATACCGCCTAGGGATAGGGGTATTCCCTTCTCCTAGCAGATTATTGTCACCTTCACCAGATAGAAGAACAGGGGAGATGGCAGAACAATTTCCTCAAAGATGCACATTGGCAGATCAATCTAATGCTGTAGGTCCTTTTCACTTTAACAGCATAGCCATGCCTACGGATCAAACGACCAACATGGTGATGAATTCAGCACTAATACACCTACTACAAGGCAACCAGTTTCACGGCTTGTCAAATGAGAATCCGTATGATCATTTGACCACGTTTAGTGAAATCTGCAACACTGTGAAAATGACAGGTGTATCAGATGAACGAGTAAAGCTTAGCTTGTTCCCATTCTCATTAGTAGGCAATGCTAAGGCGTGGCTACAAAGTTTGTCACTAAATATTTTCCACAGTCCAAAGTTACTCAAGGGAAGCAGGAAATTTCATCATTCAAGCAGGGTATGGAAGAGACTTTAGGTCAAGCATGGGAGAGATTTAAGGGCTTGCTGAGAAAGACGCCAACCCATGGTTTTGACAAAACCACCTTGGTTCTTACATACCTTGGAGGATTGAACACTCAGTCAAAGATGATGCTGGATGCCTCAACTGGAGGCAATGTTAAACAAAAGATTGAAGATGAGGCATATGAATTGATAGAAAATATGGCTGCTAATGAGCAAGAAAATTACAGTGAAAGAGGCATACCTATACAAAAGAGAGGAGTTTTGCACTTGCCTGTAGATGACGCTATGCTAGCTCAGAACCATCTTCTGACTCAAAAGCTAGATAATTTAAAAAAGATTCTCTCACAACTTCCTAAGGAGTTTCGTAATGTTTCTCAAACACAGCAACTATGTGATTTCTGTGGTGGTGACCATATCAATGGTCAATGTGCTTTGCCTGAAGAGATGCACCAAGAAGCTAATTTTATGGGAAATCAGTTTCAAAACACCTACCAAGGTAATGCCAAACAAGGTTGGAAGAATCATCCAAGTATTAATCAGGCATCGAATTTCCCATTAGGGCAAACAGGGGGTTTCAGGCAGCAGCAACCTTCACCTCTGTGGCAGGAGGTCACCCATTTGATAGAGGTTGTCCGAGACTTAAATGGTAGATTTGATAAATTCTTGAAGGTTTATGAGTCCAATCAAGCAGGTAATCAAGCCAGCATCAAATCTTTAGAGATGCAAGTTGGGCAGTTTTCAAAAAGGGTAGATACCACTGAGAAGCACCAATTTAGGGCTAACACTGATGTTAACCCTAAAGAGGAATGTAAAGCTGTTGTTACAAGAAGTAAGCGAAAAGTTGAAAGGGAAGTTGTAGAGATTGGAAGCAGTGATGAGGAAGAGGAGAAAAGAGAAGTCATTGAAATAAGTAGCAGTGAAGGTGAGAAAGAAGAGGAAGAAAAATTCAGTCACAATAGACCATTTATAGAAAACCAAGTGACTGTGGTGCCTTCTATAATCCAACAAATTCCTACAAGGATGAAATTTTATCTCGGAGATATGATAGATTTGGATACAGATGAAGATGAGCAAGAATTTGAAGTTCAACCTCCAAAAAGGAATTATCCGCCTAAGGTAAAAGATCCAGGTTGTTTGACACTTTCATGTATTATAAATGATTTTGAGGTAAAAGGAGCCATGATAGACTCTGGATCCAGCATTAATATGATGCTTGGACGGTTCTTGAGAAAGATTGGAGGGTTGACATTAAAACCGTCGAATCTTACTGTGACGGTGGCAGATGGTTCCAATAAAAAGCCACTAGGTATGGTGGAAGATGTGGTTGTGCGTGTGGAGCAGCTGGAGTTTTTGGCTGACTTTCTAGTTATGGGCATTGAAGATGATGAGAGGATTCCAATTATTCTTGGAAGACCTTTCATGGCTATGTCTAAAATGTTCATTAGTGTCCATGATGGAAGAATCATGATGCGAGATAAGAAGAATGTGCTTTTATATACTGGTTCTAAAGGGAACAATATTAGAATAAAGAAAAGATCCAGATTCAGAAAGTCAAGAAGAGAAGTTGCATCAGAAGAAAGCATGACAGGTACCAATTCTAACAGTTGTAATGTTTTACAGGTACCTAAAAATGAGGAGGTTGATAAAGGAGGAACAATTCACTCAGAAGATATACCACTTCCACGAGGCTCACAGGTAAAATTCAAGAAAAGGAAGTGGATTGTTGAAAATATCAAAGAAGATGGCAAGGTAGAGATCAAAAAACCATTTACTAAAGCCATCAAAAGAGTGGATAGAAGGAAACTAATGAGTTGGGAGGATGAAGATCCCAACCGGGATGGAAAGATTTGAAGATATTTACTTTTATCCCATTTGTTGTAGAACAATTTTTAGAATAGGTTTATTCTGGTTGTGTAAGTTGATGGATTTTTAAACACTTTTTGGGTAGCATCTACTGAGGGATGCTAAATTTTTATGTATCCACTGAAGGATACAGGAAGGTACACCTACTGATGGGTGTTGGTAAGATTCGCACTTACTGATGAGTGTGAAACATGATTGGGTCAGGCTCATGACGTTAAACAAGCGCTATTGGGAGGAAACCCAGGTTTCTTTTTCTTTTGTACTTTGAATTTTTAGAATAGGTTGAACTTTTATTTTGTGTCTATGCTTGGCTTGAACAATGGTTCTGATGGTAGTATTAAAATGCATGATAAGTATTTGATAATGATTGAATGTGGTTGACTGAGAATGTATGTGTGTTGATATCTAGTTAAATGATTCACTAACTATATGAACATATGTATTGTGGTTATTGTTTGTGATTGTGATACTAAGCAGGATAAACGAATGATGTGTGAGAAAGCATGTGTGTGAGATTTTGAGCTCCAGAGTTTTTACTGCTATATGTATTGTTCACAGAGAATCATGAATGATATTTCCTTAGTCTTGATAATTGATTGATTTGCATGCTTATGTTATATGATCAAGGCCATGTTTGGAAGCCCTTATCTAGCCAAAATTTCACCCAACAAGTTTAAAATTTTATACCTTTTTTGAACCTTGGCCTTAAAAAGGATGAGAACCTTTGATTTGAAATTATTTATCTTGAGTAGGGTTGAGAATAATCTTATGTGATGAAAAGGTTCAAGTTTGGGGTTGTGTGGGGAAAATTGAAAGGCAAAAGAAGAGTATTGAGTTCAAGTATTGAAAAGAAAAATGCATGAGTAAAGAAGAAAAGGAAAAAGTAAAAGCATGAAAAAGGAACTCAATGCAAAATTGATAAAAAGGGAAGAAGTTGGGAATAAAGGAGTTTGGTGATAGAGAGAGTTTAAACTTTAACCTTTTCAATGATGAAATAGCTCTCTTAACTCAAGGATTTTGCAATCTAGAAAAACCAAATTTTCTTGATATCCTAGCCTCATTACAAGCCTTGGAAAAGTCCTTGTGATGGTATTTGCATGTAAGGAATTTTATTGTTTTAGATACATGGCAATATTGTTTTATGTGGCATGTGAATAGTAAAGAGTGAAGTGATTCCTTAAACACTTGAGTGATTGAGTGAAACACTTGCTTGGTAAGAATTGTTGAAATCCGTGTTTAAATCTATGCTTAGTGGATTGATCATTCATGAATAAAACATCTGTTGGAAAATATTGAAGTAGGTGAACTAGATTGGATTGAAAGCATGCTTGCATTTTGGTATGATTCCACTGAAAATCTGAATTGGAAAATAATTTGTCATGAAGAAAAGGGTTTTGAAAAGTTTAGAACTATTTGATGAAAAATTGGAAGGCCAGGTTTTCTTTTGTTTTGCTTGAGGACAAGTAAAGTTTTAAGTTTGGGGTTGTGATAACGGTCTCAAAACCGTTATTTTCATGCATAAATTTGATATTAAATCACACCCTTTGTAGCTTAAAATGAGCTTAGAATCAAGTAAAACTCTTAAGTTGTGTTACATGAGAGTAAAAAGTTGTTTTTAGAGATATTATGCTTGTTTTGCATTGTTTTGTAGGGTTTATGATGAAAATTGAAGATGGCAATGAAGTAGGAAGGTCATAGACTCAAGAATGAAGGAGAAAAAGGAAGAAAAGAAGAGTCTGTGAACCGCTCAGCGGTAAATTCCACCGTTGAGCGTCCTAGTGCAAGGAAAAGTTGCACTCTGGTGCCCAGGCGGTGACGCTGAGCATCTAGAGCGACTAGAGGCAAACCGCTCAGCGGTCATTTTAGGCGCCTGGGCGGTGGCGTGTGTTGATGCAACCCGCTGAGCGGTCAATTTAGGCACCTGGGGGTTGTCTATTTTTATATTTTGGATTCTGAAATCTTTCTGTTATCTTTTTGGCTTATATATAGCCCTAGTGCGAATCCAAATGTAATTTTGGCAGAGAACAACGTCCACAACAACTTTATACCTTTGGAGGAGATTTCTTGGATGCTTAGGCTCCACTTTATGAATTCTGGGGTTTGCTTTTCCATTCATCCATTTAGTTCATCTAGTTTCACCATGATTGTGGTGAACTAAACCCTTTGTTGTTGGGGAACAATGTAATCTTTTGAAACTCTCATATATTGAAATTCTTGTTTACTTTATATGCTTGCATATGCTTGATTTATCATTTGTTGGGTTCTTTACCTTTGCTTAATGCTTTTACTGTTTAACTCATTCGGTAGATGTTGTTTGTCTTCATTGATACGGGGACGTACAGTAATGTCATGAACTGGGGAAAATTCCTTGATTATGTTAATACCACCTAAGGATAGGGGTAGGACGATCAATTGTATTTTGGTTCCGCTTATTATGCATTATTAGTTACTAGGGGAGGCTAGGGATAACAAGCCGGTAATTAGTAATAGACTCTTTTCACCAAGGGATTGGGTTAAGGGTAGACCAAGAAAGTTTGCATGGCAATATGATAAATAAGCAAAGTAAATAAGAAGAGTAGATATATGAGGGTGGATAAGATGAAATTGTAAACCCCAACATCCTCATTCATTCATAGTTTCTCTTAGTCAATTGAATTCTTGATTTTGCATGTTTATTTCTGTTTTGCATTTAAACCATTCAAATTATTTCTTTTACTCAAGTCTTAAACAATTTGTTTACACGAAAGATGAGGCCTTAAGAGTCCTCTGGGAAGACGATATTGGGATTACCGATTTTTGTTACTTGATACGATCTGGTACACTTGCCAGGGGTTTAACAGTTACCTTGTCTGTACTGGAATTGATTTCCCATGTAGTTGACTTCCTGCTGCATTTCTTCGACAAAATCACATTGACCATTAATATGGTCACCACCACATAAATCGCAAAGCTGTTGAGTTTGAGAGATATTTCTTATCCCCTTTGGAAGTTCAGAAAAGACCTTTGTTAGCTTATCCAGTTTTTGAGTAAGGAGGTGATTCTGAGAAGCCATAGCATAATCAGCAGGAAGATGCAAAAGTCCTCCTTTTTGTACACCCCTTTCACTTTCCGTTACTTCATTCATAGCCATGTCTTCAATCAATGCGTAGGCCTCATCTTTAGTCTTTCTGTTTATGCTGCCTCTAGTTGAAGCATCTAGCATCATCTTTGACGGAGTGTGTAGGCCTGCAAGGAAAGCAAGTATATATGAGGTCTTGTCAAACCCATGGACTGGGGTCTTCCTCAACAGGCCTTTAAATATGTCCCAAGCCTATCCAAGAGTTTCTTCCATTCCTTGCTTAAATGAAGAAATTTCCAGCTTCCCTTGATTGATCTTTGTCTGCGGAAAGAATTTAGTGACAAATTTTTTTGCCACTGCCTCCCAGTTTCTGAAAGTACCTTATGGGAATGAATGCAACCAATCTTTAGCGTTTCCTCCAAGAGAGAAAGGAAACAAGCTGAGTCTGACCCTGATATCCGAAACTCCATTCATCTTGACAGTATTGCAAATTTCACCAAAAATAGTCAAATGATTATAAGGATTCTCATTTGACAACCCGTGAAATTGGTTGCTCTGTACTAGCTGGATGAGTGCAGGGTTCATCACCATGTTTATTGCATTATCTGCTGGTATTGCTATACTGTTGAAATGCAAAGGACCTACTGTGTTTGATGCGTCCCCCAGTGTGCGTCTTGGTGGAGGTTGGTCCGCCATCTCCTCTATGTCTTATGCAAAAGTCTCTAGTGAAGATTGCTGAAGTCGTTCAGGAGCAGAAAAATTTTCACGTGCAGGACGTCTAATTTTCCTTCTTCTCCTGTCTGATAGCCTTTCTAGAAGAGGTTGCTGGTTCTTTTTACTTCTAGTGTGTATTGTTTCCTACATACACAAGAAACATAAACCCTAAAAGCACTTTTAAAGAAAAATAAAAAAAAACAAAATTTTAAACAAAACAAAATATAAACAATAACTACAAACAAGTCAAATTTCAGTCAATTCATACTACTTAAAAAAGTTAAACCTCGAGTCCCCGGCACCGGCGTCAAAAACTTGTTAACACTCTAGCAAGTGTACCAGATCGTTTTAAGTAATATAATTGGTAAACCCAATATCGTTCTTCCCAAAGGACTCGCGGGCCTTATCGTTCCTGCAAATTGAAATCGTAAGACTTGTAAAGAAAAATTAATTGGTTTGAATGCAAGAAACAAAAAAAGTAAACATGTAAATGCGATTGATTCAATTGAAGAGAAAAAGACTATGGATGAATGGAGTTGTTGGGGTTTACAATTTCATCTTATCCGCTCTCTCTTATCTACTCCTCTTATTTAATTCGCTTTGTTATCTATTTATCATGCAAACTTTCTTAGTCTACCCTTAACCCGATCCCTCGGCGAAAAGAGCCTACTAATAATTACTGGCTTGCTATCCCTAGCCTCCCCTAGTAATTAATAATGCATTATAACGGAAGCGAATACATCTAAACCCGCACTAGGGCTATTTATAGCTGAGGAGCGTCACAAAATTTAGGCCCAAGCCCAGCAGACAACCGCCCGACGTCACATTTTTGGTGCCCGGCGGTTTCCCCTTAATCGCGCCACCGCCCGGTGGTAACCCGCAAAGCCACCTGGCTGCACCGCCTGGGCGCCAGACAGTAGCTGCCCCTCGCATTTGACCGCCCAACGTTGGATTTTGGCACTGGGCGGTTCCTAGACTCTTCTTTTCTTCATGTTTCTTCTTCTTTATTGAGTCTAAGACCGTCCATCTTTAATCCATTTTTCATATTCATCAAAAACGCTGCAAAACAATGCAAAACAAGCATAATATATCTAGAAACAACTTTTGACTCCTAACTAACTCAACTTACGTGTTTTGCTTGATTCTAAGCTTATTCTAAGCCTTGAAGGTTGTATTTTGATCTCAAATGAAGCATGAAAATAACTATTTTTCAACAGTTATGACACCTCTTTCATGCTTTTTCTTTTCTTCATGCATTTTTATTTTTCAACACTTGAGCTCAATGCCTTTCTTTTTGCCATTCAAATTTTCCCAACAACCCCAAACTTGAATCTTTTCAACAATTATTCTCAACCCAACTCAAGGTAAATAGTTTCAAAGGAAGGGTTTTCATCCTTTTTAAAGCCAAGGTTCAAAAAGGGTATAACATTTTTATCACTTTGGGTGAAAATTTGGCTAAGTAAGGGCTTCCAAAAATGGCCTTCATCATATGACATAATACAATCAATTATCAAGACTCATGCAATATCATTCATGCTTTCCTGTGAACAATACATACAACAATGAATACTCTGGAGCTCAATACCTCACACAACATGCTTTCTCACACATCATCCATTCATATACCCTGCTTAGCATCATAACCACAATCATAATTCATCACACATTTGTTCACATAGCTAGTGAACTTTTCACCTGAATATCAACACAACTCAATCATCATCCACATCCAATCATCATCAAATAGATTCATCATGCAATATCATCAAGTCAAACCATAGTCAGAAATAGTGTTCAAGCCAAGCATAGACACTGACAATCAAAATTCAACCTATTCTAAAAAAAACAAAAATACAAAAGTGCACGATAAAACCTTGTCTGGAGCATGGGCATCCATCAGTAGATGCCATCTCAATCCATGTCCTCATCTAAATCCTCTTGGTCTCCATCATTAGGATCTTCAAAGTTATCTTCATCGTCATCCTCATCCATGCCTGGTGCTTCAGCTACTCCAGACCCGCTGCCCTGTGCCTGCTCCTGAGGCGAAGCCATAGCTCCATGAAACTCATCCATGGTCCACCTGTGCACTGGTGGCTGATTGTACAGCCCTACTATCATCTCAGCAGTGCCTATCTGCCCTCTGCGAAGAGCCTCCATCCAAGCCTTTATCATGGACATATACATGTCCCTCATCTGGAATGGCTCGGCGTGCTGTGCCGGTGCATCTGCAAGTACATGCTCCTGCTGTGCTACTGCTCTCCTAGGACGTCTCCTAGGTGCTTCGGCTGCCTCCTCTTCTTCACAGTACTACTGATAATAGGCAGCGTCTGTGGCCTTCCTATGCCTCTCATATGGTGGAACTGCAGTATCCACCCAAGCATGCTGACACAAAAAGGTGATCAGGGACGAATGTCCCAATGGTGTCCTACTACTCACAGTAGTAGTGCAGCTCTGAATCTTGTCGGCAATGACCTTCCCGACGTTCACATCTAACTTCCTCAGCATGTAGTAGATGAAGATGATCCGATGCATGGTGATGTCGGAAACATGAGAGCACGACTGAATGTTGGCATGAGTGAATGCCATCCAGTATCTCGCCGAAGGCGTCAAATCTTCCCTCTTTATGTTGATGGGCACTCCATTAGGGTTATTCTGAAAATGCCTTCCAGGAAGGCACATAACCCTCTCGATGTCTGCTATGTCTCTGAACCCCCCAACAAGTGCTGCATGATGAGTCAATATTTTCTTGACTTCACTTAGTTTATTGTGCTAGAATTAATCAGAGAATTGTGCTTAATTGTCCGGTATTTTCCCGTTTCTATTAATTGTGCTTAATTTGATCGGAAATTCTAATTTTAATTAATTTGAATATTCTGAGCTAATTATTTGCATTTTTAATTGAAGGGAAAATTTTGGAGATACACATTAGAGAAGACATCTATTCATTCAAGACTCTCCACATGGACAATTTAGAATTAGTTATATCTTAATTTAGTAGTTTAGAATTAATCAAAATTGTAATTTAGAAGTTTAGTTTTTTTTTTTTAAACAAGCTTGTGCACATTGGGCCAAATTTTGGAAAAAAACATGTTGAGCCCAAAGATGAGAGAGACACTTGGCACCTTAGGGTTTTATTTTGGGGTGGACCCCACCCAAAAGGAGGACACACAGCCTTAGAGTTAAGGGGGTAGCCGTCACATTGGGGAGAGAGGATTTTTGGCTGCAACGCTGTTCTCGGATATTGGCAAATTTTTTCCTTGAATCATGTTACTCTTTGATTATGGTTGAAATGAAATTGGAGCTACCTGCTGCCACTCTCTCAGGTTTTGTTGATTTCAATGTTAGCAAAAGAGCACATAACGTTACGGTTTGGAGAAAATGCTGGGTCATTTCGTTCCATTGCATTTAATATGCTGCTTTCAATTTAGTTAATGCATTTTTTTATTATTATTGAAGTTTTATTCCAGCACCTTTTGTTGCAATTAATATCTTTGATTCCATGCCAAGTGAAGTCTAGAAACGTTGATGAGTAGTTGCCGTGATTTAATGCATTGAAGAATTAACTTCATTTGAAGATTGAAGGGATTAGGTTGGAGTTGGTGGCCGCTTTTCTTGGAGCAAGAGGTGTGTGCAGTGATATCCTGGCTTGAACAAATTCACGCCACCATCCACATATGATTAGATTCTTCTTTATTTTAAAGAAAAAAACACATTGCAATTTCATTTGGAGAATAGATGAAAGATGGAGAGCTGCACGGTTTTGTCCAGGGAGAAAGGAAGCTGCACGGTGTTGATTTCATTTGAAGGAGATACGTGGATTCAGAGGCTGGAGGGGTCACGTCCATGGCTAGTGGTGTCACGGCCAATTAGAATTAATTGCAAAAATTTAATTTCTTTTGGTAGATGCATAAGTGATCACATGAGGTGTTAGATAAATTTATGTCTTCTTATTTTTCTTTGCTTTAAAATATTTTAAATTGCATTTTGAGTTGTTTTTCATTTTCTTAATTTACTATTGCATTTTAGTAGTTTTAATTATGTTTGGAGATTTATCTGCTATAGTGTTCAGTTTAATGTTTTCTCTTGCTTTAATGTTGTCTATTCTCTCCGATTGTGTTAATTTAATTGCTTTGTTAGTTTAGGTTAGTCAAGTTGGTCATTAGCGATATTATAAAGTTTCCTTGAGATTTCTGGACTGTAATTGTGTTTTTCACTCTGACTTGGTTAATATGAAATCTGTATTTGCACTTGCAATTGGGTATACACTTAGTTGCCCAGTTGGTGTTGAGTCTTCGCTTGGTTGATGAAACTGCATGGTGTAAATTGGATTTGATGTTAACATTGCGTTCTCTTAGTTCGCTTTTATGAAAACATGTTTAGCTTTCGCTTAGTTGGTTAGCTGTGTTGGATTAGAGGTTTGAGTCGCTACTTTATTTTGTTGATCTGTGATAGGAAGCATTGTAATTAAGTTAATGACCAACCGTTTTCCTTCTGTATTTGATTCCGTTTTACATTTCTGTTTCCGTGTCTGTTTACATTTGTGTTTACATTTTTGTTTGCATCCGTGTTTTGATTTTGTTTATCCGCATTCACAATTGTTTCAACAAACCCCCTCCCCAATTCGTGTCTGACCTAATTCTCGGACCATAGTTTGGTCCTTGAGAGACGACCTAGGAGTCACTTCCTAGTCTATACTGCATTCTTAATGCACATCAAATTTGTGCCGGGGACCAACGGTTCGGTTTTAGGTCTTTTGTTGTGTTAGTGTGTGTTGTTTTGTCTTGTGTTGTGAGTGTGATGTTCTGTTTTGTGAGTTCGTCATTGTGTGTTGCATTTAGGTAGCTTTAGTTACATATTTTCATTGCATTATTCTTTTCCCCCTTCTTCTACATGTCTACCTATTTTGGTTATGTGAGTAATGCTTATTCTGCCTGTGTCTATGACTATCCTTCTGCATCTGACTCTGATATTGCTTGTGATGTATACTCAGCTGATGTCTATGTTGAGAACATTACGGTTCCTCCTCCATCTCATGAGAGTGCTCCTAGGGAGCCAGTTCCACTTGATGAGGAGGATATTCGTTGTGTTTTCAACACTGGACTGATACATTTGCTGCCTAGGTTTTATGGTTTTGCAGGTGAATGCCCACATAGACATTTGGAGGAGTTCTACACCATTTGCTCTTCAAGGAAACCTCCTGATGTCCTGGATGAAGTCATGTTTTTAAGGGCATTTTCGCATTCATTACAAGAAGCAGCAAGGGGTTGGCTGTATTGTCTTCCTCCAGGATCCATCACTTCTTGGGAAGATCTTAAGCATACGTTCTTGGATAAATTCTTCCTTGCTCAGTATGGTCACAGTAACGATCCTGGATGGAATGACCCTAGCTTGGGATGGTATGGTACTTCAGAACATCAATATCAGGAACCATCATTCCAGACTCCTTGTATGCCTTCTCCACCTGTTCAGGAACCACAGCAGCCATAGCCTCATGAGCCTACCCATTCTTTATCAGCTGTTGGTAGGAAATTGGTAAGCAAGCTTGATTCTCTTAAGAGTTTGGTGACACAGCTGGCATCCAACCAGAGACCAGCACCTTCATCTGCATCTGTTGCACGGCTGTGTGCTATATGTCCTTCCAGTGACCACTCTACGGATGCATGTCCTCCTTTGGACCACCCTGTTACTCATGATGAGCCTCAAGCTTATGCTACCGACATATACAACAACAAGCAGCCACAGTAGAAAAATCAGAGGAAACAGGAACAACAAGAGGCATCTGCCCGACCACCTTCCAAATCTTCTACTTCTTCTGAGCCAACATTGAATGAGTTGTGGGGGAAGATATCCAGGCAGACCATTGAGGAACAATCTCGTGTTTTAGAGGGACCTCCAATTCAGACTGTTCAGATTACTGATGATGTCAATGTCACCCGCATAGGGGATGAGGAGCAGAGTCATGAGCCTACTATTGCACCATCTACTTTCCTACACTCCTATGTCCTTGCTCTTGCACCTGAGGATGCAGTTGCTCATTCTGCTGTTACTGGTGAGATGAATCATGAATCAACACAAGTTTTCTCTAAACTTGAAATCCCACTTGCTTTGCCTGAGTTGTTTATGCAGTCAAATATTCTTGATACTACTGTAGATTCACATGTTAGTGTTAATTTTGACATTGAAACTGTGAAAACTGAAGATGTTTCAGACTTAGGATTAAATTTTGATCTTTCACAGTTTTCTGAAAATTTTCAATGTAGTTGTGAAGCTGGTTCTTGCTCTATTTGTGTTGAGATCAATTCTGTGATACAACCAGCTTCCAACTTTATGATTGGTGATACTAACTGTGAGTTTGATGAAAATATTGAGGAACAGGCAGATATAAGCAACACCATTGAGATAGGTAGACCACTTTCATCTTCCACCACTTTAGCCACATCTAGGGAAGTGGAGGTAAACATACCTGAGATAGATTCTGTTGTTGATGATAATGCTGATGATGGGTATGTTGATGATTGTATTGTTGATGAGCATGTCTTTAGTTCTCCCTCTCTGCATGATGAGAAAAAAATTTTGCCATCTTGTATGAATGTTTGTTCTCCATGCACTGAACATGAATCTGAGATTGTTGTTGATATTGCTTCTAAATTTGAACTTGATTCATGTTCTGAGGGTTTATCTGAGGTTCAACCTATTACATTGGGATTGGGTGTTATACCTCTGCATGTTATTTCTGTAGAACCACATTGCACTAACCATGTTGTAGGAGGTACACATGAGTTTGACCAACAAGCACCCACAGTGGAAAACAAAGGTGCAAGCATACACAAGAGCTTTAACATTAATAGGCACCAACTGAACCTGCTCATCAACAATCACTGCTTCTTGGATCCAGCTGTGGAGGACATCTCCCTGCTTGATCAAATATGGAGACTGAAGCAGTTCCTCCTCAAGACTTCCTTGCTGACTCTAGTGGTGGAGAACATTTCCCTGAAAGTCCAAAATTGGCAACTGCCACCATGATCAGGGGAGTCTTCTTTTCCCTTCTCCTCTCTTTCCCGCTTTTATTGCACTTGTCCATGATCTGTTGATTGTTTTGATTTCTGATCTGATGACTGTGACACACTGAGGACATTGTGTAGTTTAAGTGTGGTCTATTGGGGGAGATTCTGAATTTTCTTTGATTAGTTTCTGTTTTCTGCGTTAAATTTTTTCTTTTCTAGGTAGTTTTTGTTGTGTCTTGTGTACAATTTTGCATGTTTCTTTTGATTTCTGGACTTTGTTTAGGTTGTAGATGTGTCTTTCACTTCATTGATACTCTGATTTGTTGGATTCCTTACTTTTCTTTGCTTGGAAGATGATCATGATGTTTGACAGTTGGATTGATTGTGACCGATTACCTGTGTGAGATTTGAGCCATTTGATGATCTTTCTTGTGTGGGATATGTCTCTGGATTGCTTGCACATTTGCCTTAGCTTGACTCTGTTGATAATTCTTTATTCATGCGCATGTCTGAAAATGATAAAGGCATTTTGTTGATTGAGCCTCTCTAGCTAGATAGCCTACCCTGTTATGATCTCTTTGTTAGCCCCTTTGAGCCTATACTTCCCCCATTTCTTTGTTTTGAAGCTCATACAATAGCCTAAGTGAAAAACCATGATCACCTGAACCTTAGGAATTTTGGAGCTTTGGAATTGTTTTGGGAATAAGTGTGGTCTCCCCGAGGATTCTGACGAGTTGGCTAGTTGGTTCCTCTTCTTAATTGTTTTTGTATATATGTGTACATCTTGTCTCATACAATTGTGTTATGAAAAGAGAAAAAAAGAGAGACAAGATGAGAAAAGAAAAAAAAATACAGAAAAATGAGAAAAATAAAAAAAATTTGTGTGAATAATGGAGTCAAGAAAAGGATTGAATTAAAGGTTTTGGGTGTGTTTGAATGTGTTTACACTTGTTCCCCATTGCTCCTCTATTCTTTTTGGTTTGTAGCTTCTCATCCATATTTATCCTCCCTTGTCCTTGGCCCCATTACATCCATAAAAGACCTTTTGATTTGAACATGCATATGTGTTTGAATGTTGATATTAGAGTTTTGCCAAGTCTGTTTGTTGCTTGCTTTCTTGAGTGCATTGAGTTGACACTGTTTACCTAGACACTTGAGAGAAACACTGATAGTGTGCATCTATGAGGTTCTGTTACTTTTGATTCACCTCTTGAGTTGATTGATCATTTTGCCATGCTTTGAATTGCTTGGATGATTTCTGTGAGTATCTGCTTTCTTTGATTCTGTGTTAGATATTGTCTACTGCTTTTGCTTTGTCCAAATTTCTTGAGGACTGTGTAATTCTGTTTTTGTCCTTGTGAGTCTTTGTTTTCTGTGTGCTGATGTTGTGTCATACCTCTGATGTCCTCTGAACTGTTCCTTGATTTGCGTCTTGATTTTGCCCAGGAGTGGAAAAGACTAAGTGTGGTCTATTTTGATGAGTCAATATTTTCTTGACTTCACTTAGTTTATTGTGCTAGAATTAATCAGAGAATTGTGCTTAATTGTCCGGTATTTTCCCGTTTCTTTTAATTTTAATTAATTTGAATATTCTGAGCTAATTATTTGCATTTTTAATTGCAGGGAAAATTTTGGAGATACAATTTTGGACATTAGAGAAAACATCTATTCATTCAAGACTCTCCACGTGGACAATTTAGAATTAGTTATATTTTAATTTAGTAGTTTAGAATTAATCAAAATTGTAATTTAGAAGTTTAGTTTGTTTTTTAGACAAGCTTGTGCACATTGGGCCAAATTTTGGAAAAAAAATGTTGAGCCCAAAGATGAGAGAGACACTTGGCACCCTAGGGTTTTATTTTGGGGTGGACCCCACCCAAAAGGAGGACACACGACCTTAGAGTTAAGGGGGTAGCCGTCACATTGGGGAGAGAGGATTTTTGGCTGGAACGCTGTTCTCGGATATTGGCAAATTTTTTCCTTGAATCATGTTACTCTTTGATTATGGTTGAAATGAAATTGAAGCTACCTGCTGCCACTCTCTCAGGTTTTGTTGATTTCAATGTTAGCAAAAGTGCACATAACGTTACGGTTTGGAGAAAATGCTGGGTCATTTCGTTCCATTGCATTTAATATGCTGCTTTCAATTTAGTTAATGCATTTTTCTATTATTATTGAAGTTTTATTCCAGCACCTTTTGTTGCAATTAATATCTTTGATTCCATGCCCAATGAAGTCTAGAAACGTTGATGAGTAGTTGCCGTGATTTAATGCATTGAAGAATTAACTTCATTTGAAGATTGAAGGGATTAGGTTAGAGTTGGTGGCCGCTTTTCTTGGAGCAAGAGGTGTGTGCAGTGATATCCTGGCTTGAAAAAATTCACGCCACCATCAACATATGATTAGATTCTTCTTTATTTTAAAGAAAAAGCACATTGCAGTTTCATTTGGAGAATGGATGAAAGATGGAGAGCTGCACGATTTTGTCCAGGGAGAAAGGAAGCTGCACGGTGTTGATTTCATTTGAAGGAGATACGCGGATTCAGAGGCTGGAGGGGTCACGTCCATGGCTAGTGGTGTCACGGCCAATTAGAATTAATTGCAAAAATTTAATTTCTTTTGGTAGATGCATAAGTGATCACATGATGTGTTAGATAAATTTATGTCTTCTTATTTTTCTTTGCTTTAAATTATTTTAAATTTCCTTTGAGTTGTTTTTCATTTTCTTAATTTACTATTTCATTTTAGTAGTTTTAATTATGTTTGGAGATTTATCTGCTGTAGTGTTGAGTTTAATGTTTTCCCTTGCTTTAATGTTGTCTATTCTCTCCGATTGTGTTAATTTAATTGCTATGTTAGTTTAGGTTAGTCAAGTTGGTCATTAGCGATATTATAAAGTTTCCTTGAGATTTCTGGACTGTAATTGTGTTTGCCACTCTGACTTGGTTAATATGAAATCTGTATTTGCACTTGCAATTGGGTATACACTTAGTTGCCCAGTTGGTGTTGAGTCTTCGCTTGGTTGATGAAACTGCATGGTGTAAATTGGATTTGATGTTAACATTGCGTTCGCTTAGTTCGCTTTTATGAAAACATGTTTAGCCTTCGCTTAGTTGGTTAGCTGTGTTGGATTAGAGGTTTGAGTCGCTACTTTATTTTGTTGATCTGTGATAGGAAGCATTGTAATTAAGTTAATGACCAACCGTTTTCATTCTGTATTTGATTCCGTTTTACATTTCTGTTTTCGTGTCTGTTTACATCTGTGTTTACATTTTTTGTAGCATCCGTGTTTTGATTTTGTTTATCCGCATTCACAACTATTTCAACAAACCCCCCCCCCCACTTCGTGTCTGACCTAATTCTCGAACCACAGTTTGGTCCTTGAGAGACGACCTAGGAGTCACTTCCTAGTCTATACTGCATTCTTAATGCACATCAAATTTGTGCGGGTTGCGACACCCATCACTGCATACTGGCACTTTTCACCTGGCCATTCAGTGCCCAAAAAGCTGTTAATAGTGTCAGGGTCATACTTGATGGTCTTCCCCCTCACATAGCTCATGTATCTTCCAGCTGATACTCCTCCTCTAGTCAAGGCGTTCGTGTAAAACTCCTTCACCAATTCAATGCTGGCTGGTGCAGGATATGTGGCCAGCCTTTCCCAATCTCTCCTCATGATTTCTACTCGAAATTCAGGAGCCAAGTTTGGGATAAAAGTTGCTTTCCTCTCCATCAACAATCTCCTCTCCTGCACAGTCACATAGTGTTCCTCATGTTTCTTGGAGAGGAACCTAGGTGAATAGAATCTTCTTTGCTTCTCAGGTTCCTTCCTTTTGTTGCCAAGAGTTTTCACCCTTCTTGATGATGATGACATTCCTACATAAAATAATATTCAAAGTTCCACAGGAATTCATCATTAGAGGTTAATACATCATCAATCAGATTCCAAACCAATTACAGTCCAACACTGAGGGAAAAATAGGGCCCCTCAGTGTCCCTGCATAAAAAATCAACAATCCAACAAAATCTGCAGCAGACCTCTCAGCATCAAAGAAGACCGCTCAACAGTTTGCCTCAAGCCGTGCCATTGCTCAGCGTCCAAGCAGGCCACTCAGCGCCAGCGACTAGGGTTTTTCAAAGTCCTTTTCCAAATTGCCCTATTCTCCACTCTAATACTAATTTCATCAATCCAGACCAAATCCATGCAATTCAATCGGTTCAAACAGTTCCTATTTCATCAAATCATGCATAGAAATCAAAAACCCTAATTTTTCATGTTCCTAAGCATGTTCTTCATCAAATTTCAGATTTAGAAACCCTAAGAATGAAATTGCATAACTTACTTGAGTGGAGAGATTAGATGCTTGCAAAATTTCTTCCTAATTAATGATGAATACCTCCCAATGCAAAGCCCTCACTAAAAACCCCAAACTTTTGACAAGAGAATGGTATAAAATGAGTTTTTATGAATGGGTGATAAGAAAAAGTAGGGAAATCTCTTTGGAAAACCTTTGAAAGTACAAAATGGTGGCTAGGGTTCACAGAGAACGCTTGAGAGGGCTTCAAAGAGGATTTTCAAAAGTGCAGAACCCCGAAAACGCTGAGCTTTTAAAAGCCCAAGCGGGGTTTGCGCCGCCACTGCTCAGCGGTAAAATGCACCGCTCAGCGGTGGGCAGTAATTTTATCCCTCTCTTCTTTGCTTGCTTTTGCGTGATTTCACCCTGTAGCACCTGATTTTAACCTTCAGTTTTTCAATTTCATGTCTTTCCCCTCTCAAATCCACATGCAAACATATAATGCACTTAAGACAAAGTTTAAAAACAAACAAATAGTCAACTGGGTTGCCTCCCAGGTAGCGCTTGTTTAACGTCACGAGCCTGACCCAAACCTATCTAGCACTCATCAGTAAGTGCAATCCTTACCAACACCCATCAGTAGGTGTACCTTCCTGTATCCTTCAGTAGATACATAAAAATTAGCATCCCTCAGTAGATGCTACCCAAAAATTGTTTAAATATCAAAGGAATTACATGTCCAAAATACTAAACCAAAAACAATGTTTTACAACAAAAATATATTTCTCCAGCAAAATCACGTGTTGTCCTTCGTGTTGGTGTGTTTAGTAAACCAATTTCTTAGCTTTCTTCCATCCAATTGCTTTGTGCATTTAGAATATGGTGCTTCAATCTCCACCACTACTTTCTCCTTCAGCTCTTTTATTATCCACTCCTTCTTCTTATATTTCACCTTGATGCCTGGTCGGAATGGGTCTTCTTTTGGTTCAGGATGGATAATTTTCCCTTCTTCATTTACAGGTACCTGCAAAAAGTTACAGCTATTAGTATCAATACCTGTTGTGTTTTCTTCAGATGCAACTTCTCTTCTTAACTTTTTATATCTGGCTCTCTTTTTTATTTTGATTGTACTTTCTTTAGTGCCATCATAAATCAACAACTGTTCTTGATCTCTTAATATCATCTTCCCGTCATTGAAACACATTAACATTTTAGAAGTCCTCATAAAAGGTCTTCCCAATATTAATGGAATTCTTCCCTCATTTGACATATCAACAACTACAAAGTCAATCAAGAACTCCAACTGCTCAATTCGAACAATTGCATCTTCCACCTTACCAATTGGCTTCTTAATAGAACCATCCGCAACTGTCAGGGTAGTTTGCGTTGGTTTTAATACTAGCCCTCCAATCTTCTTGAAATAACTGAAGGGCATCAAATTAATACTCGATCCTGAACCAATCATGGCTATTCCTATATCCACATTGTTGATGACTCATGGAAGAGTTAAACTCCCTGGATCGTTACTTTTTTTCGGATGCTCCTTCTTTCTAGGCTTAACATAAACTTCCTGATCTTCTTCATCATCAAGATCAATTACCTCTCGAAGATAATACTTAATCCTTTTGGAGTAATCAGGAATTGGTGGAAGTATTGAAGGAACAACAGTCACCTGATTAAAGATCTCTCTAAATGATTCTTGGTGACTTTCTTTCTCTTCTTCTTTCTCCTCCTTTTCTTCTTCATTGCTTCCCTGCTCATTAGATTCTTCATTACTAATCATTTCTTCATCTTCCTCCCCACTGCTTTCAATATCAATTATTTCCACCTCTGCCTTCCTTTTACTTCTTGTCAGAACAGCTTTGCACTCATCCTTAGGGTTAACATCAATGTTAGCATTAAACTGATTTTTCACAATGGTTTCTACCCTTTTGGACAACTGACCAATTTGTATCTCCAAAGATCTGAAGTTGGCTTGGTCACTAGCTTGTTGAAACTCATAGACCTTCAAAAATTTATCAAATCTGTCATTCAAGCTTTTGACAGTCTTTGTCAAACTGTTTACCTGCTGCCATAAAGGTGATGGTTGCTGCTGTCGGAAACTTCTTGATTGCCCAGATGGGTTATTCTGAGTTTGTCCAATACTAGGGTGGTTCTTCCAACCTTGGCTAGAGTTGCCTTGATTAAAATTACCCTGCCTGTACTGAAATTGATTACCCATGTAATTGCCCTCCTACTGCATTTCCTCTAGCATAGCACATTGACCATTAATATGGTCACCACCACAAAAATCATAAAGCTGTTGTGCTTGGGAGACATTCCTAATCTCCTTTGGAAGTTGCGAGAGAACCTTCATCAAATTATCTAGCTTTTGAGTCAGAAGATGATTCTGAGCTAGTATGGCATCATCTGCTGGCAAATGCAAAACTCCCCCCTTTTTTACTAGTGTGCCCCTCTCACTAAACGTTTCCTGCTCATTAGCAGCCATACTCTCAATCAAGTCATAGGCTTCATCTTCAGTCTTTTTCTTGATATCACCTCCAACTGAGGCGTCCAACATCATTTTAGACTGCGCATTTAGACCACCTAGGTAAGCAAGAACTAGGGTAGTCTTGTCAAACCCGTGGACCAATGTCTTTCTCAATAGGCCTTTAAACCTATCCCATGATTGGCCGAGAGTTTCCTCCATGCCCTGTTTGAAAGATGAGATCTCCAACCTTCCCTGAGTAATTTTGGACTGTGGAAAATATTTGTTGACAAATTTGGTTGCCATAGTCTCCCATGTAGTGAATGTTCCTTCAGGAAAGGAAATAAGCCACGTCTTAGCATTGCCTCCCAATGAGAATGGAAACAAGCTAAGCTTTACTCTTTCATGTGATACTCCAGTCATATTCATAGTGTTGCAAATTTCACCGAATGTCGTCAAATGATCATATGGGTTCTCATTTGACAATCTGTAAAATTGGTTGCTTTGTACCAGATGGATTAGTGTTGGGTTCATCACCATATTAATTGTATGATTTGTAGGCATGGCTATGCTGTTGAAGTGGAAAGGGCCTACAACATTAGACTGATCCGCAAGTGTGCGTCTTAGAGGAGGTTGATTCGCCATCTCCTCTAAGTTCTGTGTAAAAGCCTCTGGTGAAGATTGTAGGAGCCTTTTAGGAGAGGGAAAGAGTTCACGTGATGGACGTCTAACTCTTCTTTCTCTCCTATTTGATATGCCTTCAAGAAGAGGTTGCTGGCTTTTCTTACTTCTAGTTTATATTGCTTCCTGCATGCACAAGAAACAAAAACCCTAAAAGCACTTTTACAAATAAGAAAAATAAAACAAAAACAAAATATATACAATAATTACAATAATTACACCAAGTCAAATTCAATCAATTTACACTACTCGAAAAGTTAAACCAGGAGTCCCTAGAAACGGCGCCAAGAACTTGTTAAACCCCTGGCAAGTGTACCAGATCGTTATCAAGTAATATAATTTGTAAACCCAATATCGTTCTCCCAAAGGATTTAAAGGCCTTATCTTTCGTGTAAATCAATATCGTAAGACTTGTAGAGAAAATTTACTTGTAGTTTCAATGCAAAAACAAAAAGTAAACATTGTTAAACCCCTGGCAAGTGTACCAGATCGTATCAAGTAATAATAATTGGTAAACCCAATATCTTTCTTCCCAAAGGACTCTTAAGGCCTCATCTTTCGTGTAAACTAATCGTTTAAGACTTGAGAAAAGAAATTAATTTGAATGATTAAAATGCAAAACAAAAGTAAACATGCAAATGCAGTGATTCAATTGGCTTCAAGAAAATATGGATGAGTGGAGTTCTTGGGGTTTACAATTTCATCTTATCCACCCTCATATATCTACTCTCCTTATTCACTTTGCTTATTTATCATATTGCCATGCAAACTTTCTTGGTCTACCCTTAACCCAATCCCTTGGTGAAAAGAGCCTATTACTAATTACCGGCTTGCTATCCCTAGCCTCCCCTAGTAACTAATAATGCATAATGAGCGGAAGCAAAATACAATTGATCGTCCTACCCCTATCCCTAGGCGGTATTAACATAATCAAGGAATTCTCCCCAGTTCATGACATTACTGTACGTCCCGTTATCAATAAAGACAAACAACATCTACTACCGAATGAGTTAAACGGTAGAAGCATTAAGCAAAGGTAAAGAACCCAACAATTGATAAATCAAGCATATGCAAGCATATAAAGTAAACAAGAATTTCAATATATGAGAGTTTCAGAAGATTACATTGTTCCCCAACAACTAAGGTTTAGTTCACCATAATCATGGTGAAACTAGATGAACTAAATGGAAGAATGGAAAAGCAAACCCTAGAATTGATAAAGTGGAGCCTAAGCATCCAAGAAATCTCCTCCAAAGGTGCAGAGCTGTTGTGGACTTGTTCTCTGCCAAAAGAATTCTTTTGGATTCGCACTGGGGCTATATATAAGCCAAAAAGATAACAGAAAGATCTCAGAATCCAAAATATAAAAACTGACAACCGCCCAGGCCCCAATTTAACCGCTCAGCGGTTTGCCTCAAGCCACAGGACTGCTCAGCGCCCAAAACTGCTGCTCAGCGCCAAAAACTGATTGCTCCGCTCAGCGCTCTGGTCAACTTTTCTGGTTGACTGGTTGACTTTTCTGGATTATGGTTGACTTTTTAGCACTCCAACCATTTAACACTTCAACCTTTCTTCCAATTCATTCCAAAAACCTACAAAATCAAGGGAAACAAAGCATAAAACCAAGAAAACCAACTTTTGACTCTCGTATGACTCAACTAAGTGTTTTACTTGACTTTAAGCTCATTCTAAGCCATAAAGGGTGTGTTTTAATATCAAATTTAAGCATGAAAATAATGGTTTTTACACCGTTATCAAACATGCAAATGCAATTGATTCAATTGACAAGAAAAAGGTATGGATGAATGAAGTTGTTGGGGTTTACAATTTCATCTTATCCACTCTCTTATATCTATTCTTCTTATAAATTCGCTTTATTATCTAATTGTTATGCAAACTTTCTTAGTCTACCCTAAACCCGATCCCTCGGCGAGAAGAGCCTACTACCAGTTACTGGATTACTATCCTTAGTCTGCCCAAGTAACTAGCAGTGTAAGTACCACAAAAGCAAAATACAATTGATCGTCCTACCCCCCTATCCCTAGGTGGTATTGCTTAATCAAGGAATTTCCTATCAGTTCATGACTTCCCTGTACGTCCCCGTATCGACAAAGGCAAACATCTATTTATCAAATGAGTTAAATGATAATAGCTTTAAGCATACATAAAGAATCCAACAATTGATAATAACAGCATATGCAAGCATATGAATAAAACAAGAATTTCAATATAAGAGAGTTTCAACAGATTACATTGTTCCCCAACAACAAATGGTTTAGTTCACCATTGACATGGTGAAACTAGATGAAATACAATGAAAGAATGGAAAAGCAAACCCTAGATTTGATAAAAGGGAGCCTAAGCATCCAAGAAATCTTCTCCAAGGAGTGTAAATAGGGCATAAAAGTAATAGAATTTAAGCCCAAGCCTAACAGACAACCGCTCAACGTCCAATTTTACTGCTCAGCGGTTTCCCTCAAGCCGCACCACCACCTCTAATCGTTGATGGGTTGTCGCGGCCCATACAAATTTGATTGCATATGAGAAATGCAGTATAGCTAGGAAATGACTCCTAGGTCGTCTCTCAAGGACCAATTTTGTGGTTCAAGAATTAAGTCACACACGAAAGGGGGGGTTTGTGAAAACGTTGTGGTGAATACGGATGAATAAAATCAAATCACTGACGCAAACAGAAACACAGACACAGAGCTAAAAAAAACGGTTTCAAAGACAGACTAAAAACGGTTGGTCATTAACTTAATTACAATGCTTCCTATCACAGATCAACAAAATAAAACCAACTCAAACCTCTAATCCAACACAATTAATCAACTAAGCGCAGTCTAATTATGTTTTCATAAAAGCGGACTAAGTGAACGCAATGTTAACGTCAAATCTAATTTACACCATGCAGTTTCATCGACTAAGAGACGACTCAACACCAACTGGGAAACCAAGCTTGTACCCAATTGCAAGTGCAAAAACAGATTTCACATTAACCAAGTCAGAGCAGAATAAACATAAAGACAGTCCAGAAATCTCGAGGAAACATTATAATATTGCTAATGACCAACTTGACTAGCCTAAACTAACATCACAATTAAATTAACACAATCGAACGAGACAGAATAGACGGCATAGTAAACGGAAAAAAAATAAATTGACCGATCCCCAAGCAAAATATGCGATCAACATTGACAAAAATTAGAATGCAACAAAACTTGAAATAAAATTGCTAAATCAGAATTTAAATGCAGAATTTAAATACACATGGCAGCGGGAAGTAAATTGTTACTAGCTAAGAAATGGAATTGGAAGCACTGTGCAGCCATTGGATCAGCGCCCATATTCCAGCTAAATGAATGACCACATTTTGCTTTTCTCCCCAGCTGACAGCTTGCAAACCTCCCAACGTTGGGCGTGCCATACGCTTGCAGCTCCCAAAACAAAGTGACGCGACACCTCAAGCTTTAAGCAAGGAAAATGAGGTTTTCAAATGGAAATAAACTAATGCTCCAGGCCGTGACGTGTGCACCGTCTGCCAGCTTCATTACTCCAATTGCAATTAAAATAATGTGTGGCAGCAGCAAGAGCGTGAAGTGCTGCAACCCTTGCCGTGACACCACTTTCTACAATGAAAACCTAAAGAGAAAAAAAAAGAAAATGTTTCCTCCAAAATCCAAAAACGTTCAAAGCAAGAAGAACAGAACCAGTGTGTCGGCTGCTGGAATAAAAATCAAATGTAATAAATTGCTCCCAAATAGCGTGGCATATCCAGACTTTTTTTTCAACCAAAGTCCATCACCATTATCATGGTTCACAGTAGAAAAAAAAGAAAAGAAATTGCAATGTAAATGAAAAACGTTCCAGCCCTTAATGAAAGAAATCCATCTCCCATTGCAAGTGTCGGCTGCTCTACATCAAATGCCGTGAGTGACTTTTCAAAAGCTATCCAAAAAAAACAAATTGTTCAAAGCTCTAAAAGAAAGGTGAATCCGAGAGTGGCAGCTGGTAGCTCCAATTTCCATTCAACCAAAATCAAAGTGTAACATGCTTCAAAGAAAAAATGCCAATCTCTCCACAAACCACGTTTCAGCCAAGTGTCTTTTTTCAAAACTGCCGAGAGTGTGTGTTTTTAGAGAAAGACGGCTGGTCATCTTTCTAAGAGGCCATGTGTCTCAAAATTTAGGGTGGGGTCCACCTAACCCTAGGGTTTCCAAGTGCCAAGTGTTTAATAAAATTGGGCCCAACAACATTTTTCCAAAATTGGCCCAAGATGCAAAGAGTTTGTCTAAAAAGTTTTAACAATTAAATTACAATACAACTAAAATTTAAAATGTCTAAATTTGAGAGTCTTGAATTTATTTGGTGTCCTCCAAATGTCCCAAATTGTGTTTCCAAAAATTTTCCTGAAAATAATAATGCAAATAATTAGCTCAGAAAGTTCAAATTAATTAGAATTAGAATTTCCGGTCAAATTAAGCATAATTAGGAAAAACGGGAAAATACCGGACAATTAAGCACAATTCCCTGATTAAATTCAGTACAATAAGCTAAGTGAAATCAATAAAATATTGACTCATCAATCGCTCTAGATGCTCAGCGTCATTGCCTGGGCGCCAGATAATGGCTTTCCCTTGAATAATGGCGCTCAACGGTGCATTTTGACGCTGAGCGGTGCATAGACTCTTCTTTTCTTCATTTTTCTTCTTCTTCCTTGAGTCTAAGACCTTCCTTCTTCAATTCCATCCTTAATTCTCATCAAAACCCTGCAAAACAATGCAAAGCAAGCATAATATCTCTAAAAACAACTTTTGACTCTCAAATGACTCAACTTAAGTGTTTTACTTAATTCTAAGCTCATTCTAAGCCATAAAGGGTGTATTTTGATATCAATTTAAGCATGAAAATAACGGTTTTTAGACCGTTATCACGTATTCGACTGAGAAATCATCTAACTAACAGAAATCTATAAATAGACTTAATATGAGTCTGTTAAAAATACTTTTGATGAACTGACATTTTCATAATTCTGTTTCAGATTTCTTTTAGCTCCAAGAATTCTCTAAGAAGATGGTAGTGATCTTTCTTGAAAGAGATTCAAAGAGGAGATTATACTACGTAATCATTGTCTGATTAATATCTGCATAAGAAGGTGTTTTGTCATTGATCGTGAAGGCTTGGCATCCTGTGAAGACTGGTAGAATTGATTGTGCGGCTTGGCATCTGTGAAGACTGCTAGTTTTTGACTTGTTGATTGCAGGGGATAGTGCACTTTGAGGATTGTTCAAAGTGGTGTTGGCAGATTGCAGAAGAGGGGATTCTTGCTACAAGTTTTGCTGGTTTATTACCTATATTTTGGTTTTGGGTTAGAGAGGAGATTTATATTTTTGATGTGGAGGTCTTCTATAGATTCCTTGTTGTAAAAAACACAACCATTATAGTGCATTTGCTTCCTAGGTTGGAAGGACACTGGATGTAGGCATTATTGGCCGAACTCGTATAAAAACCTGTGTTTGCATTTCTATATCCCTTATCTTTTACATTACAGTCAACTTTATTCTTTACACAGTCAACTACGTATTTTCCGCTCCATACATATTCTGATTGCTTTCATTTCAAGAAAGTTTAAAAAGCTTTAGACTTTGATTTCAAGATTGCGAAAGAAATTGTTTTTGAAACAACACCAATTCACCCCCCTCTTGGTGAAGAAAGAAGCCAACCTGTTTTCCAACAATTGACACCAGAGCTAGTTTTCATAAGATATTTGAAAAATTAGTCGACTTTGTTTTTCTCTGATTCAACTATACACCTGGGGATAGGTTCCTGTTTTCAAAATTTTGGTGAAGGTGCTTCAACAAACAGACCACCTCTGTTTGCTGGTGAAAATTATCCATTTTGGAAAATTAGAATGCAAATCTTTCTTGAATCGCAAGACAAAGGAATTTTGGATGCCACATTAAATGGACCTTTTGTGCCAACAAAAACTGTTGATGATAAAACTGTTTTAAAAGGTTTTACTAAGTGGACTGTTGATGAAAATAGAAAGGCTCAGTATGATGTTCAAGCTTTTTCAGGATATCTCAATGCAAATCCGCAAAGGAAATGTGGGATGTCTTAGAGGTAACTCATGAAGGCACTGATGAAGTGAAGAGAGCAAGGAAGAATTCACTGATATAAGAGTATGAATTGTTCAGAATGAAAGCTGGTGAAAGCATATATGATGTGCATAAACGATTCACTCACATTGTATAAATCATCTCATGGCTCTCAGGAAAGTCTTTGATAAGGAAGAAATCAATATCAAGATTCTGAAAAGTCTGAACAGAAATTGGCAACCAAAAGTCACAGCAATCTCTGAATCCAAAGATCTCACAAAATGAACATGGCTACCTTGTTTGGCAGGTTACGTGAACACGAATTGGAACTCGGTAGATTGAAGGATGAAGAGGAGATTGAAGAAAAGAAGTCCATTTCTCTGAAAGCTACAAGCAAGAATAACTTAGAAACAGACATGGACGAAAGAGAATTGATGACCTTGATGGTAAGAAAATTTAGCCGACTTATTCAAAATGATAGTCAACTGTCTAACCATGCAGGTCAAGGTAAAAAGAATAACTTCAACAAAAACATTGTCCAGTGTTACGAGTGTGGAAAGGAAGGACACATCAAGCCTGATTGTCCTGAATTACAACCGAAGCAGAAAGGAAAGAAAAAATTCCCTCAAAAATCTAAAAAGAAAAGGAGCATACATTGCTTGGGGGAATACAGATTTTGAAAGCTCAAGTGATGAAGATGCTGATCAAGATAAGGAATCCAACATTTGCCACATGGCTGGACACAACCAAAGACAGCGATAGTGATGAAGAATTTGAGAAGCTACCAAGAGAAGAGAAGTATCAACAACTAATTGAAACATTCAGAGAATTGCATGCTGAAGCCATGCGACTGCAGTACAAGTTAAATCGACTAAGCTCTAAAAGAAGAGATTATGAGTATAAAATTAATAACCTTGTTGCTGAGAATGAAAGATTAGAAAAAAAGTTAAATGAAGCTTTGTTATCTGCTAAGAATGTTAAGATTGAAACTGTTATAGTAGATAAAATCTGTGAAAATTGTCCTGCACATATTGAAAAGATAGATTACTTAACTAGCACGCTAGCTAAGTTTACTCAAGGAAGAGACAATTTAGATGCTGTACTAAAATTATCTTGAAGAGCTATTTACAGATAAGGAATAGGTTACAAAGCTCAATCTAGCAGAACCAATACTAAGAGATTTATTGATTTAAGCAAACCTGCTAAGAATGCATGTTTCTATTGTAATTGTGTTGGTCATACTGTTAGAAATTGTTATTACAGAAATGTTGTTGTTCCTCAAAAGTTATATGTTTGGAAACCAAACGAACAAGTAACAAGGACTGACAATCATGGACCCAAATTTAAATGGGTACTAGCAACCAAATCTTAATCTGTTTTGCAGGATATAAAGCTGATGCAGTGTGATCTCAAGGATGGATCAATCTGGATTAAAATCATTGACTTGAGAATCTACAAATGGTAAATTTGTATCAATCTACTACATTATGCTTGAATTGATTGTTGGTTGTTGTGTGATCACATGAATGTATTGTCTGATTGATTGATTGATTGATTTTGTGTAAAACTTTGTTTTCAGGTGTCCGAGTCGACTACTTTAATAATCCATTCGACTAGGCCTTGTACACTCTGTCAATCAGTCTCATTAGAGATTCAACTGTCTATATTCACACTTAATGTGTCTGAATTTTTAAATTTCTTTGGTGCAAAAATATTGTCGAAATTTTCCCTCCATTTTTTATCTTCACCTGATATGTTTATAAAACTTTGATAATATGGGTCACTACATTTATTCTCTTTTACCTTTTATTCCTGTATCCTCGATCTTCTTGAGAAAAACCCTCATTCTTCTGTAATCACAATGACTTCAAGCTCCACACCAAGAAGAAGGTTCAAAACTACTGCTTCAAGAAATACTAGAAAGGTGTCTGAATTGCATAGCTGGATCAGCGATGATGAAGCGCAGTCTAAATATCTCGATTGCCGGAAAAGAAAAACTTTAGTGACACATAAATTTCTAAAGTTGAAGTTTTTCAAGGTTGAAGGGTTTCTATTTCAAGGATGGCTTAAGCGCCAAGGATTGAAGAAATTTGTTGAAATGGCGAGCCCCTAGTATCCAGACATGGTGAAGGTTTTCTACTGCAACTTAAAAGTTGAAAATGGTATTCTCGGTTCTCGTGTAAAAGGGGTAGACATCAAACTGACTAATGAAGTCTGGAGTGTTGTTGGTGGATTAAAGATTGGTGGAATTATTCAAACGACAAGACAGGAGGAATGAGTGAACAGTATGAACGAACATGCCACATTGACAAAACTACTCTTCACCTAATGCACATGGTGAAAACATCTGAAGGATGGACATACAAAGATGAACCTGTGAGGAACAACAACTCTGCATCTTCTTCTCAAATGAATCAGTACAGGGCGAGAAATTAATTTGAAAGAATTGTTCTGAACAAATTGAATTAAATTGAAAGGAAGCTTGATGAACAAATTAACAAAAGTCATCTAAACGAGGAGAATGAAACTTCTCAAGAAGCAAGCTCTTCTGGCAAATCTTCTCAAGGAAGTGATGATGAAGATAGTGAGGAAACAAGATCTGAGGATAATGAAAGTGACATGATTCTCAATGATTTGGTCAATTAAAAGAGAAAGAAAAACTAGTTCTATCCTAGGTGTTTCCTTTTATCTTAGTGTTTTCTTTTGTGTTTGGCTTAGTATGCCATTTTTTTTTTGTTTGTTCCTTGATTTTGTCCTATCATTGTAATATCCTCTTTTCAAGGAAATGAAATCAGTAGTTTGAATCAATACTATTTTTTTTTAATTTGATTGATATTGCTTGATCTGAGTGATTGCTTCGACTGCAATCTATTTGAAGTCAACTATGATTGAACTGTTATGAATCTGTACATATTGACTTTTTTTGTTTTTGACTATATTTCTTGCTTAACTAAAATGCTTGATCTTGAAAGGATCTTTCAAATGTTTTGCAGGAATAACATTGCTTTGGAAATTTCAAGAGGAGTTCAACAGCTTTGGGAAGCAATGTAGTCGACTGAGGAAACTGTGCAATCAACTGCTCTTATCAGGATTATAAATTCCAATTCTGGAATTTGGTTATTCATTTACTGATTGCTTATTTTGATATATATGCTATTATCTCTACTATTATCTATTGGAAATATCTTACTTGAGATAATATTGTGAGATTGTTGAAGATTGTATCATTGCATATATAAACTGTTTTCTATCTTGTCTTTGATACAATTATGTACTAAACTGATTGTTCAATCTGTGATATGCTGCATTGTGCATCTAATCTGATTTTATTACATATGCATAATGACAGGGTGAGTATCACTCATTACACAATTTTAGTTCACATGTATGCATTTCAGGGGGAGTTATCATTTACATGTGATTAAATGTGATATAGGGATCATCATTGCATTTGAAAATTTGAATATTTTTTGATGCATCTCTGTTTGTTCGATTATTCAGCAAAATATCTAGAGCATACCTTTTTTGCTAATGCACAAAGGGGGAGAGAATTTATGATCTTATGATGCTATATGAAAGGGGGAGAATAGTTATTCTATCTCATGCATAATCTGCTTGATATTATTTGCTGTTATCTGTGTTACATGTAGAGTACTTGAACTGTGATATCTGTGTTATATTTCTTTTGTTACTATGTTGTGTATTAAAGTGTGCAAACATGGTTGGTTATTAATCATGGTTGTGTATCATATAAAAAGGGGGAGATTGTTGAGATTGTTGACAACACAATTTCTATATCAATTTGGTTTTTGATGATGACAACACATTGCTTAATAACAAGCACATGTTGTTGTTTACATGTTCTTATGCTGATTGATTGTGATATCTGTTGAACATGTTTATGTATTGTGTTACATGTTCCTGTGTTGATTGATTGTTATATATCTGGAATGTGTTTACATGCTTTGTGTGCTATGTGTTATGCATCATTTCATATGTTTTACTGCACATGTTTTAAAGCTGAAATTCACAAGCACTTTTATGAACTTATTCTTGTGCGACAAAGTAATAGTACAGTCGACCACATTACTAATGGATTCGACTTTGCTAAAATCTTTGAACAGACTTTGAGAACCAGTGCTATGTGTTATTTTGAGAAGAAAAGAATTTCAAAATGTTTTAAATGTTGATAGTCGAATATGTGTGCTACACATTCGACTGTATCTGTTGTATGATTTCGAATTCTGTTATGCTCTTGCACTCTAACGGCTATATTTTTGAAAGTTAGTTGAGCATTGGGGACTTAGTCAACTATATTAAATGTGGGTTGTTTTTTGTTGACTGAAAGTTGCTCTGTTGACTGATCTGTTATAACTGTCATAATCCAGTCGACTAAATTAGTAACGTATTCGACATTTTCATGAACTGACATTTTCATAATTTTGTTTCAGATTTCTCTTAGCTCCAAGAATTCTTCAAGAAGACGATGGTGATCTTTCTTGAAAGAGATTCAAAGAGGAGATTATACTGCGTATTCATTGTCTGATCAATATCTGCATAAGAAGGTGTTCTGTCATTGATGGTGAAGGCTTGGCATCCTGTGAAGACTGCTGGAATTGATTGTGCGGCTTGGCATCTGTGAAGGCTGCTGGTTTTTGACCTGTTGATTGTAGGGGATAGTGCACTTTGAGGATTATTCAAAGTGGTGTTGGCAGATTGCAAAAGAGGGGATTCTTGCTGCAACTCTTGCTGGTTTATTACCTATATTTTGGTTTTGGGTTAGAGATCTCCAGCGATAAATCAACTTAATTTTAACTCCGTTAACACAATTTAGTAGTCGGGACTCAATTACACTGATTTTTCACATTTAAGGACCCAATTGAGACAATAAAAAAGAAAGAAACCTATTTGAGAAAACCCAATATAAATAGGGACGATCAGAATGATTAAACCTAAAATTCAAAACATCTAGAAACAAAATAGCAAATTTTCAACAAAATTTTTTAAAATTTACTCTTGGACATGTTACCTATACTGCAGCCACTAAAGTAGAAAAAAAAGAATTCCAGCTCATTTCCCCATAAAGGCTGGAGTTTTTACATCCAAGAAAGTAATTATTTTCCTTGAAAGAGAAGCTAATTTGAATACCAAACTTACGAAGTCATGTGAAGATTCTTTTAATTCAGATAAAATAGTTGCTGAATCTGATCTTATGGGACAATTAAATACCTGAAAACGGCAACATAATGACTTTTAGCATCAATGAAAAGGAAGAATGTCTACAATTAACTCCGAAGGTTATATGACAATGTGGATTGATTACCAGAAAACCCGCAAATGTTAATCCACTCTCCACAGTATCCCTATCCATGCTTCTAGCTTCACTAACCTTCAAGCATAAAAATAATAAGCAACAATAAAGACAAGCAAGTGTTAAAAATAATAGAAAGGGGGAAATTAACTTAAATGTCAAACTGTACAAAAATAGGTCTCATTAGAATTTAAAGCCAAAATAGACACACAAGGAAAAGGTTCTCCAATCAACAATATTTACAACCTGATAATTGTTTAACAACCGTTATTTTTATACTTAAATTTGATATCAAAACACAACCTTTATGGCTTAGAATGAGTTTAGAATCAAGTAAAAGACTTAGTTGAGTCACATGAGAGTCAAAAGTTGTTTTTAGAGATACTATGCTTGTTTTGTAGGGTTTTGATGCGAATTGAAGATGGAAGTAAAAGAGGGAGTACTTAGACTCAAGAGAGAAGGAGAAAAAGGAAGAAAAGAAGAGTCAAAGTCACCGCTCAGCGTTATTTTCCAGCACTGAGCGCCAGACTCAAGGGAGCAGTCGCTGGCTCTCGCCCAAGCGGTGTCGCGAGCGTCCAGGCGATTAGAGGCAAACCGCTGAGCGGTGGAATGCTGGGCTGGGGCTTAAATTCTATTACTTTTTTGAGTTATAAATAGCCCTAGTGTGATCTTCAAAGTAATTCTTTTTGGCAGGCAGAGACGTCCAAAGCACTTCTACACTCCTTGGAGGCAGTTTCTTGGATGCTTAGGCTCAAATTTATCAAATCTAGGATTTCATCTTCCATTCTTTCATTTAATTCTATCTAGTTTCACCATGGCCATGGTGAACTAAATCCTTTGTTGTTGGGGAACAATGTAATCTTTTGAAACTCTCTTATATTGAAATTCTTGTTTTATTCATATGCTTATATTATCAATTGTTGGGTTCCTTATCTATGCTCAATGTTTTTATAGTTTAACTCATTCGGTAGAAGATATTTGCCTTTGTCGATACGGAGACGTATGGGAAAGTCATGAACTGATAGGGAATTCCTTGATTAAGAAATACTGCCTAAAGATAAGGGTAGAACGGTCAATTGTATTTGCTTTTGTGATATATGCATTGCTAATTACTTAGGGAGACTAGAGATAGTAAACTAGTAGTTAGTGATAGGCTCTTTTCGCCGAGAGATCGGGTTTAGGGTAGGCAAAGAAAGTTTGCATGACAATTAGATAATAAAGCGAATTAAATAAGAAAAGTAGATATAAGAGGGCGAATAAGATGAAATTGTAAACTCCAACAACTCCATTCATTCATATCTTTTCTTTGACAATTGAATCACTTGCATTGGCATGTTTATTTTCGTTTTGCATACAACCACAAAATTATTTCTTTTTCAAGTCTTATAAGATCAATTTACATGAAAGATAAGGCCTAAGAGACCTTTGGAAGAACGATATTTGGTCTTACCACTTATTATTACTTGATACGATCTGGTACACTTGCCAGAGGTTTAACAAGTTTTTGGCGCCGTAGCTGGGGACTCGTGGTTTAACTTTTCAAGTAGTGTAAATTGATTAAATTTGACTTGTTGTATATATTTTGTTCTTGTTTTATTTCTATTATTTTTTATAAAAATTGCTTCTAGGGTATTTGTCTCTTGTGCATGCAGGAAACCATTCATACTAGAAGTAAGAAAAACCAGCAACCGCTTCTTGAAGGACTATCAGCATGGAGGGGAAGGAGAGTTAGAAGTCCATCTAGAGAACTGTTTCCTTCTCCTGAGAGACTGTTACAACCCTCACTAGAAGCTCTTACACAAGATCCAGAAAAGATGGCGGCTGAGCAACCTCCTCCCAGACGCACACTTGGTGTGGGCCCGTTTCATTTAAACAGTATAGCCATGACAAGGGATAATACAACCAACATGGTGATGAACCCTGCGTTAATTCATCTGGTACAGGGAAACCAATTTCATGGTTTGTAAAATGAGAATCCTTATGATCATTTGACAACATTTAGTGAAATTTGCAATATTGTAAAGATGACTGAAGCATCTGATGATCGAGTAAAGCTTAGCTTGTTTCCCTTCTCACTGGGAGGCAATGCTAAGACATTGCTAAATTCCTTTCCGGAAGGAACTTTCACTACATGGGAGACTGTGGCATCCAAATTCGTGAACAAATATTTTCCACAGTCGAAAGTTATCCAAGGAAGGTTGGAGATCTCTTCATTTAAACAGGGCATGGAGGAAACTCTCGGACAAGCATGGGATAGATTTAAAGGTCTATTAAGGAAGACGCCAGTCCATGGGTTTGACAGGACAACTCTAGTTCTTGCATACCTTGGAGGCTTAAATACACAGTCAAAGATGATGTTGGACGCCTCAGCTGGAGGTGACTTAAAGAAAAAGACTGAGGATGAAGCCTATGATCTTATCGAGAGTATGGCTGCAAATGAATAGGAGACATATAGTGAGATAGGTACACCAATGCAGAAGAGGGGAGTTTTGCATTTTCTTGCTGATGATTTAACGAAGAAACTGGATAATTTAACGAAGATTCTGTCTCAACTTCCAAAGGAGATTAGGAATGTCTCCCAAACTTAACAACTTTGTGACTTCTGTGGTGGTGACCATATTAATGGTCAATGTGTTGTGCCAGAAGAGATGCAACAAGAGGCAAATTATATGGGGAATCAGTTCCAATATAGGCAGGGAAATTTCAACCAAGGCAACTTTAGCCAAGGTTGGAAAAACCATCCTAGTATTGGGAAAACTCAAAATAACCCATCTGGGCAAGAAGGAGGCTTCCTTAATAACAAATCGCAGCAACCATCACCCTTGTGGCAGCAGGTGAATAGTTTGACAGAGACTGTCAGAAGCCTTAATGATAGATTTGACAAATTTTTGAAGGTTTATGAGTCTCAACATGCAAGTGACCAAGCCAGTTTCAGATCTTTGGAGATGCAAATTGGTCAACTGTCAAAGAGAGTGGAAACCACAGAGAAAAACCAATTTAGGGCTAATACCGAAGTTAACCCTAAAGAGGAGTGCAAAGTTGTTGTAACCAGGAGCAAAAGGAAAGCAAAAACGGAAGTTGTAGAAGTTGAGAGTAGTAAAGAGGAAGAAGGAAAAGAGATTTTTGAGCTAGAAAGTAGTGAGGGTAAAGAAGAAGAAGAGAGAAGAGATGGTTTCAACGGGTAGTTTAGAGAGATTTTCAATCAAGTGACTATGGTGCCTTCAATGATTCAGCAGATTCTTGTTTACTCCAAGAGACTAAAATATTATCATGGAGAGGTGATAGATCTTGATGAAGAAGAACAGGAAATTTCTATCCAACCTAAAAAGAGGACACATCCGCCAAAAATGAAGGATCTAGGGTGTTTGACTCTTCCGTGTGTTGTTAATGATGTTGATGTAGGAGGGCTAGTATTAAAACAATCTAATTTTACTGTGACAGTGGTGAATGGTTCTACTAATGATCCATTTGGTATGGTGGAGGATGTGATTGTTCGTATTGAGCAACTAGAGTTCTTGGTTGACTTTATAGTCATGGATATGGAGACGGATGAAAGGATTCCAGTGATTCTGGGAAGACCTTTCATGACAACTTCAAAAATGCTTATTAGTGTCCATGATGGGAGGATCATGCTAAGAGATCAAGAATATGTGTTGTTGTACAATGGCTCTAAAGAGAATAACATGAGAATAAAGAAGAAAGCCAGACACAAAAAGTCCAGAAGAGATGTTGCATCTGGAGAGAGCACAGGTACTGATACTGATAGTTGTAATGTTTTACAAGTACCTATAAGTGAAGATATTAATATAGGACGGACAATCCATCTTGAATCAAAAGTGGACTCACTCCGAC
>CM050918.1:18880361-19142162 GCA_027742785.1 Vigna reflexopilosa
AAAGATAAGGCCTAAGAGACCTTTGGAAGAACGATATTTGGTCTTACCACTTATTATTACTTGATACGATCTGGTACACTTGCCAGAGGTTTAACAAGTTTTTGGCGCCGTAGCTGGGGACTCGTGGTTTAACTTTTCAAGTAGTGTAAATTGATTAAATTTGACTTGTTGTATATATTTTGTTCTTGTTTTATTTCTATTATTTTTTATAAAAATTGCTTCTAGGGTATTTGTCTCTTGTGCATGCAGGAAACCATTCATACTAGAAGTAAGAAAAACCAGCAACCGCTTCTTGAAGGACTATCAGCATGGAGGGGAAGGAGAGTTAGAAGTCCATCTAGAGAACTGTTTCCTTCTCCTGAGAGACTGTTACAACCCTCACTAGAAGCTCTTACACAAGATCCAGAAAAGATGGCGGCTGAGCAACCTCCTCCCAGACGCACACTTGGTGTGGGCCCGTTTCATTTAAACAGTATAGCCATGACAAGGGATAATACAACCAACATGGTGATGAACCCTGCGTTAATTCATCTGGTACAGGGAAACCAATTTCATGGTTTGTAAAATGAGAATCCTTATGATCATTTGACAACATTTAGTGAAATTTGCAATATTGTAAAGATGACTGAAGCATCTGATGATCGAGTAAAGCTTAGCTTGTTTCCCTTCTCACTGGGAGGCAATGCTAAGACATTGCTAAATTCCTTTCCGGAAGGAACTTTCACTACATGGGAGACTGTGGCATCCAAATTCGTGAACAAATATTTTCCACAGTCGAAAGTTATCCAAGGAAGGTTGGAGATCTCTTCATTTAAACAGGGCATGGAGGAAACTCTCGGACAAGCATGGGATAGATTTAAAGGTCTATTAAGGAAGACGCCAGTCCATGGGTTTGACAGGACAACTCTAGTTCTTGCATACCTTGGAGGCTTAAATACACAGTCAAAGATGATGTTGGACGCCTCAGCTGGAGGTGACTTAAAGAAAAAGACTGAGGATGAAGCCTATGATCTTATCGAGAGTATGGCTGCAAATGAATAGGAGACATATAGTGAGATAGGTACACCAATGCAGAAGAGGGGAGTTTTGCATTTTCTTGCTGATGATTTAACGAAGAAACTGGATAATTTAACGAAGATTCTGTCTCAACTTCCAAAGGAGATTAGGAATGTCTCCCAAACTTAACAACTTTGTGACTTCTGTGGTGGTGACCATATTAATGGTCAATGTGTTGTGCCAGAAGAGATGCAACAAGAGGCAAATTATATGGGGAATCAGTTCCAATATAGGCAGGGAAATTTCAACCAAGGCAACTTTAGCCAAGGTTGGAAAAACCATCCTAGTATTGGGAAAACTCAAAATAACCCATCTGGGCAAGAAGGAGGCTTCCTTAATAACAAATCGCAGCAACCATCACCCTTGTGGCAGCAGGTGAATAGTTTGACAGAGACTGTCAGAAGCCTTAATGATAGATTTGACAAATTTTTGAAGGTTTATGAGTCTCAACATGCAAGTGACCAAGCCAGTTTCAGATCTTTGGAGATGCAAATTGGTCAACTGTCAAAGAGAGTGGAAACCACAGAGAAAAACCAATTTAGGGCTAATACCGAAGTTAACCCTAAAGAGGAGTGCAAAGTTGTTGTAACCAGGAGCAAAAGGAAAGCAAAAACGGAAGTTGTAGAAGTTGAGAGTAGTAAAGAGGAAGAAGGAAAAGAGATTTTTGAGCTAGAAAGTAGTGAGGGTAAAGAAGAAGAAGAGAGAAGAGATGGTTTCAACGGGTAGTTTAGAGAGATTTTCAATCAAGTGACTATGGTGCCTTCAATGATTCAGCAGATTCTTGTTTACTCCAAGAGACTAAAATATTATCATGGAGAGGTGATAGATCTTGATGAAGAAGAACAGGAAATTTCTATCCAACCTAAAAAGAGGACACATCCGCCAAAAATGAAGGATCTAGGGTGTTTGACTCTTCCGTGTGTTGTTAATGATGTTGATGTAGGAGGGCTAGTATTAAAACAATCTAATTTTACTGTGACAGTGGTGAATGGTTCTACTAATGATCCATTTGGTATGGTGGAGGATGTGATTGTTCGTATTGAGCAACTAGAGTTCTTGGTTGACTTTATAGTCATGGATATGGAGACGGATGAAAGGATTCCAGTGATTCTGGGAAGACCTTTCATGACAACTTCAAAAATGCTTATTAGTGTCCATGATGGGAGGATCATGCTAAGAGATCAAGAATATGTGTTGTTGTACAATGGCTCTAAAGAGAATAACATGAGAATAAAGAAGAAAGCCAGACACAAAAAGTCCAGAAGAGATGTTGCATCTGGAGAGAGCACAGGTACTGATACTGATAGTTGTAATGTTTTACAAGTACCTATAAGTGAAGATATTAATATAGGACGGACAATCCATCTTGAATCAAAAGTGGACTCACTCCGACCTGCCATAAAGGTGAAGTACAAGAAGAAGGAGTAGGTAATGAAAGAACTGAAAAGGAAAGGAGTGGGGGAGATTGAAGCGCCATACTCCAGACGTACAAAGAAGGTGGATAGAAGAAAGCTGAGGATTTGGTGTACCAAAGACACCAATACGAAGGAGAAGACGTGATTTGCTGGAGGGCATAATATGTGTTGTAAAAAATTAGTATTAGTTTTATTTTATTTTGGACATGTAATTCTTGGATTTTTAAACAATTCTTGGGTAGCATCTACTGAGGAATGCTAATTTTTATGCATCTATTAGGGATACAGGTAAGTACACCTACTGAAAGGTGTTGGGAGGCACTTACTGATGAGTGCTAGAAGGTTTGGGTCAGGCTCGTGACGTTAAACAAGCGCTACTTGGGAGGCAGCCCAGTTGATTATTTTCTTGTTTTTAACCCTGTTCTAGTGCCTGATATGAATGTTGCATATGAGAGGGGAAGGGCATACAAAATTGAAAGTTGAAATCAAGTGCTATAGGTTCGATCACGTGAAGGCAAGCAAAGAGGAGAGAAATTTTTTTTTAACGCTCACCGTTGAGCGGTCCATTTGACCGTTGAGCGGTGGCGGTGCAGACCCAACACGGGCTTTTAAAAGCTCAGCATTTTGGGGATTTCTGCACTTTGAAAATTTCTCTTTGAAGTTCGCCCAAGCGGTCTCTACGAACCCTAGCACCTATCTTTCACTTTCAAGAGCTTTCCAAAGAGTTTTCCTCACTTTTTCCATCACCCACTCACAAAAACCTCATCTTTCAACCATTCCATTGTCAAAAGTTTGGGGTTTTGGTGAGAGCTTTGCATTGGGAGGCATTTATCATCAATTACAAAGAGTCTTGCAAGCATCTAGAGGATCTCCACTCAAGTAAGTCATGCAATTTCATTCTTAGGGTTTCTAGAATTGAAATTTGATGAAGAACATGTGTAGGAACATGAGAAATTAGGGCTTTTGATTTCTATGCATGATTTGATGAAATAGAAACCTTTTGAACCGATTAAACTGCATAAATTTGGTTAGGAATTGAGAAATCTGTGATAGAGTGGAGATTAGGGCGTTTAGGAGAGGGTTATTGAAAAACCCTCGACGTCGCCGCTGAGCGGTCACTTTGGACGCTGAGCGGTGGGCGTTAGATTTGTGTCGTTGCTTGATTTTTTTTATGCAAGGACGCTGAGGGGCCCTATTCTTCCCTCAGTGTTGGACAGTACTTGATTAGATGTATGATTGGTGATTTACTAACCTTTAATGATGAATTTCCTGGGATTATTGAATTGTATTTGATATAGGAATGTCATCATCTTCAAGAAGCAGAGTGAAGACTCTTGGGAACAAGAGGAAAGAGCCAAAGAGGCCGAGAAGATTCTATTCTCCTAGGTTCCTTTCCATAAAACATGAGGAACATTATGTGACTGTGCAGGAAAGAAGACTGTTGATGGAGAGGAAGGCTATTTTTACTCCAGACCTGGCTCCTGAGTTTGGATTGGAGATTGAGAGACGAAACTGGGAGAGACTGGCTACATATCCTGCACCAGCTAGTATTAAACTTGTGAAAGAGTTCTATGCAAATGCCTTGACCAGAGGAGGAGTGTTGGCAAGGAGATATATGAGCTATGTTAGGGGGCAGATCATCCAATATGACCCCGACACCATCAACAGATTCTTAGGCACTAAGTGGCCAGGTGAGTAGTGCCAGTATGCAGCATATACAGGGGAGTTCAGAGATTTTGAGGATATTGAAAGGGTTATTTGTGTCCCTGGAGGACATTTTCAGAGGAACCCAACTGGAATGCTCGTCAACCTTAAAAGGGCAGATCTGACATCTGTGGCGAAGTATTGGATGGCATTTACTCATATGCCAATATTTAGCCGTGTTCCCATGTTTCTAATATCACCATGCACAGGATCATATTCATCTACTGTATGCTGAGGCAGATGGATGTGAATGTTGGTGAGGTCATCGCCAACGAGATCCAGAGTTGCGCTACTACTATGAGTAGCAGGACGCCGTTGGGACATTCGTCCCTGATTACCTTTCTGTGTCAGCAGGCTGGGGTGGATACTTCTGTTCCACCATATGAGAGGCCTAGGAAGGCCATAAATGCTTCTTATTATCGACAGTTTTGTGGAGGAGACGAGGCAGCTGGACCAGTGCCTAGGAGACGTCCTAGGAGAGGAGCAGCCCAGTAGGAGGATGCACCTGCACAGCATGCAGAGTCGTTCCAGATGAGGGACATGTATATGTCCATGATGGAGGCCAGATTGGAGTCTCTCCATAGGGGACAAATAGCTACTGCCGAGATGATAGTGGGGCTGTATGACACACCACCAGTGCACAAGTGGACTATGGATGAGTTACATAGTGTTATGGCTTGGCCTCAGGAGCAGGCACAAGGTAGCGGATCTGGAGCAGCTGGAGCACCAGGCATGGACGAGGATAATGAGGAGGATGACTTTGAGGATGCGGATGCTGGAGACCAGGAGGACTTAGATTATGACATGCGTTGAGAGGGCATCTACTGATGGATGCCAGTGCTTAGGACAGGGGTTTTATCTTTCACTTTTGTACTTTGAATTTTTAGAATAGGTTGAATTTTATTGTATGTGTCTGTGCTTGGCTTGAACACTATTTCTGACTATGGTTTGACTTGATGTTATTGCATGATGAGTTTATTTGATGATGATTAGATGTAGATGATGATTGAGATTGTATTGCATGCTAATATACAGGTGAATGGTTCACTAGCTATGTGAACATATGTGTGATGATTTATGATTGTGATTATGATGCTAAGCAGGGTGTATGAATTATGTTTGAGAAAAGCACAATTGTGTGAGGTTTTAAGCTCCAAAGTGTTCATTGATATATGTGCTATTCATATGGAAGCATGAATGATATTGCCTGAATCTTTATGATTTATTGAATTGCATGTTTATGTCATATGATCAAGGCCATTTATGGAAGACATTCTTAGACAAATATTAACCCAAAGAAAAGAGAACCATGTGTTCTATCCTTTTTGAACCCTAGCCTTGAAACAGGATCAAAACCTTTACTTTGAAAATTTTTACCTTGAGTTGGGTTGAGAATAATTGTATGATATTGCCAAACCCTTTGTTGTTGGGGAACAATGTAATCTTTTGAAACTCTCTTATATTGAAATTCTTGTTTTATTCATATGCTTATATTATCAATTGTTGGGTTCCTTATCTATGCTCAATGTTTTTATCGTTTAACTCATTCGGGAGAAGATATTTGCCTTTGTCGATACGGAGACGTACGGGGAAGTCATGAACTGATAGGGAATTCCTTGATTAAGCAATACTGCCTAGAGATAGGGGTTATGCATTATAGATGATGATTTGAGCGGATAAATTTGCGGTTTAATCTATGTTCGTTTTCATGGATATTGAAGCGATGATTGGCAAAGACTTGCGAGATATAGAAATTTTTCATTCTTAGCTAACAGGGGAGATTTGAGGATGATTATAGTGAAAAAGGCATTTTTACCCATTTGAGAATTAAACTATAAAATAATTTTAGAGGGCTTGATTGATCCCTCTCATAATATTCTATTTATAAGAATAAATTGATACAAGAGTACATGATAATTAGGTAACCCTAAACACAATATAATCATGATAATTAGAGTAATCCTAGACACAATATAAACATGATAATTACAGTAATCCTAGACACAATATAATCATGATAATTAGAGTAACTCTAGATACAATATAATCATGATAATTATTGTAACCCTAGACACAATATAATCATGATAAATAGGATAAATATCGTAACAGTCCCCCTCAAGTTGGAGCATACAAATTGTATGTACCAAGCTTAGAACAAATAAACTCAAACCGAGGACCCCATAATGACTTGGTCAATACATCTGCGAGTTGATTGTTTGACCCAATAAACTCAGTACATATTTCTTTAGTCAACAACTTTTCACGAACAAAATGACAATCAATTTCTATATGTTTAGTCCTCTCATGAAACACTAGATTTGATGCAATGTGGAGAGCAACTTGATTTTTGCAATACATCTTCATAGTATGAATGTCACAAAATTTACACAGTGTTCGCTTGGAGCGATTACATTGTTCACGCAATTTAGCAAGCGATGAATTCTAAATTTTACGTATTCGATTGAAGTGAAATGCGCAGATGGATTTGCGGTGAAGTGCGAGATGTTTGTACTGTTCACTCACCCGCAGATGTTGTAAGATTTGGAGGGAAGGAATGTAAATTCTCTTAAATGCCCCTTACAATTACCCTCTCGAGCATTGAATGCTCTCTTTCTCCCTCACGCCGCAGCACGCCTCCCTGCCTTAGGGTTCGAGGAAGAAAAATAAAATGAAAAGAGAAGGGAGGAAAAGAAAGGTGAACTCCCAAAACAGGTACTTCACTTTCCCCTTCTCGTGACTCCCCTGGTTTCTCGGCCCAACCCAACAATGTAAAATTTGAGAGTGAGAGGAATCAACTAACCTGGTTAATTCAGCATGATGAAGGGTAGAAGAAGAATCTTTGATTTCAGACTTTGCTCAAGATGTTGGCCAGCAAAGAAGGGTAAATAAAATGACATAAAAATGAAAATGAGATTCTGGAAAGATAATTTGTAATAAAATTACTCAAGTGTGTGAATCCTCGAAGAGCTTATTATACATCTCAATTACCTTTGGCCTCTGACTGACACGTGGATATCTAGAAATGAACGGCTTAAATTTAAATTGTTAAACCTGATGTATGATATGCGTTTAAATTTGAAAAAGCTTAATTGTTCTTCTGTAATTATAATTTATGAATATGTCTTGTAATTGGTAAAAGCTAGACATACACCCTTCTCAATAAATATCTCTTGTAGTTTAATTTTAAAAATTAATTTTAATAATTATTTATAATTTTTTTCTCTTTATAAACATTTTTACAATTAAATATAATATTAATAAATAAAATTTTATATTATTTTAATAAATAGGGGCATTTTGGTAATCTTTAATTTCTATCAATTAAACTAATTTTTTAAATTTGTCACATCAATAAAATGCTACACTAATTCTCACAAACTTTACTTCCAAATCCACTCTCAATTACCCACAAATCCACTCAAAAAAACCAACAAAAAATTACCCTCAAATCACTTCAAATTCATTCAATTACTCTCCCTTAATCATCTCCCACAAATCACCTCAAAAGAACAAAGCCTTAAGTTCTTGAAGGAATTGTTTCACCCATATAAGTTCACATGTTAGTGACGCCATTGCCCTATACTCGGCTTTCGCTCTTGATCGAGCTACTACATTTTGTTTCTTACTTTTCCATGAAATAACGTTTCCTCCCAGAAAAACATAATACCCTATAGTAGACCATCTATCAATAGGCGAACCTGCCCAATCTGCATCACAATGCCCAAAGACCTAAATGCTTCCTTTATCTTCATATAACAATCCTTGTCGGGAGCCTTTTTGACATACCTTAGAATGAGAATGAGAGCATTCCAATGGTTAACACATGGGACCTGCATGAACTGACTAACCACTCAAACTGCAAAGGATAGATTTGGCCTTGTAATACTGAGATAAATTAGTTTTCCAATCAACCTCCTATACCTCTCTCGATCGGAGAATAATTCACCTTCTTCTATCCTTAATTTCTGGTTTGGGTCCATGGGATCGTCTATCGGTCTACAATCAATCATGCCTGTTTCTTGTAATATATCAATAGCATACTTCCTTTGGGAGATTACAACTCCATCTTTTGATTGCGCTACTTCAATGCCTAAGAAGTATTTGAGACTTCCAAGATCCTTGGTTTGAAAATGTCTACACAAGTACTCTTTTAGTTGAGATATTCCAACAACATCATTTCCAATAATGACAATATCATCAACATATACTATTAAGTAAACACATTTCCCAAGAGAAGAATGACAGTAAAAATCTGAATGGTCTACTTCACTGCGTTTTAGCCCAAATTTTTGAACAATGGAGCTAAACTTTCCAAACCAAGCACGTGGTGATTGCTTGAGACCATATAGAGATCGATGCAGTTTGCATACCATACCAGACTCCCCCTAAGCAACAAACCTAAGAGGTTGCTCCATATAAACTTCTTCCTCAAGATCACCATGTAGGAAGACATTCTTGATATCCAATTGATGAAGTGGCCAGTGACGAATGACTGCCATGGCAAAGAAGAGGCGAATAGTAGTCATCTTGGCTACAAGAGAGAAAGTGTCACAATAATCAAGACCATAAACCTAAGTGTAACCGTTTATAACAAGCCAAGCTTTGAGGGGATCAATTTCAGCATCAGGGCCAACTTTAACTGCATTCACCCATCGACCAAAAACTGCCTTCTTGCCCGGGGGAAGGGGCACCAACTCCCAAGTATTATTGTAGTCAAGAGCCTGCATTTCTACAATCATAACTTATCGCCATCCAGGATGATCAAGTGCTTCTTTCACATTCTTGGGTATAACAACAGAGGGCACTGAGGATAAAAGAGAAAAATAGGAGGGCGACAATCGATGATAGCTAAGAAAATTATAAATGGGATGAGGGTTTCGAGTGGCACGAGTACCTTTTCTGAGGGCAATAAACCATGATGAATCATTTTCACGACGAGGAGTGTGAGGAGGTGACGAAGGAGAAGAATCTGAAGTAGGAGATTCACCATTGTCTTGGGGAGGTAGACTATCCATTGGGGCCCTGTGTGGGATGATCTCAGTATATAGAGAAACGGGTGTAGGAGGATGGTGATCAAAACATGGAATGACAGAGAAAGTGAAGCTATTTGACTCAGCCATAGGAATAGGAAGGACCTGTTGTAGGATAGAAACTTCCTGAACAGATAGAGAGAAGTAAGGAGTCTATTCAAAGAATGTGACATTGGCAGACATGTAATACTTCTTAGTTTCAGGAGAGTAACTAGTTTCAGGAGAGTAACACCGATATCCTTTTTGAAGTCGAGAATAGCCTAAGAAGACACATTTGAAAGTGCGAGCGGAGAGTTTGTCTAGACCTGGAGACATGTCATGAACAAAACATACACAACCAAACACTTGGGGAGATGTATAAAAGAGAGGATCATTAGGAAACAGAATAGGGAAAGGGACTTTATTATCAAGAAAGGAGGAGGGTGTCCTATTAATGAGATAATATGCAGTTAAGATGGCATCCCCCTTGTGATGGATAGGAATATGGGCACCAAGCAAAAGGGTACGAGTAGTTTCAACCAAATGTCTATTTTTTTCATTCTACTATACTATTTTTTTGTGGTGTATGAGGACAAGTAGACTGATGTAAGAAAAGGAGGATGAGAAATACTCTTTTGCATTATCACTTTTTAATATTTTGATTACTTGACCAAATTGATTCTTGATTTCAGTCAAAAAATATATAAAGATAGCTAACAATTCAGAATGATTTTTCATAAGATAAACCCAAGTACATCTTGAATATTCATCAATAAAGGTAACAAAATATCTAAAACAAAAGGAGGAGATACGACTAGGTCCCCATATATCAGAATGGATGATGCAAAAACTAGAATTACTTATTGATTGAGACCTTTTAGGAAAGGAAGATCTAACAAGTTTTCCTAATTGACATGACTCACATTCCAAGGTTTGGAGACCACAAAGTTCAGGACATATCTTTTTTAATTTGGACAAATGAGGATGGCCAAGTTGATCATGTAGCACTTTAGGATTAGGAGCAACAACACAGGACACCCTTGGATGAGATCCATAATGGTATAATCTACCAACTTCATATCCTTCTCCAATCCGTATCCCCGAACCACACTCTTGTATAACAAAATATTTATGATCAAAGGTTATTGAACAATTTAACATTTTGGTCAACTCACTTAGGAAAATTAAATTAAAAGGACAATTAGCAACTGTTGAAATATAATGTCTTTATTTTATTATTAATATTTATGTTAGAGTTGTGTTAGGGGCTTCCTGCCCTTTTATTTTTCAGAATTACAGTCTTCTATAAATACAGTAGAAGTTATATCAGTCTTTCTTAATAAAAAATATTGAACTCTTCATTTTCTCTCAACTTTAAGTTGGTATCTAGAGCCAGATTGTTGTGTCTTATTCGTCTATCATCGACGACATTGTCTCTCTGTCATTTCCGTCGTTCGCTCCGCTGTCCGCAGCCGTCACCGCTGCCGCCGCCGTCCAACGTCACTTTCTCTGACGAAGTCAAGGGTTAGATGCGCCTTGAAAAGAGCAACCCAACCCCGGTGGTCCCATCCTCAGAAGCCCCCGTACCAGACGTCACGCGCCGCCTCTTTCCGGCCAATTCATCGCCGTTGTCGCCGCCCAACATGGTTTTCACCGGCGAAGTCAAGGGTTAGGTGCGCCTTGAGAAGCACAACCCAACCTTGGTGGTCCTGTCCTCCGAAGCCTCCGCACCAGCCACCATGCACCGGTTCTTTCCTACTAGTTTTGGCCGCATGTTCTGCATGCGTCGCCTTCCCTACGTTGGAGCTCTACCGTGTTACTGTAGATCGTCTCGCCGGTGCTTCTTGAGTGTGTTTTGGTTGTTGTTTCTCCATTTCTTTGGCTTGGGCTCACACCTAGGGTTTTCTTCTCACGTTTTTTGAAACCCTAAGTCTCATTTCTTCTCACAGTTTTAAAATGGCTTCCTCTACTGGAAGTAATTCCTCTTTATCATTACATCTGCAAAACTGAATTGGAAAAATTATTTATCGTGGTCCTCTGTTGTTGAATTGTGGTTTCTTGGTCAAAGGCACCATGATCACCTTGAACAAAATATTTCTATGGTCCCAGATGAAGAAAAATCCAGTGGCAGAAATTAGACTTTCAGTTATGTGCTATTTTGTGGCAATTGGTTGAGCAAGAGGTTCTAGATATCTTGAGACCTTATAAGACATGCTAATCTTTTTGGAAAAGGGCCCAAGATATTTTTGCTAATGATGTACAATGTCTTTTCGATGCAACCCAAAGAGCAACTTCTCTCAAACAAGTCAACCATGATATGGTTTCCCATGTAGTAAAAGCTTGGGCTGCGGTAGAAGAGTTAAAGAACTTCTTTGTAGCTGATTCATTAGAAAATCTCAACAAAAAGCTTGACAAGTTTTACATGGTCCCAATTTTGAAAAGTTTATACTCTGATTTTGATCATGTACGTGATCAAGTTTTAGCCGGTGATCAAATCCTGTCGATGGATGGCTTAGTTACTCGACTCCTTCGGGTACCTACATTGGTAAAAAATGAGAATTTTAGTGATGTTATTGAAACATCAGCAATGGTGACACCGCGAGGAAGAGGAGGAGGTAGGAACAATCATGGAGGACGTGGTGGTCGAAGTAGACGTCCTCAATGCTCATATTGTAAGAGAATGGGTCATACCCAAGATAAATGTTATTCCTTCCATGGCTTTCCAGACAAAGCTGCTCATGTGGCTAAATTTGATAATTCAGAATCTAGAATTTCTGATGAAGAGTACTAAGAGTTTTTGAGGTACAAGTCTGAAAAATCTTCTAATCTTGGCCAATCCTCCTTAATGCCAAATGTGTCAACTGCTTGCATCTGTCAATCTGTGGAAGGTCATAGTCCATGGATTCTTGACTCAGGTGCCTCAGATCATATCTCTAGTAACATCCCTTCTTTTTCTTCCATGTCCTCTTCGAAAACTCCTCATTTCATTATTGTTGCCAATGGATCCAAAGTTGCATCTCAGGGGATTGGAAAAGTTTCCCTATCTCCACTAAAATTGAATTTTGTTTTGTATATTCCTCATTGTCCTTACAATTTAATCTCTTTGAGTCAATTGACTCGTTCCTTAAATTGTTCTGTAACCTTTTCTGCTAATTCCTTTGTTATACAGGAACATGGTACGGGTCGTATGATTGGAGAAGGACATGAGTCACGGGGACTTTATTTCTTGAAACCTAACTCCTCAGTTTCCTATTTTGCAACTTCATCCCCAAAACTTTTGCATGATCGGTTGGAACACCCAAGCTTATCCAAGTTGAAGATGATGGTTCCAAGTCTCAAACACATTCAAGTCTTAGATTGTGAGTCTTGTCAGTTAGGAAAACATGTTAGATCTTCCTATCCTAAAAAGTCTGAGACGCGTTGTAATTTTGCCTTTTCAACTATTCACTCTGATATTTGGGGACCAAGTCGTGTTACTGCTTTTGGTTTTAATTATTTTGTAACCTTCATTGATGAATTTTCTCGATGTACTTGGGTTTATTTAATGAAAGAAAGATCTGAACTTTTGGCAATATTTGTGTCTTTTTTTAATTAAATTAAGAACTAATTTGGGAAGACAACTAAAATCTTCGTAAGTGATAATGCTAAGGAATATTTTTCTGCAGCATTTTCTTCATTCTTATCTTCCCAAGGAATTTTATACCAGTCAACATGTCCCCACACTCCACAATAAAATGGCATTGCAGAGAGAAAGAATAGACATCTCATTGAAACTACACCATCCCTGATGTTGAATACTAATGTTCCTGTTCATCATTGGGGTGATGCAGTCCTTACTGCCTGTTTTCTGATCAATAGAATGCCTTCTTCCTCTCTTGAGAATAAAGTCCCTCACTATGTCATTTTTCCAAATGACCCTCTTTTCCATGTCTCTCCTTGTATATTTGGGTGTACTTGTTTTGTTTATAATGTGTCTCCAGGTCTTGATAAACTCACTGCAAAAGCTATTAAGCGTGTCTTTTTGGGATACTCTTGCCTTCAAAAAGGGTATAAATGTTATTCTCCCTCAACCAAGATGTATTATATGTCTGCTGATGTCACATTCTTTGAATATACACCTTTTTTCTTGTCCTCCATGGAGGACCATTCATCTGTTCAACAAATGTTTCCTCTACCATCATGTGATCCCTTGGTTACTCCTGCTTCTTTATCTCAAACTCACAATGCAAATGACATTGTTCTTCCACCTCTTCTAACATATCAACGTCAAACACAATCTCAAACTCCAAACACTGAAGATCCTTCAGACTCAGATCCTCCTTCATCAGTTTCCCAACCCATGGATCCTTCATCCTCTTCACCCTCTCCTGACTCAGATAATAATTTGCTTATTGCCCTTTAGAAAGGTATTCGTTCTACTCGTAATCCTTATCCTGTTTATAATTTTTTGAGTTATCATCGTTTGTCTCCTCCATATTTCTCCTTTGTTTCTTCCTTATATTCCATTAAGGTTCCTAATAATGTTCATGAGGCACTTGGTCATCCTGGATGACGACAAGCCATGATTGATGAAATACAAGAACTTGAACACAATGGCACTTGGGACTTTTTTCCTCTTCCCCTTGGTAAGAAGCCTGTTGGTTGTAGATGGGTCTATGCTATTAAGGTTGGTCCTACTGGTGTAATCGATCGTCTCAAAGCTTGTCTGGTAGATAAGGGATCACCTTATCTCTTATGGCTAAAACCAGTACTATTCGTATTTTGCTTGCTATGGCTGCCATTCGTCATTGGCCCCTTTACCAGTTAGAAATTAGAAATGCCTTTCTTCATGGTGATCTAGAAGAAGAGATATACATGGAGCAACCTCCTGGGTTTGTTGCTCAGGGGGAGTCTGGGTTAGTTTGTAAATTAAATCATTCCCTCTATGGTTTGAAGCAATCACCTAGAGCTTGGTTTGGTAAATTTAGTCAGGTTGTGCATAATTTTGGATTGAAACGATGTGAGGCGGATCATTCAATATTTTATAGTCACTCTTCTCCTGATAAATGTGTTTATCTTATGGTCTATGTTGATGATATTGTCATTACAGGAAATGACGTCACTGGAATTGCTCAATTAAAGAATCATTTGTTCAACCACTTTCAAACCAAAGATCTGGGTCGGCTAAAATATTTCCTTCGTATTGAAGTGGCACAATCAAAGGCATGTGTCATCATTTCACAAAGAAAATATTCTCTTGATATTTTTGAGGAAACGGGCCTGACAAATTGCAAGCCCATTGATAGTCCTATGGACTCAAATCAAAAGTTAATGAAAGACCAAGGTGAACTTTTCTCAGACCTAGAGAGATATAGAAGGCTTGTTGGAAAACTCATCTATCTTACCATAACAAGACCTAATCTTTCCTATCCGGTGGGAGTTGTGAGTCAATTTATGCAAAATCCACATGTTGATCATTGGAATGCAGTGATTCGCATTCTTAGATATGTAAAAGGGAACCTAGGACAAGGATTGTTGTTTGAGGACAAGGGAAGCACTCGTGTTGAGGGATATTGTGATGCAGATTGGGCTGGTTGTCCAATTGATTGAAGATCTACCTCAGGATATTGTGTTTTATTTGGAGGGAACCTTGTATCTTGGAAAAGTAAGAAACAAAGTGTTGTTGCTCGATCTAGTGTTGAAGTTGAATATTAATCTATGGCTCTAACTACATGTGAACTTGTGTGGATTAGACAACTCCTTCAATAGTTGAAATTTTGTGAAAATGAGCAGATGAAGTTGTACTATGACAGTGAAGCCCTTCACATTGCCTCCAATCCAGTGTTTCATGAAAGAACAAAACACAAAGATTGATTGTCATTTTATCAGAGAGAAGTTATTGTCAAAGGATCTTGTTACTTAGTTTGTCAACTCTAATGAACAACTCCCAGACATTCTGACCAAATCTCTAACGGGGCCTAGAATTGAATTTATATGTTCCAAGCTTGGTGCAGATGATCTATACGCTCGAGCTTGAGGGGGAGTGTTGAAATATAATGTCTTTATTTTATTATTAATATTTATGTTAGAGTTGTTTTAGGGGCTTCCCGCCCATTTATTTTTCAGAACTACTGTCTTCTATAAATACAGTAGAAGTTGTATCAGTCTTTCTTAATCAAAAATATTAGACTGTTCATTTTTTCTCAACTTTAAGTGGGACAAAAAGGACAGAGTTGAGATTGAGGGAGGGAGACAAGGAAACATGACCGACTCCTTTGGAGGAAGTTTTACATCCATTTGTAAGGGTTATGAAATGAGGTTTTTCTCAAAAAGAAATAGATGAGAAAAAAGAGGAATTACCAAAAATGTGATCAGAAGCACCATACTCAATTACCCATGAATTTTGACCTTCCATGGATTGAGAAATGCAGGCTGTTAGTGTATTGGGAGATTGAGATAGTGGTGCCAAGTTCTTGGACTTTAACCTTAAATACTCTTGATATTCATCCTCGTGAACTTAGAAGTGGAAGTTTCAATCTTCGGAGTGGAAGTTTCAGTCTTCGAAATATTGTTGGTTTTGGAAGGGAAACCATGTAAGGAATAGAAAATCTCTTGAGTGTGACCCAATATTTACAGTATGTGCATTGAGGACGTCCCCGACCTCCTCGTCCTCCTCCTCTAATGCCACGTCTTCCTCTTCCTTGTTTGGCAACCATGACAGATGGTTCCACTAGTTCATGCGCTTCCTGAGTTTGAGGTACCGGGACACGTAGAAGGCGAGTGATCAATGTTTCCATGGAGGGGACCTCATGACTGGTCAGAAGTTGATCTTTGAGATGATCAAAATCGGGATGTAGGGCACGAAGGATCAACACCATGTAAAATTTGTCTAGTTTCTTTTTGATATCCTCTGATGGGTCCGCTTCCAAAAACATCCTGAGTTCTTCATCGCCAGATTGGGCTTCAGCCATGAAGGACACCATATCATGGTTTGCCATTTTAAGAGATGCAAGCTTGTTCGCAGTGTCAGAGAGACGTTAAATATCGTTGGCATAAATGCTTTGAGCTTTCTTTCAAAATGAGTGACAAGTTTAGAAAACCCTCAGAGATATAAGAAGTTTGGATTCCACTGATTGCCATAACAGGGCACACAACTAGAAATCTCCTTGTTTCCACTGATCAACTTTTTCATTAGGCACATGGCTTCCATCTCGCTCAAGGTGGTCATAAAGCCCTTAGCCAAGGAACCACATTTCAACTGCAGCATACCATGATAGATAAATTTTTCCATTTAGCTTCTTGAAGGTAATTCATGGACTTCCGGAGAAGGAAAAAGTACTACCAGATGCCATCTTTGAAGAAGACGAATCGTACCAGCGAGAAACAAGAAAACCCTAAGGGTTTAGATGGACGGAACTATGATGGTGGCTGGCGACAGACGGCAGTGGCCGTGGCTGGCGGCGGTGGACGGTGGTCGGCTGCGGCGGACGGTGCCCGACAACGGCGGACGGTGGATAGCGGCGGCAGACGGTGACCAGAGGAGGACGGTGGCGACGGACAATGGCGACCGACGACGGACGGTGACAGGCAGCGGCGAGCGGTGGCGGTCAACGCGTACTATGGCGCCGAACAGATGTTACGAGACAAGAACCAAAGTGGGATCGACCCACCCTAATACCAACTTGAGAATTAAACTGTAAAATTCTAGAGGGCTTGATTGATGTCTCTCATAATCTTCTATTTATAAAAATAAATTGATACAAGAGTACATGATAATAAGGATAACCCTAAACACAATATAATCATGATAATTAGAGTAATCCTAGACACAATATAATCATGATAATTAGAGTAACCCTAGACATAATATAATCATGATAATTAGAGTAACCCTAGAAACAATATAATCATGATGTGAAAAATGCATAGAATATGCTTTTGAGATGTGGAAAAAGCAGGCTGCATGCACTTGATGAGGGAATCCATTCCAACTACAAAACTTAGATAGTTTTAATAATAATAATAAATATAATAATGATAATAATAATAGTAATAATAATAACAATAATAACTATAATAATTACAATAATAATAATAATACAATTTCTTTTTCATGTTATAAATTAGTTTTTAATTTTTCACTCTTTATAATAATTTTTACAATTATATATAATATTAACAATTATCATTTTATATTACTTTTACTACTAAGGATATTTTAATAATTTTCAACTTCTATCCATTAAACCATTTTTTTATGTCACATCTATCAAATCTATACTAATTTTCACACACTTTACTTTCAAATCTACTTTCACCCACCTCCAAATCCCTTCAAAACAACAATAATCCATTCACTCTCTCTTTCTCTCCCAAATCCATTCACTCTCTCTCCCCCCAAATCCATCCTTTAAAGTGAACCCAGCCTAAGGGAATATATTTTAACCACTGTGGAACATTAAACATTTAACATAAGTCAATCAAACTGAAGACAACCAAGGGTAACATGCCCAATATAAATTTTCTTTTCATTTTGTAGGCCCTAATTTTTAAAAGGTTTTTTTTTTCATTTTACAAAATTTGATGGATTCTTACAATTAATTTCCTTATTAATTTCAAAAAGAAAAGGATTAGTAAAAATAGAAGCACCAATCCTTATATACAAAAATAGCATAAATAATATGATACAAATTATCATTTATAATACACACATTTACATAGAGGGAGTAATAAAGAGAGAATTCAATAGGAAACTATTCTTCAGAATTTAGGCTTTAGATAGATTGTCAATATTAGCCCTGAAACCTCTTACGAGAGCCATCCCCTATTAATACAGGACCTGCCTTAATCATACATGGCCTGTATTAATAATCCCCTATTAAACTTAAAACACAAATCTCAAAAGGAAGGCTTTTAAATAGCAAATGGTATTCAAAACATTGAAAACGAAAACAATATGCTTTCTGGACGTTATTAATTCTTACATAAAATATTTGAAGTTAGCAAAAAATATTTGTGCACCATACTTTGATGATTACTTAACACACCTGGAACTAGTGGAAAAATGTCGTTTAATATCAGCTCATAGACGTCGGTTAGAGGTTCACCGACGTAATATGATGACCAGTGGCATATCCGTAAATAACTGAAACTAGGAGACGTCGGCTACCAGTGAAACTGATGTCTCAAACAATACAGACGTTGGGCACACTGCACACGGACGTCAAAAAGGTCTGCAAGAAGGTGAATAGTCGCCATATGGACGTCTAATACAACCACACCGACGTCTACACTCCTCCTTAGACGTTGCCTGGAAACAAGTGACGTCTCTAGTTCTGCCAGGAAGGTCAATAGTCGCCACGTAGACGTTGGGTAGCTGAGCAGTGACGTCTGTGTCCTGTCAGGTTGGTGCATGTAATTAATGTTCGTACACATAGACGTCGGTGCCCCTCAAGAACGGACGTCTATAGCCTGACAATTAGGTGAATTGTAATAATTTTTCTGCCACATAGACGGCGGGCAGACAGTTGGTGACGTCTATAACATTACCGACGTCGATCAGCCATGCAATGGATGCCTAAAATCCGCGCCATTAATAATATTTAAATCATAAAGACGTCAAATTAGTGAGAGCACCGACGTCTATAACATATTAGACGTCGGTGGACTAACGTAACCGACGTATATAGGATTTTATAGTACAGAACGCGAACCCGCGAGTAGTTACCACTATTCATCGTCTTCTTCCTCACGCTTTCTGTTGCGGCATTCCTTTCCAGGTTGAGTTTCTCTCTTTTGCACCATTTAAATTCAGTTTTACTCCGATCAAGTTACTCTTTGATGAAATATCTTCCCTTTGAACCGATTAAAATTTGTTTTCGTTGCGTTTTGATGCAGTTTGTGGCGTGTTCTGGGGCGACGTTTTTTACCCTTTTTGGCCTATATTTTTTGGCGTGCAGTCCTCCATTTCCCTCCATTGTTGTTTTAATCTGCTAAAAAGGTTAGCTTCTTTGTTGAAAACTTTAATTGTTTGTGTGTTATTGTCTTTTGTGTATGCATGTTATTGGTTTTTGCATTTGCATGTTTTTGGCTTTTAGGTATGCATGTGTTATCGGCTTTTGAATATGCATGTGACAAATTTTAGTTGTGTTATTATAATTGGCATGTTTGAGTTTATGCATAAGATTGATGAAATTTCGGTTCATTATTTGTGTTGTTCTCCGTATGCATATTTGATTGTGGTCATTCTTGTGACTACTCTCATTTCGTGTATTTCGGAGACCAATGCGAAATGATGCCGAAATTTTATCAAATTTATGATGTAGACTTCTTTGCACATGTCTTAGCAATTTATGCAAAATATTTTTCCTGAATGGGTATGGCCTAACCTTGTGAGAGTTAAGAAATTTATACTGATGAACTATGTTACGAATATAGTATGGATCGAAGCTGGATGAATGCATGTCGCATATCTGAAGAATATGAGAAGGGTGTTTCTTTGTTCTTGCAATATGTTAAAGAAAATGAAAAGTCTATGAACGGGACATATTTTTGTCCTTGTGTTGGTTGTCTTAATCAAATACGATAAGACTTAGCAATTTGCATGATCATCTATTCATGTTCGGCATAACGAGAACGTATACCGTTTTGACTTGGCATGGAGAAGTACTGGACCAGCCTATGACGTCACGAGGAACAAATTATGTGGAAGAATTGATGAGTGATCATTTAGAGGACATGATACGTGATGTTGGTGAAGATAACTTTCGAAGAGCTAATTTGTATGATTCTCTTATCAATGATTCAAAGCAACCATTGTACCCAGGCTGCACGAACTTTACACGTTTTTCTGCAACTTTGAAGTTGTTTACTTTAAAAGCAAGTAACGGATGGACCGATAAAAGTTTCACGAAGTTGTTGGAGTTGTTGAAGGAGATACTTCCAGAAAATAATACTCTTCCTATTCGAAATTACGAGGCCAAAAAAGTTTTATGTCCAATGGGTCTTGAATATCAAAAGATACATGCTTCCCCAATGATTGTGTTTTGTACATCAAGGAGTTTGCTTCGCTAAAGTATTGTCCAACATGTGGTTTAAGCCGTTTTAAAAAGAAATTTGACAAAAACACTGGTGAAGAAGGTAATGATGGTGCACCTGGTAAGGTGATGTGGTATTTGCCTATAATACCTAGGTTCAAACGTATGTTATCTGTTAAGGAGGATGCAAAGAACCTTAAATGGCACATTTTAGGAAGAAAGTGCGATAATCTTCTTCGACACCCAGCAGATTCACCACAATGGAAGAAGATCGATGAAACATTTCCAGAATTTGGTGCACATCCAAGAAACTTAAGACTTGCACTTGCAACTGATGGTATGAATCCGTATGGAAACATAAGTAGCACGCACAGTTCATGGCCAGTTATGTTGATGATATACAATCTTTCTCCTTTGTTGTGCATGAAGAGAAAATATGTCATGTTGTCAATGATGATATTTGGTCCTAAACAACCTGGCAATGACATTGATGTTTACTTGAAACCTTTAATTGATGATTTGAAATTGTTGATACAAGAAGGCCTAGCACCATAGGACCTATCACAAGAGGGATGATCAAGAAGCTTCAAGATGAGCACTCTCCCAAAGGTCAAGTACTCTTTGCTATTTTTGGATGGAAGATTGGAGACCAAGAAGATGTTATCAAAGTGCCAAAACATGGAGAAGGGTAAAATGGACTTTGACTACATAAAGATGGGGGTGCACATAGTATCATAGGGGTAGCATTAGCATAGCTATTTCCACTTATGTATAGCTATTAGACCACGTGAATCATAAGGCTTTCTAGAAGCCATTCACACTTTGCACATGATTGATGAGGTGGCATTAGATCCATATTTTGTGGATCTCAGCACATCACATGCTTGGCCTTGAGATTGTGCTATAAAATCTCATTGGCAAGGCTTGTAATTCACTTTTGAACATTGAGAATGAATTCTGCTGAAGCTTTTCCAGCCGTTCTCTCTTCGAAAGTCACCTTTCCTATGCTTCTTTCATTTTCCCTCTAGCTTCTTTCCAACCATGGAGAGCCGTCTAAGCTAGCTAACATTCCATACAAGCACTGCCTCCACACTTCTTCCATTTTCTTCCGCTGCCGATCGAACCAGATCCTAGAGTATCATGGAGTTTGCTGCTGCTTCCACGGATTGGAGCGTATCATGTGGTATCAGAGCCTGGTTATTAAGTTACCTTAGTGGTTCACCACCCTTACCTGGAATATTGCTTTCAAGTGAAAATCTTTAGTCTTTATTTTAAGAATAAACATTTAAGTCCACCATAATGTCTAGAAGACATTCTCCTAGGCTTAGTGATAGTGAAAAAGAAAATTTTTTTCTTCAAGCTTTAGTTAATGAATTCAAGGAAATGAGGAGGGAAATAAAAGAAGAGAAAGTTAATAGAGAGCTTCAAAATGCTGTTATTCAAGATGAATTGAGATTGATAAGGGCAAGTAAGTCTAGGGGAAGTCAGAGGGAAAATTCTCAAGAGGGAGGGAATTCTTTGAGTATGGGTGATTATTACCCTCATCAACCTTCTACTTATAGGAGGCATAGGAGAAATTCTCATGCAACCCCACACCCTAAAGAAGTCAATATTGTGTTGCCTCACTTCCATGGGAAGGATAATGTTGAGGCTTATCTTGATTGGGAAATGAAGGTGGAGCAATTATTTGCTTGCCACCAAGTAAGTGAAGAGAGAAAGGTTTCTCTAGCTACCCTAAGCTTTCAAGGGTATGCAATGTATTGGTGGACTGCCTTAGTCCAAGAGAGGCTTAAACATCAAGCTCCTCCCATCCATTATTGGAATGATCTTAAGTCTGCCCTTAGAAGGAGGCACATTCCCTCCTACTACAATAGGGAACTCATGGATAAACTCCAAAGGTTACAACAAAGGTCTATGACAGTTGAGGAATATAGACAAAAGATGGAGTTATATATGATGAGGGCAGGCATAGTGGAGGGTCCAGAAATTACTTTAGCCAGATTTTTAAGTGGGCTCAATTTTGACATAAGAGATAGGGTTGAACTTCTACCTTATAGAGATTTGAATGATCTTGTTCAAATGTGTATAAAGGTAAAACAACAAAACTTGAGAAAATCTTCTTCTAAAAGAATTCAAGTTCAACCTACTTTTGAAAAGAAAGTTTTTAAAGAAAAAGAGCCATTTAAACCTCTAGCCAAAATAGAAGAGAGACCCAAGAAAGAGACACCCTCACACACAAGAACAAGTGAGATCAAGTGCTTCAAATGTCTAGGAAGGGGTCATGTAGCTAATCAATGTCCTACAAAGAGAAACATCATTCTGAAAGGTAAGGACATTTATAGTAGTGAAAGTGACACCCCAACTAGTGAAAGTGAGAGTGAGGAAGAAGAAAAAGAAGAGGAAATATATGCTGATGATGGACAACTTCTCATGGTAAGAAGAATCCTTAGCAACCAAACAAGTCTAGAACACCTATCACAAAGAGAGAACATCTTTCATACAAGGTGTAAAATTCAAGAAAATCATTGTTCTCTCATTGTTGATAGTGGTTCTTGTTGCAATTGTTGTAGTACAAGGTTGGTTGAGAAATTGAAACTTGATATTATACCCCATCCAAAACCTTATAAACTTCATTGGCTAAATGAAGATGGGGATATAGTAGTCAAGAATCAAGTGAAGTTGGCATTTTCCATTGGGAACTTCAAAGATGAAGTTTTATGTGATATAGTTCCCATGGAAGCATGTCATGTGTTATTGGGGAGACCATGGCAATTTGATCATCAAACTATCCATCATGGTCTAACTAATACCATTACTATCCATCAAAAGGACAAAAAGTTTGTGCTTCATCCTTTAACTCCTACCCAAGTGGCTAAGGATCAAGCACAAATGAAGTCTTTAAGAAAGCAAGAACATGATCAAAAGAAAAAGTCAAAAAGAAAGGAGAGTAAAGAGACAAGTGTACCACCTAAGGTCACTCAACATGAAGTTCTTTTAAACAAAAAGACTTTACTCAATACCCTTCAAGTTGAGCAACCTTCATACCTTCTTCTTTGTCAAGGGACACTTACATGCACATCTAGTGATCCAAAGACTTCAATTCTTTCTCCACCCATTCAAAAACTTTTGAAAGAATTTGATGATCTATTTCCAAAAGAAATTCCAAAAGGGCTTCCACCCATAAGAGGAATAGAACATCAAATTGATTTCACTCCAGGGGCAATTCTTCCTAATAGGCCAGCCTATAGGACAAACCCCCAAGAAACTAAGGAGATTGAGACACAAGTCCAAGAGTTGCTAGATAAAGGCTTAATTCAAAAGAGTCTAAGTCCATGCGCTGTACCAGTGTTACTTGTACCAAAAAAAGATGGGAAGTGGCGCATGTGTTGTGATTGTAGAGCTATCAACAACATCACAATCAAGTATAGACATCCCATTCCTAGGCTTGATGATATGTTGGATGAATTGCATGGAGCACAAATATTTTCAAAGGTAGATTTAAAAAGTGGCTATCACCAAATAAGAATTAAAGAGGGTGATGAATGGAAAACTGCCTTTAAGACCAAGTTTGGATTATATGAATGGCTAGTTATGCCTTTTGGTCTTACAAATGCTCCAAGCACATTCATGAGACTTATGAATCATGTTCTTAGGGATTGCATTGGGAAGTTTGTAGTTGTTTACTTTGATGACATCTTGGTATATAGTCAAAATTTGCAAACTCATGAAAATCATTTAAGAGTTGTTTTAACAATTCTTAGAAAACACAAATTGTTTGCAAACTTTGATAAGTGTACCTTTTGTGTTGATAGTGTCATATTTCTTGGATTTGTGGTCAGCAAAAATGGGGTTCATATGGACCCAGAAAAAATAAAGGCCATCCAAGATTGGCCTCCTCCAAAGAATGTAGGAGAAGTAAGGAGCTTCCATGGGTTGGCAAGCTTTTATAGAAGATTTGTTCCTAACTTCTCTAGTCTTGCTTCACCCCTCAATGAGTTGGTGAAAAAGGATTTTCCATTCCATTGGGGAGAAAAACAACAAAAAGCTTTTGAGCTACTCAAAGAGAAGCTCACACAAGCACCCATTCTAGCTTTACCAAATTTTTCCAAAACTTTTGAGCTAGAATGTGATGCTTCAGGATTTGGCATAGGTGCAGTATTATTACAAGAAGGACACCCAATTGCATACTTTAGTGAAAAACTTCATGGTGCTTCTTGTAATTACCCCACCTATGACAAGGAACTTTATGCACTTGTGAGGGCTCTTCAAACTTGGGAACATTACCTTGTTGCCAAGGAGTTTATCATTCATAGTGATCATGAATCACTTAAGTATTTGAAGAGTCAACACAAGTTACAAAAGAGACATGCTAAGTGGTTGGAATTCATTGAACAATTCACTTATGTTATTAAATACAAGAAAGGAAAATCCAATGTCGTGGCTGATGCTTTGTCAAGGAAAATTAATCTATTAGCCACATTGGGAGCTCAAATTCTTGGGTTTAATAACATTCTTGAATTGTATTCACAAGATCTTGATTTTGCTCATATCTATGAGGAATGTCTCAATAAACCTCAAGGAGGATTCTATGTGAAAGAAGGGTATCTTTTTAAAGAAGGAAAAATTTGCATTCCTCAAGGTTCACATAGAAAACTCCTTGTTAAAGAGACACATGAGGGAGGATTAATGGGGCATTTTGGGGTAGAAAAGACCCTTGGCATGTTGAAAGAAAAATTCTTTTGGCCTCATATGAGAAGGGATGTTCAAAGGCATTGCTTTAAGTGTATAACTTGTTTAGAAGCTAAATCTAAGTCAATGCCTCATGGACTTTATACTCCTTTGAATGTTGCTTCCACCCCTTGGGAAGAGATAAGTATGGATTTTGTGCTAGGACTTCCTAAGACTTCTAGGGGTTGTGATTCTATCTTTGTGGTGGTGGATAGATTTAGTAAAATGGCTCATTTTATACCTTGCCACAAAGTAGATGATGCAAGCAACATTGCAAAGTTATTCTTTAGAGATGTGGTCAAACTTCATGGGTTACCTAAAGTAATAGTTTCGGATAGAGATACAAAATTTCTTAGTCACTTTTGGAGGACTTTATGGTCTAGATTAGGGACTAAGTTATCTTTTTCTACTACTTGCCATCCTCAAACAGATGGTCAAACTGAAGTAGTCAATAGATCTCTTTCCACTTTACTAAGGGTAATTCTTAAAGGAAATCACAAATCTTGGGATGAGTACCTACCTCATGTTGAGTTTGCATACAATAGAGTAGTTCATGGAACTACTAAATTGTCTCCTTTTGAGGTTGTCTATGGTTTTAACCCTTTAACTCCTATGGATTTAATACCCCTTCCAAGTTCTATTGATTTTGTTCATCAAGATGGGGTATCTAAATCTAAGTTTATCAAAGAATTACATCAAAGGGTTAGAAATCAAATTCAACAACAAAATAAGAAATATGCCAAGCAACATAATAAGGGCAAGAAAGAGTTAATCTTCAATGAAGGAGATTTAGTTTGGGTTCATCTTAGAAAGGAAAGATTTCCTCAACTAAGAAAATCCAAACTCAATCCTAGAGGAGATGGACCTTTTAGAGTCATAAGGAGGATTAATAACAATGCATATCAAATTGATCTTCCTCCTGAATATAGTGTTCATGCTACCTTCAATGTATCTGACCTTAAACCTTTTGCAGGTTATGAAAGTGAAGATGAAGACCCTATGGATTTGAGGACAAATCCCTCTCAAGAGGGAGGGGATGATACAAGAAGGCCTAGCACCATAGGACCTATCACAAGAGGGATGATCAAGAAGCTTCAAGATGAGCACTCTCCCAAAGGTCAAGTACTCTTTGCTATTTTTGGATGGAAGATTGGAGACCAAGAGATGTTATCAAAGTGCCAAAACATGGAGAAGGGTAAAATGGACTTTGGCTACATAAAGATGGGGGTGCACATAGTATCATAGGGGTAGCATTAGCATAGCTATTTCCACTTATGTATAGCTATTAGACCACGTGAATCATAAGGCTTTCTAGAAGCCATTCACACTTTGCACATGATTGATGAGGTGGCATTAGATCCATATTTTGTGGATCTCAGCACATCACATGCTTGGCCTTGAGATTGTGCTATAAAATCTCATTGGCAAGGCTTGTAATTCACTTTTGAACATTGAGAATGAATTCTGCTGAAGCTTTTCCAGCCGTTCTCTCTTCGAAAGTCACCTTTCCTATGCTTCCTTCATTTTCCCTCTAGCTTCTTTCCAACCATGGAGAGCCGTCTAAGCTAGCTAACATTCCATACAAGCACTGCCTCCACACTTCTTCCATTTTCTTCCGCTGCCGATCGAACCAGATCCTAGAGTATCATGGAGTTTGCTGCTGCTTCCACGGATTGGAGCGTATCAATTGTTGTGGGAAGGTGTCAAAGTGTTTGATTTAGATGTTAAAGAGAAATTCTGTTTGCGTGGAATGTTGTTTTGCACTATAAATGATTTCCCATCCTATGGAAACTTGAGTGGTTATAGTGTGAAAGGACATTTTGCATGTCCGATTTGTGAAGAAAACACTAGTTACCTTCAATTGAAGCATGGTCAAAAGACGGTTTATACAAGACATCGTAAATTTCTTCCTCGCAATCACCCTTATCGTAGATTGAAAAAAGCATTCAATGGAAGTGCCGAGGATGAGGTTGTGTGTAGACCCCGAAATGGTGAAGAGGTGTACAACGAAGTCAAAAACATTGACATTGTATTCGGAAAACATCGTAAAAGTACATATGCAAAAAATGTTTGGAAGAAACGATCAATATTTTTTAATCTTCCTTATTGGTCTAAACTTGATGTTAGACATTGTATTGATGTGATGCACGTAGAAAAAAAATGTTTGTGACAGTGTCATCGAAACTTTATTAAACGTGAAAGGGAAGACCAAAGATAGAATAAAAGCAAGACAAGATTTGGCTGAAATGGGAATCCAAACAGAGTTACATCCACAGACAATAGGAAGACGCACCTATTTTCCCCCAGCCTGTCATACTCTTTCTAAAAATGAAAAACAACGTTTTTGTAACTCTTTAAGAAGTATGAAGGTTCCACAAGGTTATTCTTCTAATATTAGTAACCTTGTTTCTATGCAAGAGCTAACGTTAGTTGGTTTAAAGTCTCATGATTGTCATATATTGATGCAACAATTGTTACCAGTTGTTATTCGAGGCATATTACCTCCTTCTATTGGGGTATTCTAACACATCTGTGTTTGTTCTTTAATGCCATTTGCAAGAAAGTTGTTGACCCTCGATGCTTAAATCAATTGGAAAATGAAGGAATAAGACTACTATGTGAATTGGAGATTTATTTTCCACCTTCTTTTTTTGATATCATGGTTCATTTGATCGTTCATCTAGTCCGAGAAATTCGAATATGTGGGCTGGTTTACCTAAGGTGGATGTATCTTGTTGAAAGATAAATGAAAATCTTAAAGGGATATATCAAGAATCAGTATAGACCAGAAGCTTCAATCATAGAGCGATACATTGCAGAAGAAGCCATTGAATTTTGTTTAGCTTACATGCCAAGTTGTGAACCAGTGGGTCTACCCAAGAGCATACATGAAGGAAAATGTGAAGGTAAGGGTCGTGGTGTGAGGATTCAAAGAGTGAATAGCAAAGAAGTTGATCAAGCTCATTTGTACATCTTAAACAACACTGATGATGTTATTCCTTACATTTCTGAACACGTTAATGAAATAAAGGCATCACACTCAAGAATGAGTGAAAAATGACATCTTAATGAACATGTCAAGACCTTCTTACAATCGTTCAATAAAAAAATTTATGCGATGTTAAGACCCTAGCAAGTGTACCAGATCGTATCAAGTAATATAATTGGTAAACCCAATATCGTTCTTCCCAAAGGACTCTTAAGGCCTCATCTTTCGTGTAAACTAATCGCTTGAGACATGAGAAAAGAAATTAATTTGAATGGTTAAATGAAAAACAAAAGTAAATATGCAAATGCAGTGATTCAATTGACTTAAAGAAAATATGGATGAATGGAGTTGTTGGGGTTTACAATTTCATTTTATCTACCCTCATATATCTACTCTCCTTATTTACTTTGCTTATTTATCATATTGCCATGCAAACTTTCTTGGTCTACCCTTAACCCAATCCCTTGGTGAAAAGAGCCTATTACTAATTACCGGCTTACTATCCCTAGCCTCCCCTAGTAATTAATAATGCATTATAAACGGAAGCAAAATACAATTGATCATCCTACCCCTATCCCTAAGCGATATTAGCATAATCAAGGAATTCTTCCCAGTTCATGACATTATTGTACGTCCTCGTATCAATAAAGACAAACAACATCTACCGAATGAGTTAAACGGTAAAAGCATTAAATATAAGTAAAGAACCCAACAATTGATAAATCAAGCATATGCAAGCATATAAAGTAAATAAGAATTTGGATATATGAGAGTTTCAAAAGATTACATTGTTCCCCAACAACCTAGGGTTTAGTTCACCATAATCATGGTGAAACTAGATAACAATAATGAAAGAATGGAAAAGCAAACCCTAGATTTGATAAAGTGGAGCCTAAGCATCCAAGAAATCTCCTCCAAGGTGTGTAGAGCTACTGTGGACGTTTCTCTCTGCCAAAAGAATTACATTTGGATTCGCACGGGGGCTATATATATGCCAAAATGATAACAGAAAGATCTCAGAATCCAAAATATAAAAACAAACAATCGCCCATGCGCCAAAGTTGGCCGCTCAGCGGTTTGTCTCAATCCGCGGCACCGCCAAGGCGTCACAATTTTTTTAATTCATAATTTAAAATAGATGAATAGATAACGCTCTTTTAAAAAAGTGCTATCTATTTTAGATCAATAGATAGCACTTAAATTAAAAAGCAATATATTGAGTGTTTAAAAATATTTTAAAAATACATTTAAGTTTTAGTGGTTTTTTCCCTCTAGAACTTCTTGCGTTTTCGTGGAGCTTCTTTTCCCTCTTAAAGAAAATTTCCCCTTTACCCTAAATTTAAGATTTTCGCCCAAGTTTCACTTTCAATTTTCGCTCGAGTTTCACTTTCGATTTTCGCCCTAATTTCACCTCAGATTTTCGCCATTATTTCACCTCCGATTTTCGCACTAATTTCACGCGACGCGTTTGTCCCAAACCTACGGTGGAGCAAGGCGGTGTTGTGTTGAGCTGCTCGCGGTGAGCAGGTTTAACGCGTGTGCCATGAAAGCTAGGTTTTAGTGAGTTCTCGCCATTAACCATACGCTTGCCATTAAAACATATTTAAGCCTTTATGAAAATAATAACTTTGGTTTCTTTAATAGATTTCTTCTTTTAAAGGAATCCTTTAGTTTTTCTGAATTCATTCTAATGTTAGGCTTTTGTAACATTACTTTTTGTGCCTCATAACCCCTTATAGACCAAGCTTCAGCAGTTGAGGAGCAGAGATGGTTTGGGTCTATGGATAAAATTGACTCAGATTTAATGCAAAGGCTCTTTGTAAGTAACTCCTTCTAAAACCTATTTTTTAACCCATTTCTAACTCTTAACGCCACCAAACCTTCTAAACAAATCTAAACAAAGTGTCTTTGCCAAATACAAGGCCTAAAAAATGAGTTATATTATGTATTTACAAAAACTGTTTTAAGATAAAGAAGAAGACCAAAATGTGATCCTCCACAAGATTAGAATCCTTGAAGCTCCATCTTCTTCTTCCATCTCCTTTGACCATGGCTCTTTATAAGAGGTTTAATGTCTTCTAAGGCTGAAGGGAAAGCAAGAATAAGCTTGAAAGTCCTTCTTCTTCTTCTAATCTCCTAGCCTTAGCTTAAGTTGATGCTCCCTTCATGGATCTCCATTTAGTTCCCAAAACGGATTCCATCGTACCCTCCCTCTTGAAAACGATTTGTCCTCAGATCGGAAAGATATTTGAGGAAGCACAACTTTTGGTTTAATGATCACCTCCTGGATAAAAAATGTACCTACAACAAATAATAAATAGGGATATTATTAAAAGTAATGTGTTGATCTTTTAAAAGTAATGTTCTTTTGGGAGGACATTCAAAAGAAATGTTCCTTTTCTCAAGACACTTAAAGTATTGGACATCTCTTGTTTTAGTTTCTTCAAAAGTTACAAGACCTAATTTACAAAAATCCTTTTGTTCACCTTGAGTTATTTGTAACTTGTTAGGTAACAACAACTCAAAGAGTGATTTTTCAAAGGTTATTGAGGAGTTAAAAATAATGGGGTCTGAAAGTGGAGGTAAAAGACTTTCAAAAGAAAAGGTTGAATTAAAGAAATGAGAATCATTAATGAAAGGTTAAGAGTTCAAAGTTTGGAAAACTTCGTTTAGAATTCTTGAATCAATTATGATTGGTAGAGTAGGAGGTGCCTTGAGTAATACTTCAAATTTGAGTAGGAGTTCTTCTTTGAGCAGGATTTCTTCCTTCACTTTTTCTCTCCTCTCAATCTCTACTTTCTCTTTCTTTTGTTTCTCCTCCCTTTCTTTTCTCTCATTTTCTTCTTTCTCTTTCTTCTTTCTCTTTCTTTTCTCTTTCCTCCCTTTCTCTTCTCTCATTTTCTTCTTTTTCTTTCTTTTCTCTAGTTGTATTTGTTCCTCTTTCTTTCCATTTTTCTTTTTTCCTCATCCCTCAAGAGCTTCTCCTGTTTCCCTTCAATCTCTTTCTCTTTAAGAAAGAACTCTTTTTCACCTCTAATAAATTGTCTATCTTTCTCCACGAGTTTTCTCTTTTTATGTTTAAGCTCTTGATTTCTCTTGAAAGAAGGTGGAACAAATTTTCTTCTCATACAAGCTTTTAGATCAGTCCAATCTCTAATTAGTGATTTGATACCACTTTTAACATCATTTTACCTTTCATACCACCAATCATATGCATGCCTCTAGAATCTAGAAGAACACAACCAAACTATGTAAAGCTTATTACACTTAATGATGAATGGTTGAAGTTTTTCAATCTTTTCTTCCCAAGCTAAGTATGACATCGGATCAACTTCTCTACCAAAATGTGGAATGTCATACTCAGCTCTTAAACATAACTCATTCTCAGTATGCTTTTAATAGAAACGATCATGATCCTAAAACCTATCATCTAAACTAGAATGGTAAAAGTTTTCATTGTGGTGACTATTTTGAAGCTCATTTCTACCATGAAAGGTGGATGTTTCTATAGTGTACCTTCTTCTATTGGATGACTCAACTTGTTGTTTTTCTCTCCTTTTTTCCTTCATAACCTCAGTAAACATACTCTCTAACTTGCTTACTTTTTGTGTAAGTTCATACATAAGATGTAAGTCCTCTTAACTATCCCTAACACTCCCATGAACACTTGAGTGAGAATGATCACTCATGTTGTAAAGTTTAAAATATATTCACAAAGGTTTTCAAAACACTTTACAACTATGAGAGAGAAAGGTTTTAACAATTAAACTTTTTGTGTTTGATGGATGATTTCAAAAGATAAACAATAGAGTAAGGATCTTTCAAGTAGATCCCAGGAAAGAGAGGTTAGTCACAATGGACAAGCTTATAAACCAAGTCTTTCCTAGACAGAGTGTCCTTGAGTTAGCCTTACCTAAGCTTCTAAGAAGAAATCTTCCAAAACTTTTTTTTGTTTTTAAATGCAAATTCAAAGAATGATACTAAAACCAAAGAAAGGTTTATATAAAATGCTTTCAAACAACCTAAGTACCATAGAGACCTAAAAGATAAACAAGACAATGTATAAAAGGAAAGTAGAAGACAATGTATAAAAGGAAAGTAGAAGACAATGTATAAAAGGAAAGTAGAAAGAATTGAATGTTATGTAAACAAGTAAACTAACGGTCCTTTATGAAGATGCAAATGACACTAAAGAGCAACTTGACACACCTTCACTTCTAAGAGTGGAAACTAAACTATTACACAATTTTAACAATGGAGATGGGATTGTACCAAAGACATTTTCCCAAGACACCAAGCAAATAGAAAATGAAATCAACTAAAAAAATTACAAGAACACAAAGGTTCCGTGATACAAAAAATAATATCCAATAAAAGTAAAAATAAACAGCCCCTAATTCCTTGCTTCTTTCAAGTGTTTGTCCTCTCTTGATTCAATCCAAAACCATGTAGTTATCTCCCTCCAAAGTCCAAGGAGAAATGCTTCTTTTAGCCTTCTTTTTAGTCTTCAAAAATGCTACCTTCAAGGTTAGTCAATCTCCAAAAAGAACCACCAACCAAATCTATTTTTCCAAAACCAAAGAGGCCAAAAATAAAAGCAATAAAAGCACAATTGGGAAAGCTAAACTCAAAGGGAGTGAAAGGAGACAATACTTCAAGGAAAGCCAAGAATGACAAGCAAAAAATTAAGGAAAGTCAAATAGGAAGGCACTCAAATGGAATTCGTAAAGAAAAGTGATAGAATAGATGAATAAAACCAAAATAAAACTAAGAATACAAGACCAACCAGATTATCCAAGCCAAAACACTTGTTGGAAAAATGCAAACAACACTTAAAATTCAAGTCCAAAATTGAGTTTCTTGTTGTTGTTGTGTCCTTTTCTTTTGGCAATTTTTTTTTCCACTTCTTTTGTCCCTTTTCTTTTCTTCTTTTCTTTTGTTTTTTACTGAGGAATCTTCTATTTTTATCACTTAAATTTTTAGAACACAACAAATATCATAATCTTTGCACAACTCATATTAAAAAACAAGGTTAATTCAAGTGGTGTATGAAGGAAATCCTAAGGAATCAAATGAGCTTTTGATAACAAAAAAAATGACTCAATGGAAAACTAATACTAAGAAATTGTTTAGGAACTAATAACAAGTATGAATACACTCATAAAATTCAAAGAAAACATAGAAACACCCAAAACACAAAAATCTGAAATTTCACGCTGGAATTGGATAACTCTAACCTTTGCTCAATGTTTCACCCATAACATTTTCTACAGAGATCTAAATGAGATCAGGTTTTTTTTCCTGGGAAATAGACTCAAATATCTTTCATTTCACATATAAAACGTAGCATTTGGACCTCTGGTCTGGTTGCAGTTATTTTTTGAAAATCGTCTCCAGACAGCTCTTTGCACCAGATTTCAGAAAATGGGTAGGTTTGAAGTTTTCAATTTTTCTTTCAAGTTCAACAAAGATGTGATGACATATATGGATATACAAGACTTAGGACAAAACAATAGGATCATAAAATCAAATAAAATGAATCAAAAGATGACCCAAACCCCCATGACACAAACCCATAAACTCTGCACACATACAAATAGAAAAATTGGAAATCCTAGGCACACAACATGGATGATTCAAGAAGAAAAAATAATTTGAATCAATATTTCAAGACATACAACACATACTCATGACTCAAACAACATATTAGACATGTTGGAAAAGATGAAACAACAAGGAATTCACAAGAACACAAATGGGTAAGAACTTTGAGACACTTATCTCTTGAAGACTTCCAAGATAGTGACCATAGCTCTTGATACCAAATGATGGAGATTTGCTTTTAGGATTCTTCTTCAATAAGAGATGTTGTCCAAGTTGTGTTGATGAAGCTCTTCAAAGGATGGACTTCATGTGAGATGATGAATGTTGCGGAAGCTTTTCAAGATGAAGAGATGTGGTTGATGGTGTTGGATGGTCTAGATAGAAGTCCTTCTAGGAGGTGAGGCCAATCATGAAGGAGAAGGTAAGAAGAAGTCTAGAGAAAAACATTTCTTAGAGTAAGAACTAAGGAGAAGGAGTCTTGCAAATTTGACAAAGAAACTCTAACATTCAAAATAGTTCTAAGGATAACAAAAGGGTGCCTCTCCTTTTATAGGTGAAGGAGAAGGCACTAGTGCAGAATCGGCTTATAACGTCACCCATTAGACGTCAGTTAGAGGGGGCAGCGACATAAACTATTGACCGGTGGTAATTGCATAAATAAGTGAAGCCTATAAACGTCTGTTAGGAGGGGGGGATCGACGTCTATAATACTATAAAAGTCGGTGCCCCCATAAACTAACGTCTATAATGTTTGACAGGTAAGTGAAAAGTCATTTCTTTATGTCATATAGACGTCGGTGCCCCTCCTACCCGACGTCTATAGTCTGACAGGTAGGTGAAAAGTTAATTTTTTCTGCCATCTAGACGTCTAATCTCGCCACATAACGTCTATTTGCGATTATAGACATCAGGGACCCACCGAACCGACGTCTATAGTCTGACCAGGTATGTGTAAAGTCATTTGTTTCCACCAACTAGACGTCGGAACCCCGTCGACCCGACGTCTATAGTCTAACAGGCAGGTAAAAATTTAATTTTTTTCGCCATATAGACGAATGTGCCCGCCACCGGACGTCTATATGCGATTATAGACGTCAGGGCCCCACCTAACTGACGTCTATAGTCTGACCCGGTATGTGAAAAGTCATTCGTTTCCACCAACTAGACGTCACATCCCTCCAAGCCGACATCTATATATAACACAAATATTAATATTTAAATCGAATGGATGTCAGATTAGTGAGGCGCCCAACGTATATGCGATTATAGATGTTGGTTTTAAGGGCAACAGACGTCTAATTTCTTGTTACATTTTCGGTGCGAACCAGCAGTTTGCGTACTAGCAGTTTGATCGTCTTCCTTCACCTTTTCTCTCCACTGCACTGCATTTCTAGGTGCGTTTGATCTCCCGTGAACCATTTAAAGTTATTTTTACTCCGATTAAAGTAATCTATGATGTATTATCTTTGATTTGAACCGATTAAAATTCATTTTTGTTGTGTTTTGGTGCTGTTTTTCTTGTGTCTTTGGGTAGCGTAGTGCACCTTCTTCCTTTGCTAGTTTCCTTGTAAGAAAAACTTGTGTGTTTTGGATCTCTTATGGTAGGCGGAATGGACCTAGGCAACAACCCAGGTTCGTCTTTAGGTTGAAATTCCATAAGAAATGCAAAAGACGCAATATTCTCTTACGAGAAAACTAGCAGAGGAAGGAGGTGCTACTATGCTACCCAAAGACACGAGAAAAATTGCACCAAAACACAATGAACACTTCATAGACGTCGGTTAATGTACTGACCGACGTCTATAGTGCCCATCGACGTTGGTTAGTGCAATGTTTGACGTCTTTATAGTGCCCTTAGACGTCGATTAGTGCAATGTCTGATGTCTTTAAAGACGTCGCGCTTTTCACTTAACCGACGTCTATAACGACGTCACACCTGCGGAGCACCGACATCCCATTAATGTCACCCGTATAGACGTCGGTTTGAGAGGTGATGTTAAAAGCCAAAAATAACTGACGTCTAAAGCCTTTCTACACTAGTCAGGCTAAACTGCATGGAATACCTACGAGCCTTTCCATCATTTAATGAGGAGTCTCATCATTAAATGAGCAGCCTAAACATTAAATGAGGAGTTTAAACATTAAATGTGAGGAGCCTTATGTTTTGTAACTAACTTAGTCAAAGCATTTAATGAAAAGGTGTTAAGACCCTGACAAGTGTACCAAATCATATCAAGTAATATAATTGGTAAACCCAATATCATTCTCCCAAAGGACTCAAAGGCCTTATCTTTCGTGTAAATCAATATCGTAAGATTTGTAGAGAAAATTAATTTTTGGTTTGAATGCAAAAACAAAAAGTAAACATGCAAATGCAAGTGATTCAATTGGCAAGAAAAAGATATGGATGAATGGAGTTGTTGGGGTTTACAATTTCATCTTATCCACTCTCTTATATCTACTCCTCTTATTAAATTCGCTTTATTATCTAATTGTCATGCAAACTTTCTTAGTCTACCCTAAACCCGATCCCTCGGGGAGAAGAGCCTACTACTAGTTACTGGCTTACTATCCCTAGTCTCCCCTAGTAACTAGCAATGAAGGTACCACAGAAGCAAAATACAATTGATCGTCCTACCCCGTATCCCTAGGTGGTATTTCTTATCAAGGAATTCCCTATTAGTTCATGACTTCCCCATACGTCCCCGTATCGACAATGGCAAACATCTATTTATCAAATGAGTTAAATGATAATAGCATAGAGCATAGATAAAGAACCCAACAATTGATAATAACAGCATATGCAAGCATATGAATAAAACAAGAATTTCAATATAAGAGAGTTTCAAAAGATTACATTGTTCCCCAACAACAAAGGGTTTAGTTCACCATTGACATGGTGAAACTAGATGAAACACAATGAAAGAATGGAAAAGGAAACCCTAGATTGGATAAAATGAAGCCTAAGCATCCAAGAAATCTTCTCCAAGGAGTGTAAAATAGCTCTGGACGTCCTCTTCTGCCAAAAGAATAAATCTCAAATCTCACTAGGGCTATATATAGCATAGAAAAGTAATAGAATTTAAGCCCAAGCCCAGCAGATCGCGCTCAGTGCCGTATTTTACTGCTCAGTGGTTTCCCTCAAGTCGCGCCATCGCTCAGCGGTCAGATTCACTGCTGAGCGATTTGCCTCTAATCGCCCTGGACGCTCAGCTTCATCTCTTGGGCGCCAAACAGTGCTTTCCCTCGAATTATGGCACTCAGCGGTGCATTTTGACGCTGAGCGGTGCATAGACTCTTCTTTTCTTCATTTTTCTTCTTCTTCCTTGAGTCTAAAACCTTCCTTCTTCAATTCCATCCTTAATTCTCCTCAAAACCCTGCAAAACAATGCAAAACAATATGATCAAGGCCATGTTTGGAAGCCCTTATCTAGCCAAAAATTTCACCCAACAAGTTTAAAATTTTATACCCTTTTTGAACCTTGGCCTTAAACAGGATGAGAACCCTTAATTTGAAATTATTTATTTTGAGTAGGGTTGAGAATAATTTTATGTGATGAAAAGGTTCAAGTTTGGGGTTTTATGGGGAAAATTGAAAGGCAAAAGAAGAGCATTGAGTTCAAGTATTGAAAAGAAAAATGCATGAGTAAAGAAGAAAAGGAAAAAGTAAAAACATGAAAAAGGAACTCAATGCAAAATTGATAAAAAGGGAAGAAGTTGGGAATAAAGGAGTTTGGTGATAGAGAGAGTTTAAACTTGAACCTTTTCAATGATGAAATAGCTCTCTTAACTCAAGGATTTTGCAATCTAGAAAAACCAAATTTTCTTGATAGCCTAGCCTCATTATAAGCCTTGGAAAAGTCCTTGTGATGGTATTTTCATGTAAGGATTTTGATTGTTTTAGATAAATGGCAATATTGTTTATATGACATGTGAATGATAAAGAGTGGAGTGATTTCTTAAACACTTAAATGATTGAGTGAAACACTTTCTTGGTAGGAATTGTTGAAATCCATGGTTACATCTATGCTTAGTGGATTGATCATTCATGAATAAAACATCTATTGGGAAATATTGAAGTAGGTGAACTAGATTGGATTGAAAGCATGCTTGCATTTTGGTAGGATTCCACTGAAAATCTGAATTAACTTGTCATAAAGAAAAGGGTTTTGAAAAGTGTAGAACTACTTGATGAAATATTGGAAGGCCAAGTTTTGTTTTTTTTTTGCTTGAGGACAAGCAAAGTTTTAAGTTTGGGGTTGTGATAACGGTCTCAAAACCGTTATTTTCATGCATAAATTTGATATTAAAACACACCTTTTGTAGCTTAAAATGAGCTTACAATCAAGTAAAACTCTTAAGTTGTGTTACATGAGAGTCAAAAGTTGTTTTTAGAGATATTATGCTTGTTTTGCATTGTTTTGCAGGGTTTTTGATGAAAATGGAAGATGGCAATGAAGTAGGGAGGTCATAGACTAAAGAATGAAGGAGAAAAAGGAAGAAAAGAAGAGTCTGTGAACCGCTCAACGGTAAATTCCACCGCTGAGCGTCCTAGTGCAAGGAAAAGTTGTTGTCTGGTGCCCAAGCGGTGACGCTGAGCGTCTAGAGTGACAAGAGGCAAACCGCTCAGCGGTCATTTTAGGCGCCTGGGCGATGGCGTGTGTTGAGGCAAACTGCTGAGTGGCCAATTTAGGCGCTTGGGTGGTTGTCTGTTTTTATATTTTGGATTTTGAGATCTTTCTGTTATCTTTTTGGCTTATATATAGCCCTACGGCGAATCCAAATGTAATTCTTTTGGCAGAGAGAAACGTCCAGAGTTGCTCTACACACCTTGGAGGAGATTTCTTGGATGCTTAGGCTCCACTTCATCAATTCTAGGGTTTGCTTTTCCATTCTTCCATTTAATTCATCTAGTTTCACCATTATTATGGTGAACTAAACCTTAGTTGTTGGGGAACAATGTAATCTTTTGAAACTCTCATATATTGAAATTCTTGTTTACTTTATAAGCTTCCATATGCTTGATTTATCAATTGTTGGGTTTTTTACCTTTGCTTAATGCTTCTACCGTTTAACTCATTCGGTAGATGTTGTTTGTATTTATTGATATGGGGACGTACAGTAATGTCATGAACTGGGAGAATTCTTTGATTATGTTAATACTGCCTAGGGATAGGGGTAGGACGATCAATTGTATTTTGCTTCCGCTCATTATGCATTATTAGTTACTAGGGGAGGCTAGGGATAACAAGCCGGTAATTAGTAATAGGCTCTTTTCACCAAGGGATTGGGTTATGGGTAGACCAAGAAAGTTTGCATGGCAATATGATAAATAAGCAAAGTGAATAAGGAGAGTAGATATATGAGGGTGGATAAGATGAAATTGTAAACCCCAACAACTCCACTCATCCATATTTTCTTGAAGCCAATTGAATCACTGCATTTGCATGTTTACTTTTGTTTTGCATTTTAATCATTCAAATTAATTTCTTTTCTCAAGTCTTAAACGATTAGTTTACACGAAAGATGAGGCCTTAAGAGTCCTTTAGGAAGAATGATATTGGGTTTACCAATTATTATTACTTGATACGATCTGGTACACTTTCCAGGGGTTTAACAGGGATGAATAGACATCTACTGATGGATGTCATTAACAACATTTACTGATGAATGCCACTAGGATAACATCTATTGAGGGATGCTAGAAGATTTAGGTATGTACTGAAGGATACAGGAAGGTACACCTACTGATGGGTGACGGTAAGGGTTGCACCTACTGATGGGTGCTAGAAAGGTTTGGGTCAGGCTCGTGACGTTAAACAAGCGCTACCTGGGAGGCAACCCAGTTTTGTAAACATATCTTTTTAAATTATGTTATATTTGCTTCTGTTTTTAGAATAGGTGTTGATGAACTTGGTTGGATACTATATCTGATGCAGTGGTTTGATATTGATATTTTTGCATGATGGGTATTGCTTGATGATTCTTTGATATTGATGATGTTGAGAATGTGCACAATATGCTAATATACAGTGGTGGTTCACAAGCTGTGTGAACAAATGCATTGTGATTTTGTGATTGTGATTATGAGGCTAAGTAGGGTATTTGATTGAATGATTGGAATAAGCTTGTGTGAGGTTTTTGAGCTCCAGAGTTCTTATTGATATATTTGCTATCTACTGGAAGCATGAATGATTTTGCCTAAATTTCTATGATTGATTGAATTGCATCTATGTGTCATATGATCAAGGCCATTTTTGAAAAGCCCTTTTCTAGCCAAAAATTTCGTCCCATATGAAAAAAGAACATCTTATGTTCTACCCTTTTTGAACTTAAGCCTTAAACAGGATGAAAACCCTTGCTTTAAAAATCTTTGTCTTGAGTTAGGTTGAGAGATATTTTTGGGGTATTGTTAAAGGTTCAAGTTTGGGGTTGTTGGGAGAATTGAAAAAGAAAAGAAAAGTTAGGCATTAAGCTTATGAGTTGAAAAAAAAATGCATGAGAAAAGCTGAAAAAGATAGAAAAAGAAAAAAAATCATGAAAAGAAAAGCTCAATGTGAAGAAAAGGGAAAGTGGGGAATAAGTGAAATTGGTAAAAAGAGAGTTTGTGCTTGAACCATGATTATGTGAATAGCACTCTTAACTCAAGGATTTTGTGATCTAGAAAAACCAATTTTCCTTGTTAGCCCAACCACATTATAAGCCTTGAAAAGTCCTTGTGATGACATATGTGTGTGATGATATTTGATTGTGGCAAATGAAAGGCAATTTTGTTTTATGTGACATGTGGATAGTAGAGGGGAGGAGTGACCTCTTGAAACACCTGTGTGATTGAGTGAAACACTTTATCTGGTGAGGAATGATTTCATGAATTCATGATTACATCTACGCTTAGCTAACTGATCATTCATGAGAATAACATCTTTTGGATATTATGTGATTGTGTGAACACCATGATGAGTTAATTGAATCAAAGCATGTGCACATCTTGACTAAATTCTATTGATGAGTTGATTTGAGTGATTACCTATCTTGAAAGAAAGAGCTTTTGAATGTGATTGAACCATTGTGATGATTGGTGGAAGACTAGGTTTTATCTTGTTTGCTTGAGGACAAGCAAAGTTTCAAGTTTGGGGTTGTGATAACAGTTGAAAAACCGTTATTTTTATACTTAATTTTGATATCAAATGCACCCTTGTTGACTTAGAAATTTACTTTGGCTCATGATTTTTCTTTAGTTTTGTGAATAAAAGAGTTGAGGACATGTTTTATGATTTTATCATTAAATTCCCTTGATTTTGTAGGTTTTTGGAATGAATTGAAAGAAAGGTTGAAGTATCAAATGGTTGGAGTGCAGAAAAGTCAAACAGAGTGGAGAAAAATCAACCAGTCAACTAGAAAAGTCAACCTGTCAACCAGAATGTTGAAAAGTTGACCAGAGTTGACTAGAGTGCTGAAAAGTCAACCAGAATCCAGAAAAAGTCAACTAGAACGTGATTTGATATATTTTGTGCGATTTTTGTGATCTGTTTGGGCTTGGATTTGTTTTCTGTTATTTTTATGCCGTATTTAATGGTCAAAACGTCTTAGGGTTGATATCTTTTGATGGTTTAAACACGGAAACACACTTTTCACCTCTTTGGGGGTAGATTTGGAGATGGTGACAACTCTCCTTTTCTCCTCTTTAGAGTTTCTATCTCTTTCATTCCATTATTCACCTAGTTTCTCCATGATGATGGAAAACTAACCTTATTTGTTGCTGGGGAAAGATGTAACCTCTGAACTTTCTTATATTAAAATTCTTGTTTTATTCATATGCTTGCATATGCTGTTATTATCAATACTTGGGTTCTTTATCTATGCTCTATGTTATTATCATTTAACTCATTTGATAAATAGATGTTTGCCTTTGTCGATACGGGGACGTACGGGGAAGTCATGAACTGATAAGGAATTCCTTGATCAACAAATACCACCTAGGGATAGGGGGGTAGGACGATCAATTGTATTTTTCTTTTGTGGTACTTGCACTACTAGTTAATAGGGGAGACTAGGGATAGTAAGCCAATAACTAGTAGTAGGCTCTTCTTGCCGAGTGATCGGGTTTAGGGTAGACTAAGAAAGTTTGCATGACAATTAGATAATAAAGCGAATTTAATAAGAAAAGTAGATATATGAGAGTGATTGGGTGAAATCTGAACCCTAGCAACAAACCCATCTCATATTATCACCATCATCCATCCACTTTTGTGTTTAACCTCAATTGATCAAATTGCATTCATGTTTATTTTTCCGTACTTTATATTTAAAAATCCTAAAATATTATTTTTATAGTCTTGATTGGGTAATAAAAAGCACAACCGTTTAATGTCGTCAGTCCTTTGGGAGAACGATACTGGTCTTATCGTTTATTATTACTTGATACGATCTGGTACACTTGCGAGGGGTTTATCAGATGTCTCCTAGGTGCTCCGGCTGCCTCCTCTTCCTCACAGTACTGCTGATAATAGGCAGCATATATGGCCTTCCTAGGCCTCTCATATGGTGGAACTGCAATATCCACCCCAGCCTGCTGACACAAAAAGGTGATCAGGGATGGATGTCCCAGCGGTGTCCTGCTACTCACAGTAGTAGCGCAGCCCTGAATCTCATCGGCAATGACCTTCACGACGTTCACATCTAACTGCCTCAGCATGCAGTAAATGAAGATGATCCGATGCATGGTGATGTCTGAAACAAGAGAGCACGGTTGAATGTTGACATGAGTGAATGCCATCCAATATTTCGCCAAAGGCATCAAATCTGCCCTCTTTATGTTGACGGGCAATCCATTAGGGTTATTCTGAAAATGCCTTCTAGGAAGGCACATAACCCTTTCAATATCTGCTATATCTCTGAACCCCCCAACAAGTGTTGTATACTAGCACTATTCACCTGGCCATTCAGTGCCCAAAAAGCTGTTAATAGTGTCAGGGTCATACTTGATGATCTGTCCCCTCACATAGTTCATGTATCTCCCAGCATCAACTCCTCCTCTAGGCAAGGCATTTGTATAAAATTCCTTCACCAATTCAATGCTAGCTGGTGCAGGATATGTGGCCAGGATCTCCCAATCTCTCTTCATGATTTCTACTCCAAATTCAGGAGCCAAATTTGGGATAAAAGTGGCCTTCCTCTCCATCAGCAATCTCCTCTCCTGCACAATCACATAATGTTCCTCATGTTTCCTGGAGAGGAACCTAGGAGAATAAATTCTTCTTGGCCTCTCAGGTTCCTTCCTTTCATTGCCAAGAGTCTTCACCCTTCTTGATGATGATGACATTCTTACATAAAATAAAGTTTAGAAGACCACAGGAATTCATCATTTAGAAGTTAGTACATCATTAATCAGATTCCAAACCAATCACAGTCCAACACTGAGGGAAAAACAGGGCCCTCAGCGTCCCTGTATCAAAAATCAAGCATCCAGCAAAATCTGCAGCAGACCGCTCAGCGTCAAAGGAGACCGCTCAGTGGTTTGCTTCAAGCCGCGCCACTACTCAGCGTCAAAGGAGACAGCTCAACGGAGGCGACTAGGGTTTCTCAAAAACCTTTTTTAAATTGCCCTATTCTCCACTCTAACACTAATTTCATCAATCCAGAACAAATTCATGCAGTTCAATCGGTTCAAACAGTTCCTATTTCATCAAATCAAGCATAAAAATCAAAAGCCCTAATTTATCATGTTCCTAAGCTTGTTCTTCATCAAATTTCAAATTTAGAAACCCTACGAATGAAATTGCACAACTTACTTAAGTGGAGAAACTAGATGCTTGCTAAACTTCCTCCTAATTGATGATGAATGCCTCTTAAATGCATAGTCCCTCAACAAAAATCTCAAACTTTGACAAGATAATGATAGAAAAGGGAGATTTTTGTGAGTGGGTGATGAGAAAAAGTGGGGAAATCCCTTTGGAAAACCTTTGAAAGTGTAAATTGGGTACTAGGGTTCACAAAGAACACTTGGGCGAGCTTCAAAGAGGATCTTCAAAAGTGCAGAAACCCAGAAACGCTAAGCTTTTAAAAGCCCAAGCGAGGTCTGTGCCGCCACCGCTCAGCGGTGGGCGGTAATTTTATCCCTCTCTTCTTTGCTTACTTTTGCGTGATTCCACCCTGTTGCACCTGATTTTAACCTTCAATTTTTCAATTTCATGCCTTTCCCCTCTCAGATGCACATGCAAACATATAATTCCCTTAAGACAGAGTTTAAAAACAAACAAATAATCAACTGGGTTGCCTCCCAATTAGTGCTTGTTTAACGTCACGAGCCTGACCCAAACCTGTTTAGCACTCATCAGTAAGTGCAATTCTTACCAACACCCATCAGTAGGTGTACCTTCTTGTATCCTTCAGTGGATACATAAAAAATAGCATCCCTCAGTAGATGCTACCCAAAATTGTTTAAATATCCAAATAATTACATGTCCAAAATACTAAAAAAATGTTTTACAACAAAATATATTCCTCCAGCAAAATCATGTGTTGTCCTTCGTGTTGGTGTCTTTAGTACACTAAATATTTAGCTTTATTCCATCCACCTGCTTTGTGCGTCTGGAGTATGGTGCTTCAATCTCCACCACTCCTTTCTCCTTCAGCTCCTTTATCACCCACTCCTTCTTTTTATATTTCACCTTTATACCTGGTCAGAATGGGTCTTTTTTGGTTCAGGATGGATATTTTGTCCTTCTTCAATTACAGGTACCTGCAAAACTTGACAACTATCAGTATCTGTACCTGTTGCTTTCTCTTCAGATGCAGCTTCTCTTCTTAACGTTTTATATCCGACTCTCTTTCTTATTTTGATTATCCTTTCTTTAGCGCCATCGTAAATCAACACCTGTTCTTGATCTCTCAATATCATCTTCTCGTCATTGAAACACATCAACATTTTAGAAGTCCTCATAAAAGGTCTTCCAAATATCAATGGAATTCTTGCATCATTCGCCATATCAACAACTACAAAGTCAGTCAAGAACTCCAGCTGCTCAATTCGAACAATTGCATCTTCCACCTTACCAACTGGCTTCTTAATAGAACCATCCGCAACTGTCAGGTTAGTTTGAGCAGGTTTTAGTACTAGCCCTCCAATCTTCTTAAAATAACAAAAAGGCATCAAATTAATACTCGATCCTGAATCAATCATGGCTCTTCCTATATCTACATCATTGATGACACATGGAAGAGTTAAACTCCCTAGATCCTTTTTCTTTTTCGGATGATTCTTCTTTCTAGGTTTAACACAAAATTCCTGATCTTCTTCATCATCAAGATCAATTACCTCTCCAAGATTATACTTAATCCTCTTAGAGTATTGAAGGAACAACAATCACCTGATTAAAGATCTCCCTGAATGGTTCCCGGTGACTTTCTTTCTTTACTTCTTTCTCCTCCTCTTCTTCTTTCTCCTCCTCTTCTTCTTCACTACTTACCTGCTCATCAGATTCTTCATTACTAATCATTTCCTCATCTTCTTCCTCACTGCTTTCAATATCAATTATCTCCACCTCTGACTTCCTTTTACTTCTCGTCAGAACAGCTTTGCACTCATTCTTGGGGTTAACATCAGTGTTAGCCTTAAGCTGACTCTTTTTAGTGGTTTCTACCCTTTTGGATAGCTGACCAATTTGCATCTCCATTGATCTGAAGCTGGCTTGGTCACTAGCTTGTTGAGACTCATAGACTTTCAAAAATTTATCAAATCTATCATTCAAACTTCTAACGATCTTTGTCAAACTGCTTACTTGATGCCATAAAGGTGATAGTTGCTGCTGTCGGAAGCTTCCTGATTGCCCAGTTGGGTTATTCTGATTTTGTCCAATACAAGGGTGGTTTTTCCAACCTTGGCTAGAATTACCTTGGTTAAAATTACCTTGCCTATACTGGAATTGATTACCTATGTAATTGGCTTCCTGCTGCATTTCCTCTGGCATAGCACATTGACCATTAATATGATCACCACCACAAAAATCACAAAGTTGTTGTGTTTGGGAGACATTCCTAATCTCCTTTGGAAGTTGCAAAAGAACCTTCGTCAAATTATCTAGCTTTTGAGTCAGAAGATGATTCTGGGCTAGTATGGCATCATCTGCTGGAAAATGCAAAACTCCTCCCTTTTTTACAGGTGTGCCCCTCTCACTAAACATTTCCTGCTCATTAGCGACCATATTCTCAATCAAGTCATAGGCTTCATCTTCAATCTTTTTCTTGATATCACCTCCAGCTGAGACGTCCAACATCATTTTAGACTGCATGTTTAGACCACCTAGGTAAGCAAGAACTAGGGTTGTCTTGTCAAACACGTGGAATGGTGTCTTTCTCAATAAGCCTTTAAATTTGTCCCATGCTAGACCAAGAGTTTCCTCCATGCCTTGTTTGAACGATGAAATCTCCAGCCTTCCCTGAGTAATTTTAGACTGTGGAAAATATTTGTTGACAAATTTGGTTGCCACAGTCTCCCATGTAGTGAATGTTCCTTCAGGAAAGGAATTAAGCCACGTCTTAGCATTGCCTCCCAATGAGAATGGAAACAAGTTAAGCTTTACTCTTTCGCCTGATACTCCAGTCATTCATAGTGTTGCAAATTTCACTAAATGTCGTCAAATGATCATATGGGTTCTCATTTGACAATTCGTGAAATTGATTGCTTTATTCCAGATGGATTAGTGCTGGGTTCATCACTATATTAACTGTACGGTCTGTAGGCATGGCTATGCTATTGAAGTGGAAAGGGCCCACAACATTGGACTGATCCGCAAGTGTGCGTCTTGGAGGAGGTTGATTTGCCATCTCCTCTAAGTTCTTTGTAATCTCCTCTGGTGAAGAATGTAAGAGTCTTTCAGGAGAGGGAAAAAGTTCACGTGATGGACGTCTAACTCTTCTTTCTTTCCTATCTGATATACCTTCAAGAAGAGGTTGCTGGCTTTTCTTACTTCTAGTTTGTATTGCTTCCTGCATGCACAAGAAACAAAAACCCTGAAAGCACTTTTACAAATAAGGAAAATAAAACAAAAATAAAAATATATACAATAATTACACCAAGTCAAATTCAATCGATTTACACTACTCGAAAAGTTAAACCACGAGTCCCCAACAATGGCGCCAAAAACTTGTTAAGACCCTGGCAAGTGTACCAGATCGTTATCAAGTAATATAATTGGTAAAACCAAATATTGTTCTCCCAAAGGACTCTTAGGCCTTATCTTTCGTGTAAATTAATCTTATAAGGCTTGACAGAAAATTAACTTGTGGTTGAATGCAAAGAACTAAAAGTAAACATGCAAATGCAGTTGATTCAATTGGCACGAAAAAGGTGTGGATGAATGGAGTTGTTGGGGTTTACAATTTCATCTTATCCACTCTCTTATATCTATTCTTCTTATTAAATTCGCTTTATTATCTAATTGTCATGTAACATTCTTAGTCTACCCTAAACCCGATCCCTCGGCGAGAAGAGAGTTTCAAAAGATTACCTTGTTCCCCAACAACAAAGGGTTTAGTTCACCATTGTCATGGTGAAACTAGATGAAATACAATGACAGAATGGAAAAGCAAACCCTAGATTGAATAAAATGGAGCCTAAGCATCCAAGAAATCTTCTCCAAGGAGTGTAAAATAGCTTTGGACGTCCTCTTCTGCCAAAAGAATAATATTTGAATCGCACTGGGGCTATATATAGGGCATAAAAGTAACAGAATTTAAGTCCAAGCCCAGCAGACAATCGCTCAGCGTCCAACTTTACCGCTCTGCGGTTTCTCTCAAGCCGCACCACCGCTCAGCGGTCAGTTTAGTGAGATTGGAGGGCTAAAATTAAAACCAGCTAATACTACCCTGACAGTTGCTGATGGATCTAATAAGAAGCCAGTTGGTATTTTAAAAAATGTAATTTTTCAAATTGAGGAGTTGGAGTTCTTGATTGATTTTCTGGTAGTGGACATGGCAAATGAAGGAAAAATTCCATTAATTTTGGGAAGACCTTTCATTAGGACTTCTATAATGGTGATACGTGTCCATGATGGGAGAATGCCGTTAAAAGATCAAGACCAAGTGCTAACTTATAGTGGCTCTGAAGAAAACAGAATGAGAATAAGAAGAAGATCCAGATATAAAAGGGCCAGAAGTGAAGCTGCAAGAGAGGAGAACATCACAGGTATTGATCATCTTAATAGTTGTAATATTTTGCAGATACTTGAGGAGAAGAAGGTAGACAAAGGTGAGTCAACCCATTGAGAGGACACACCATTCCTACGTGGCATGGCAGTAAGATATAAAAACAGGAAGTGGATTGTGAATAGAAAGCTTAAGGAGGAAGGAATGGTGGAGATCAGAAGGCCATACTCCACAGCAATTCGAAGAGTGGACAGAAGACAGTTGAAGAGCTGGGGTGATGAAGATCCCAACGTAAAGAAGAAGATTTGATTTTCTGGAGAGCATATTTTGTATTATAAAACATTTTGTTTATTTTTATTTGTTTGATTGGACATGTAATTTTTGGAGTTTTGAACAATTTTTGGGTAGCATCTACTGGGGATGCTAATCTTTATGAAGCTGAAGAACACAGGATAGTACACTTACTGAAGGGTGTTAGGAGGCACTTGCTGACAATTGCTAGAACAGGTTTGGGTCAGGCTCGTGATGTTAAACAAGCGCTACTAGGAGGCAACCTAGGTTCCTTCTTTCACTTTTGCATTTTGAATTCTTAGAATAGGTTGAATTTTTATTTTTATTTTATCTTTAGTGTTTATGCTTGGCTTGAAGACTTTTCTAACAATGTTTGACTGAATGACATGCATGATAAGTCTATTTGATGATGTGAATGAAAATTGAGTTGTGTTGCATGTTGATATCCAAGTGACAAAGTGCACTAGCAATGTGAACAAATGTGTGATGAATTATGATTGTGGTTATGATGCTAAGCAGGGTGTATAAATGAATGATGTGTGAGAAAGCATGTTGTGTGAGGTATTGAGCTCTAGAGCTTGCATTGTTGTATGTATTGTTCACTGGAAAACATGAATGATATTACCTTAATCTTGATGATTGATTGAATTGCATGTGACTGTCATATGATCAAGGCCATTTTTGACAACCCTTCTCTAGCCAAATTTTTCACCCAAAGTGCTTGAAATACTATACCCTTTTTGAACCTTAGCCTTAAACAGGATGAGAACCCTTGGTTTGAAATTCTTTACCTTGAGTTGGGTTGAGCTTAACTGTATGTGTTGACAAGGTTCAAGTTTGGGGTTGTATGGGGGAAATTGAAAGGCAATTGCAAAGCATTGAGCTCAATTGTGAAGAAAGAAAAATGCATGAGAAAAAGAAAAGAAAAGAAGAAAAGCATGGAAGATGAGCTCAATGTGAAAATAAAAGAAAAGGGAAGAAGTTGGGAATAAGTGAGATTGGTGAGATAGAGAGTTGTGCTTAAACTTTGAATTTTATTATAGCTCTCTTAACTCAAGGATTTTGCATTCCAGAAAAACCAATTTTTCTTGTTAGCCCAGCCTCAATACAAGCCTTAGAAAAGTCCTTATGATGGTAGTTGCATGTGAAGATTTTAATTGTTTGAGATGAATGGCAATTTTGTTTCATGTGACCTGTGAATAATAGAGGGATGGAGTGTCACCTTAAACACTTGAGTGATTGAGTGAAACACTTGCTTGGTGAGAATTGATAAATTTCATGCCTACACTTTTGCTTAGTGGATTGATCATTCATAAATGTAACATCTGTTGAGAAATATGTTATCATGTGAACTGAATTGAATTGAAAGCATCCATGCATCTTGATTTGATTCTACTGAAAATCTGAAATTGAGTAGTTCTTGTCATAAATTTTAGGAGTGTTGAACTATTGGATGAAAAAGTGGAAAGCCAAGTTTTGTTTTGTTTGCTTGAGGACAAGCAAAGTTCTAAGTTTGGGGTTGTGATAACTGTTGAAAAACAGTTATTTTCATGCTTCATTTGAGATCAAAATACAACATTCAAGGCTTAGAATGAGCTTAGAATCAAGCAAAACATGAAAGTTGAGTCGGTTGAGAGTCAAAAGTTGTGTTTAGAGATATTATGCCTGTTTTGCAGGGTTTTTGATGAAAATAAAGAATGGGATTGAAGAAGGAAGGTCTTAGACTGAAGAAAGAAGAAGAAACATGTAGAAAAGAAGAGTCTATGAACCGCCCAGTGCCAAAATCGAACGTTGGGCGGCCAAATGCGAGGGGCAGCCACTGTCTGGCGCCCAGGAGGTGCAGTAGGGCGTCTGTGCGGCAAGAGGCAAACCGCCGGGCGGTGCAACTCACCGTCGGGCGATGGTGCGATTAAGGGGAAACCGCCGGGCGCCAAAGTGTGACGTCGGGCGGTTGTCTGCTGGGCTTAGGCCTAAATTTTGTGGCGTTCCTTGGGTATAAATAGCCCCAGTGCAAGTTCAGATTTATTCTTTTGACAAGAGGGGGCGGCCAGACCTAGTTTTCACTCCTTGGAGAAGATCTCTTGGATGCTTAGGCTCCTTTTTATCCAATCTAGGTTTTATTTTTCCATTCTTCCATCATTTTTCATCTACTTTCACCATGACAATGGTGAACTAAACCCTTTTGTTATTGGGGAACAATGTAATCTTTTGAAACTCTTATTTATTTATATGCTTGTCGTATGCTTTGATTATCAATTATTGGGTTTCTCACCTACGCCTAATGCTTTTATCGTTTAACTCATTCGATAATTGTTGTTTCTCTTTATTGATACGGGAACGTACGGTACTGTCAAGAACTGGGGGAAATTCCCTGATTAAGCAATACTACCTAGGGATAGGGGAGGTAGGATGATCAATTGTTTTCGCTTCCGTTTATAATGCATTATTAATTAATAGGGGAGGCTAGGGATAGCAAGCCAGTAATTATTAATAGGCTCTTTTCGCCGAGGGATCGGGTTAAGGGTAGACTAAGAAAGTTTGCATGATAATTAGATAACAAAGCGAATTAAATAAGAGGAGTAGATAAGAGAGAGCAGATAAGATGAAATTGTAAACCCCAACAACTCCATTCATCCATAGTCTTTTTCTCGTCAATTAAATCAATCGCATTTGCAAGTTTACTTTTTGTTTCTTGCATTCAAACCAATTAATTTCTCTTTACAAGTCTTACGATTTCAATTTGCACGAACGATAAGGCTTGCGAGTCCTTTGGGAAGAACGATATTGGGTTTACCAATTATAATACTTGAAACGATCTGGTACACTTGCCAGAGTGTTAACACTTCTTCAATTCCATTCCTAATTCTCATCAAAACCCTGCAAAACAACGCAAAACAAGCATAATATCTCTAAAAACAACTTTTGACTCTCAAATGACTCAACTTAAGTGTTTTACTTGATTCTAAGCTCAATCTAAGCCATAAAGGGTGTATTTTGATATCAATTTAAGCATGAAAATAACGGTTTTTAGACCGTTATCATGATGCTTGTTATTGAATGATGATTGAGATTGCCATATGCTGATATACAGGTGGTGTGTTCGCAAGCTATGTGAATAGATGCATGATGATATTGTGATTATGATTATGATGCTAAGTAGGGTGTGTTGATAATTGGAATGTTGAGAGAGCTTATATGTGAGGTTTTGAGCTCCAGAGTTTTTGATAATGTGATTGCTATCTATGTGAAAGCATGAATGATTTTGCCTAAGTTTCTGTGATTGATTGAATTGCATGTATGTGTCATATGATCAAGGCCATTTTTGAATAAGCCCTTCCTTAGCCAAATAAAAATTTTCGTCCCACATGAAAAAGAACATCATATGTTCTACCCTTTTTGAACCTAAGCCTTAACGAGTATGTTAAATTTTTTTGAGCAATCTTTACCTTGAGTTAAGATGAGATTTATTGTGTGGTATTGATTAAAGGTTCAAGTTTGGCGTTGTTGGGAAAAATTGAAATAAAGATAAGCATTAAGCTAATGTAATTGAGCAAAGCATGAAAAAGATAGAAAAGATACAATGAATAGAAAAGCTCAATGCAAAGAAAGAGGGGAAGTTGGGAATAAGTAGATTGGTTGAGAAAAAGAGAGTTTGTGCTTGAACCATTAATGTTTGAATAACTCTCTTAACTCAAGGATTTTGTGATCTACAAAAACCATTTTTTCTTGTTAGCCCAACCACATTATAAGCCTTGAAAAAGTCCTTTTGATGACATGTGTGTGTAATGATAATTGATTGTGGTAAATGGAAGGCAATGTTGTTTTATGTGACATGTGGATAGTAGAGGGAAGGAGTGACCTCTTGAAACACCTAAGTGAGTGAGTTAAACACTTTGTCTGGTGAGGATTAATTCCATGAATTCATGATTACATTTGTGCTTAGTTGATTAATCATTCATGAGAATAGCATCTGTTTGAGATTATGTGATTATGTGAACCCTATGATGAGTTGATATGAATTAGAGCATGTGTGCATCTTGATTAAATTCTGTTGATGAGCTGATTTAAGTGGTGACTTGTCTTAAAATATTGGTTATGGAATAAGTTGAAGCATTCACTGGTGCAAAAACAGGCTATAACATCACCCAATCAATGTCTAACTGCCCAATTCGCAATGTTAAAAATGACTGGTGGCATTATTGTAAATAAATTCAATCACTCCACGTCCTCTACTGAAACCGTTCGCCGACTAATATTTATTAATGAAAAGCAAAGATCATATAGACGTAATCTAAAATGTGCTAACGTCAAACAAGGGCCAGAATGAGGTAAACCAATGACCTTAGAAACACTTAACATCATTTTGAAAATAAAAAAATAATGAAATAGTGGTTTGCTTTCAGCAGTATCACTCTACCCACATTTGACGTCCACCATGCTAAATATTCGACATTTTATATGATAGAGATTGAATCCGTTTTTTATTCTTTATTTTTTTTCTCTTTTAAACCAGACAGAACGTCGCCCACTTGATGGTTTCGACGTTTATACCAATGTAGAACGTCGAACAATTTGGGGTCTGACATGATGGTCCTTGGTGTAGGAAACCTAGGTAATCACATAAGCTCAGTTATGGAATCAATTGACGTTCAATACAAAATAAATAAATACAAAATTTTATTTAAATAATATGACGTCCCAATAACAAAAGATCGACGTTCTATATTACACATAGTAGTTATTCTTTTATTTTTCTTTTAATTCAACCAATAAAACGTCAATTTAAACTGGCTTTGACGTCAACAGTAATTATTTTAAGCGGAGATCCATTCATAAAATTTCTCCTATGAACTCCATGTTTTAATTTTTTTTTCTTTGTGTTTTCTATTATCTCCTTCAGTTAGTAGTTATTATTTTATTTTTCTTTTAAATCAACCCATATAATGTTATTTTATACTAGCTACAACGTTTTATTATTTAGTTCCTTCTTTATTATTTTTTCTTTTTCTTTCAAAACAACTATATAACGTTGAATTCTTCTATGCATTCGACGTCTACTGAGTTGTGTTTTAGTATAGTTTTACGCGTGTTTTTCGGTAGCCTAGTACCACCTTCTTCCTTTGTTAGTTTCTTCATAAGAAAAGCTTGCGTCTTTTGCATCTCTAATGGCATTTCAACCCAAAACCGAACCTGGTTGTTGCCTAGACGTCATGCAAACCGCTAATGAAAAAGAATACGGTGACATGAGAACTAGGCAAGACCTAGGTTCGGTTTTGGTTGAAATATCATAAGAGACCAAAAGACGCAAGCTTTTCTTACTAGGGAACTACTAAAGGGAGAAGGTACTAATACGCTACCAAAAGACACGAGCAAAACTGCACCAAAACACAACGAAAACTCATTTTAATCGGTTCAAATGGAAGACAATCCATCAAAGACTAATTTAATTAGAGGAAAAGTAAGTTTAAACGATTCAAAAGAGATAAAAACACACATGGAAATGCAATGCCGCGTAGAAAAAAGCAGTACATCGAGTTATTATACTATTAATTTTCACAGTCCACCTTCTAGTATGAACGGTTAATATTACCAAAGTTCGACGTTCAAAAATCATTCAGAGACAAAGTAAAAAATCTCTTTGGATACTGATATGACCTCCTTGTAGACAAAAAATACGTCGAAGATATATGAGCCTTGACGTTAAAGTTAGAGTTTAAAAGAAAATAAGTGAAATATAAAAAATTGGAGCGACCATTGGTATCTTGATGAAGTTGAAACGTCAAAGTCCATTATAATTTGACATAATATTGGTGCTTTGGTAAAGGCACACAATTAATTTTCACAGTCCACATCTAGTGTGATCATGAAATATTTTCCACATTCGACGTTCAAACATCGTTTAGAGAAAAAGTAAAAGATCTCTTTGGATACTGATATGACCTTCTTGCTGACGAAAATTACGTCGATGAACTAGGAGTCTTGACGTTAAAGTTTGGGTTCAAAAGAAAAAAAAATATAAAAAATTTGGAGCGACCTTTGGCTTCTTGATGAAGAAGAAAACGTCAGAGACACGTAGAATGCGACGTAATATTGGTCCTATGTTAAAACAACACAATTAGTGGTGCCAACCACTTATATGCCCGTCACGTCAACGCTGCCAAAGGTTGTGACGTACTATTGCAAATATATCGTCAAATCGTCGCTTGCATTGGACGTTTAATATTAGATTATAAATAGCTTAACAAATTTGGATTTCATTTCAAGTTGAACCATTTGATAACCTTCCCTAACCAAATTCATGTTAACTTTTTTCATTTGTTTTAGTTCTTTTCCTTCATTAAACGAAGACATTTCTTTGTTATCCATGAAGGCAAAGGGCTAAAACATAGGAAAATGTTAACACTTATGAATTTTAAGTAGACTCTTTGAAAACCTATCCTACAAAACTTCCGCACCCAAATTCATATTAACTTTTTCCTTTGGTTTTCCATCAATTCCTCCTATAAACGAAGTCATTTCTTTGTTATCCATGAAGGCATGGCGGAAAACCAGAAGAAAATGTTAACATTTATGAATTTCAAAAATATTCTACATTATTTTACTTTTTTTAATTTTTTTTACTTCCTACTTTTTGTTATAATGTATTTCATCATCTTTAGTCTTCATTTTAGATGTCATAATTTCTTCTAAAGTACAGGACGTCGATTATCTCAAAAAATGACGTCAATCTCCACGCCTTTGCATCGAATGTACTCAATATTCGACGTCAACTGTATAAATTTAAAATAATTTAGTTGTTTCCACCATAGGAAGTCAGATAGCTCTGAATTCTAATGGTAGAAAACAACTCCAAGCCATTTAAAAAATGAACCATACATTGTTAAAGGATGAAGCTTTTTTTAAGATATTCGAATGTATAAATTTAAAATATTTTAGTTGTTTCCACCATAGGAAATTAGATAGCTCTGAATTTTAATGGTAGAAAACAACTCCAAGCCATTTAAAAAATGAACCATACATTGTTAAAGGATGAAGTTTTTTTTATATCATTATTTTAGTTATCGAAATTGTTTCAGCAATAAACATATTGTGAATCATATTTCTTTTTCCTCGGCACTTCCCTCTCAGTAAGATAACTTAATCATTTCTGTACTATAAAAAGCATTTTGTACTGATGAATGTCAAAGGCCACCTTCATATGAACTGAGACATGAATGAGGCACTTTGACATGCAAGCAGAGCAAATGGCAATTTAAAGAAGATACATGTTTCGCAATCTAAGGAAAGGGAAGGAGCTAAGAGATAAAAAAACATGAATCCTAATATGTTCAACACGGAGACAAGACGAATGGAATAATAAGAAAAGCACATGTATATTTATAGATGAAACGATGTCATCACATTTCCACATAATCGTAGTGGAATATCATTTCATCATGAAAAAAAGCAGTACATCGAGTAATTATACTATTAATTTTCAGAGTCCACCATCTAGTAAGAACGTTGAATATTACCAAAGTTCGACGTTCAAACATCATTCGAGACAAAGTAAAAGATCTCTTTGGATACGGATATGACCTCCTTGTAGACGATAAATACGTCGAAGATCTATGAGCGTTGACGTTAGAGTGAGAGTTTACAAGAAAAAAAGTGAAATATAAAAAATTGGAGGTATCTTTAAAAGAAAAAAAGTGAAACATACAAAATTAGAGCGGCCATTGGTATCTTGAAGAAATTGAAACATCAAAGTCCATTACAATTCAACGTAATATTGGTTCTTTGTTAAAGGCACACAATTAATTTTCACAGTCCACATCTAGTGTGAATGTCAAATATTTTCCAAATTCGACGTTCAAACATCATTGAGAGAAAAAGAAAAAATCTCTTTGGATAATGATATGACCTCCAGGCCTTTGCATCGAATGTACTCAATATTCGTCATCACTATATAAATTTAAAATATTATGAAGTTGTTTTCCACCATAGGAAATCAGATAGCTCTGAATTGTAATGGTAGAAAACAACTGCAAGCCATTTAAAAAACGAACCATACATTGTTAAAGGATGAAGTTTTTTTTATATCATTATTTTAGTTCTCACAATTGTTTCAGCATTAAACATATTGTGAACCATATTTCTTTTTCCTAAGCACTTCACTTTCAGTAAGATAACTTAATCATTTCTGTATTATGAAAAGCATTTTGTGGAGTTGAATGTCAAAGGACCTTCATATGAACTGAGACATGAATGAGGCACTTTGACATTCAACCAAGCAAATTTCAATTTAAAGAACAGACACGTTTCGAAATCTAAGGAAAGGGAAAGGGCTTTAAGATAAAAAAGATGAATCCTAACATGTTCAATACGGAAACAGGAAGCAAGTCATTACGTGATATTCAAGCCATATTTATAGATGAACGTACAGAATATCAGATTCGACGTTCAAACATCATTCAGTGAACAGAAAAATTAATATATTTTATTTTGTTTGATTCATACAATAACAAATTAACTACCCGCCCCCAAGAAATTGTGTACTTTTCAATTATCGAGGTGAGATTTGGAGGGATTGAAGTTAAAAGTTTGATGTGCCCCTCTGTATTATATAATTCCACTTTAAATTTTTCTAAGTTAATATAATCGATTCTAAATAATAAAGAATCGATTTAAAGCATTATAAATTAAGAAATGCAAATGAGCTTTTAATGATTATTTATGGTGACAACGTGGCTGGTTATTGATCACACATTTGTTAAAATATTAAAAATCATAGAAATAATGCATGAGAGAGTTCAAATTTGTTTTTTTAATAATTTTAACCATAGTATTTTATTTATATTAATAACTTATTATAACTATTAAATTTTTCAAACTAATTTATTTCAATGTGACCAAATTTTTGTTGAAAGAGTTCTTTTGAATTTTTATCTTCGATGTGGACTTTTTATATTTTACTTTTTATAAATGGTTATGTAGTTGCTGGTGATTGGTCCGTTTAAAATATACAGACCAATAAAAGAGTGATACATTGTATATTGTCAAAAAGTTGTTAACATATCATGGTCCTTAACAAAATTTTGGTTGTCGAATTCTGCCTACTTTCAATCATGATCAGGCCTGGCCGTCTCGACTATTTGCTTGGATTGGAGGTTGGTATAAGACAGAGAAGGAGAAGCAACAATCTAGCAGGTTGATAAGTAACGGAAGAATCACAACATAGATGTTAATCTTTATAAGAATGCAAATGCATATTATGACTTCCAAATGGCTACATATATATTTGGTGCCCTACATACAGGTATAAATGTTTAAGGCACCTAAGAAACCCAAAAACAAAGATCAATGAGATTCTGTCGACCTTCAACTTATACTTATGTTAGTTTTTCTTGACCTTTAGTCTGAAACACTCATCCCAACATTCATTTATTTTGATTTTAATTATTGTGATCTATAACTAAAACTCAATTCTCATAAATTATTATTATTATTATTTTTAATATCAAATTAAAATAATATTTTAAATAAATAAAATACCTATCAAATATGACGTTATATTATTTTTTCATCCTATCAAATATGACGTTATTTTATTGCGAGCATTAGACGTTCTATGAGAGGGGAAAAACAAAAAATATCTTAATGTACGGTACTTTTTTATACTTTGGCTTCGAGTAGTACGTTTAAGAAACATTTGCAATTGAGAAATGCGCCATAGAACGTCGAAGGGTCTAGGGCTTTGACGTTTTATTTTTGTTCTCAAAATTTTTTAAGCATTAATCATATTGTGAATCATATTTCTTTTTCCTCAGTACTTCCTTTTCAGTACGATAACTTATTTACGGTGTAGACTATAAAAAGCATTTTGTTAAGAAGTTTATTTAGGGTGTAGTCTATGTTAAAGAACATTAATTTCACATAACTTTTAATAATTTAATAAAATTATTTTTGCATCGAGTGAACTAAACGTTCGACGTCAACACTGTAAATAGATTCCAAATTTAAATTGTCCTTAAGTTGTCTCCTCCCTTAGAAATCAGATATCTCTGAAAATCTATCGGAGGAGTGCAAGTTATGGACAATTTAAAAAGAGAATCATACATTGTTAAATAATGAAATTGAACAACTTTATTAGATAATTATTTTAGAGATTAAAATTCTTTCAGCACTAAACATATTGTGAACCATATTTCTTTTTCCTAAGCACTTTGCTTTCAGTAGGATATCTTAACCATTTCTGTACTATAAAAACATTTTGTTAACTTTAACTTGAAAGGGCTCCTTCGTATGAGATGACGATGAATGAACCACTTTCAAGTTAGAGTTATCAAAATGCAATATGAAGAACATAGATGCTTAGAAATCTAAGGAAAAGAAAAAGCAAACGAAATAAGAAATGTGAATCCTAATATGTTCAATATGGAAAGAGGAGGCAAGGGAATACATGAAATGCAAGCTATATTTATAGATGAACCTAAGACGTACATTGTGTGATTATAGTTACTAACTGCCACACGCCACCATGTTGTATTAACGTCGAAGCCATGCTGAATTGGACGTTCAAACATCATTAAGAGAAAAAGTAATAGATCTCGTTTGATTGACGTACATCGTGTAATTATGCTTAGCAACTGCCTTCGTGTATGAACGCCGAATCCCATCCGAAATCGACGTTCAAACATCATTAAGAGGAAAAGTAATAATTGTAATTTAATTCAGATAAGAACAAATTCATTTCCCGCAACCCAATAATGTCTACTTTCAATCACCCGCGAAGAAGGAGACATTTGGAGGGATCGAAGTTAAATAGTTTGATGTGCCCCGATGTATTTATATAATTTCACTTTAAATTTTGCCAAGTTAGTATAATCGATTCTAAATGATAAAATTTGTTTTTAAACTTAAAAAATAATAAATATATATATTTTTAAACTAACATAATTAATTTTTTTTAATGATATTTTAGATTAATATTTAAATGAAAATATATTAAATAATATAAACAAATTGATTATTCATCTAATCGTCTAAAATGATGTTTAACACAAAAAGATATAACACAAAAATTGTTTATTCATCTAAAATAATATAATCAATGGTTTGGTTTTTGTGGTCTTATGTATTTATTTAATTTTGTTTTTAAAATAAATTCTAGTGTTTTTATTCTATTATACATGAGGTGACCTTTACTTCATATACACAAAAATTAAAAAAATATAATAAAAAATCTAATATTGTATTTTAAACTTTTGGCTATTTTGCTTAACAATTTTATAACCGCTTTGTTGGTGATTGGTCCGTTTAAAATATACAGACCAATAAAATAGTGATACATTGTATTTTGTCAAGAAGTTGTTAACATATCATGATCCTTAAAAAAATGTTGGTTGTGGTCGAATTTTGCCTAATTTCAATCATGACCTAGCCTGGCCGTCTCGACTATGACCTGGCCTGGCCGTCTAAACCAATAACCAAAATGCAAATTGATGGGTGTCGCAGCCCATGCAAATTTAATGTGCATAAAGAATGCAGTATAGTGCTAGGAAGTGACTCCTAAGTCATCTCTCAAGGACCAAATGTGGTTCGAGAATTAGGTCAGACACAGAGTGGGGGGATGTTGAAGAGTTTGTGAATGCGGATAAACACAATTAAAACACGAATGCAAACAACAATGTAAACACAGATGTAAACAGAAATGGAAACAGAAATGTAAAAACGGAATGTGAAAACGGTTGGTCATTAACTCAATTACTATGCTTCCAATCACAGATTAACGACAATTACACACTACTCTAATCCAAATCCGACACAAATCACCCAACTAAGCGAAGGCTAATTCGGTCTTCAAGATTGCAAACTAAGCGAATGCAATGCTCAAATCTAATCAGACATGCACCATACAGTCTAATCAACTAAGCGAAGATTAAACACCGAGTAGGCAACTAAGCGTATACCCAATCGCAGGCACACAACAAATTAAATATTGAGCCAAATCAGAGTAGTAGTATGACAATTAAAGTGCAAGAGTCTCATGAATAAACTACTCTAACCACTAATCCAGCACAGCTAACTGACTAAGCGAAGGTTAATCATGCTATCATAATCCCGAACTAAGCGAACGCAATACACCTATATCATCCAATGTGTTCTATACAGAGTAATCAACTAAGCGAAGATGCAATCACCAATTCGGCAACTAAGCGTATACCCATTGCAAGAACACAGTCAGATTTCATAGAATGTTAGGCAGAACAGAATAAACACAAGTACAGTCCAAGAAATCTCAAGGAAACAAAGTAATATCGCTAATGTCAAACCCGCCTAACCTAAGCTAATATCACAATTAAATTAACACAATCGAACAGAATAGACAACATAAAAATAAACGGAAACATTGGAATAAAACATTTAATACCAAAGAGCATGAACTAATTAAAGAGGGAATAAAACTTAGAAGAAATTACATCGAGTAGGCTAAAGAAATTAAAAGACCATTCTTGACATGGCACAAAGAAAAGAAACAATACATTAACCGTAAACTAAATTGCAATTGTTGAACTAGTGAAAATGACTTTGAAACATTAGATGCATTTAACGGTATTTGGCTGCAAGAGTTTAATCAAAATAAATAATAAAAGAAAGAACACAACTGCAAGCTATTGAAGCGCAACAAATTAGCAAGAAATGAAAATCACTCTCCCATAATGCAGCATCGTCTACTATTTTTCTAAAAGAAAGAAAATCTACATTGCTGGACCTCACCGCATCTTCTCACAGCATGAGGTCGTGACACCTCAAGCTATCAAAGACGTGTGCTCTACATTTTTCCAAGTTGTGGTAGTCTCTCCTCTCGGGTAGCGGCTGTCTCCTTCCGTGAAAAACAACCAAATGTTCAAAGAAAAACTACTCGGTCTGGCGGCTCTGCAGAACAACCTTTTAAAATGAACCCTCCAACCTAATTAAAATGCACTGCTCCCCTCCTACTAATGGGCTTGCTGCTGTGTGCACCCATCCAAATTGCTGCCAGCATGTTCCCTCTCATTAGGGCCGTGAATCTGCTGGACGTACCTCCATATTTTCTGCTGCCCAACTTGCTCCTATAATGCTGGACCTGCCGTGTCTTGCTGGATCAAGCCGTGACAGCCACTTCTTCTCTCCAAGCACCTTCTGGACCGCTGGAACTTGTAAGCTCCTTCATGTCAAGCCCAAGTGAATCAAGCAAGATGCTGCAATCCGCTGACGTGTTGTTGTTGCTGGACGCGTTGAAGTGTTATTTCTTCAAGCACCTGCTATGGGCCTTGAAGAAGAAGTGTGGCAACTGCTGGACATTCTTTTCGTGATGCACATTGGCTATTTGCAGCTGCTGTTTTTATTGCTACCAGCACATGCTCCATATTCCAAAAAGGAAGTGAGCCTCTTTTCTTTCAGCAAAGAAAAACCCGCTGAATCAAGTATGCGTGGAGTGCAACAAGAGCATCACCATATGCACCTCTCTTTTTTCTAATTTGACTCCAGCGAATCTCTTCTTTTTGTTTCAGCTTTGCAAGCCCAACTTGGATGACAATTCCTTTTCTTTCTTTGGGCAGTCACCGTGAACTATATGCTTCTAAATTCCAATTGCAAAATGAATCACTTTGTGGAAACTAAAAATCCATTCAATTGCAAAAGTGTTGATGCACTTGTCAAGTGGGGCCGTGAGCTTTTATGTGCATTTTCTTCAATCTCCAATCTCATTTAACCTTCAAATGTTCCAATTTGTAATTCCAAAATTTTCCCTACAATTAATAATGCAAATAATAAGCTCAGATAATTCAAATTAATTAAAATATGAATTTCCGGTCAAATTAAGCACAATTAGAAAAAATGGAAAAATACCGGACATTTTAGCACAATTCCCTGATTAATTCTAGCACAATAAACTAAGTGAAGTCAATAAAATATTGACTCATCACAAATGCATATTATGACTTCCAAAGTGGCTTCATATGTACTTGGTTCCCTACATACAGGTATAAATGTTTAAGGCACCTAAGAAGTTGAGAAGAAAGTCCAATGACATTAGGTTGACCTTCAACTTATACTTATGTTAGTCTATCTCGACCTTTACTCTGAATCACCCATCCCAACATTCATGTAGGGTCAACCAGTCTGGACCATTAGTCAAACTTAACCTGCCTTAACCTTCGACCCAACCCATTAGTCAAACTTAATTTTTGGCCGATATCGGTCTGTCTTGATGTTTAACTAACGACGACAGTTGTACTTCGATAAAACCTGACTATTCTTGATACATATTGTCTCTTCTCGATATTTAGCTTAGTTTTATGCATCTCAGTTTTTAACTTTGTCAATCTTTTGTACTAACTATCCTATATATCTCAATTTTTGTAAACAATTATCTATGTTAACCTTGAGTTTATCACTGAACTTAATCGTTTCTCAAATTTAAAGTATTATTTTTTAAAAATCAATTAAAGTCTTTTAGTATAATCATACCTATGTTTATCCTAAAATTAATACACACCTAGAAAGAGACATTGAATACTTGATTTATGCTTTATCATACCTATATTAATAAAAAAACTTTTAAAAGTAGAGGAAAGAAATATTAGGTTTGGGAATGTTGTTGAATCTAATAAAAAAAATTATTTCTCATACATTATTATTATTATTTTGAACATGAAATTAAAATAATATTTAAATATTACAAGATAAATTTTAACAAAATCTTTCTTAAATTTCACCAACAAATATTTCTTAAATTATATAATATTTAAATATTACAAGATAAATTTACACAAAATCATAAAATAAAAACATAAAAGAAGTATGTATATCTTATCTTAAAATATAATGGTAACAGAAGGTTATGGGCGATTTAAATGAAAAAGAGGATAACAAATGGTCGGGAGGCAAAACAAGAAAACGTCAAATATCAAAAATCTTCGACTTCACAAAATAAAAATAAAAAAAAAGATATGTAAATCTTATCTTAAAATATAATGGTAGCGGGAGGTTATGGGCGGTTTAAATGAAAATATGAAACCAAGGGCGGGAGCGGAAGCAGAAAACGTCGAATATGCAAAATATTCGACGTATAACATTATATTTTAAGAGAAGTTGCGAAGGCGATGCATTATTTGTAATTTTAAACCAGAGAAGTGGAGAAGTTAAAAACTACTACATTGTGAAAGACGTTCCGAGAATTCTATTCAGAAATGGCTTCTTCATCATCATCAAGAAGAAAAAAGAAGGTTGCCCGGATTACAATAAGCGCAAACCCATCTGGATTGATAAGTGATTAGGAGACCCGAGTAAAGTTTTTATACTAGAGACATTTAAAAACTATAGTTCGTCACATGTATCTGGACCTGTAATTCTTCAAGAAAGAAGGTTTCCTTTTTCAAGAATGGATTGCATATCAAGGGTTTACTGATTTTGTCCAGATGAAAGGAAATTGCTATCCTGATTTGGTAGAGGTTTTCTACACAAACCTCAGGGTTGTAAATGGGGTCATTCACTCAAGGGTCAAAGGTGTTAACATTACTATTGACGATGATGTTTGGTCAAATATTGCTGGTCTGAAAGCTGAAGGTTTGGATTCTCATATCTGTGATTCTGAGTCAAACATGTGGCTAACAAAGAGAGCTATATATGTAAACTGCTTAAGATATCTAGGAAGGTACAGGGTGGATAAGCAGTACCTACATGATGGCTTAAACAAGGAGGAGAGAATTATTGCTTATGTCCTGACTTGGCTACTGCTGCCTGGAAGATTGAACGAGGACAAAATGTCAACAGAAGATGTATTTATGTTGAATGCTATGAAGACTAGAATCCCAACCAACTGGGTTGCGGTTCTAAAAGACCACATGATCGCTGCAGGACATCATTATGCACACAAATTGCCATATGGTGTATTTATCAACAAGGGGTTGGAACTCCAAGGAGTAAATGTATCTGAAGAAGAAAGAATTATGTGCAAAAGGTCAGAAGAAATTGGTATACGAAGTCTATCATCTATTGGGCTGAAAAGGAATGAGAATGGATGGTTCTTCACTGATGAGCAAACTGTCGGAAGTCCACCTACTCGTGGTGAAGATCATACTGAAGATTCTGGCAATGAAGATTAAATGAAATCTTCTTGATAATAATAGGGACTACTTTTATAAGTGTTTTTTTTTTCTTAATTTTGTAATCATGGGTATTAAGCCATCGCTGGTTTCTCTATTTCCTTCGGTTTTATTTAGAAGTGAAATGAAGATTTATTTTGGTAAATGATCTGTGAATTGTGAATGTTGATTGCATTGTATGTGGACTACCTCTCAATCTAGTTGAGAAGAGGAGATTAAGCAGTTCTGATATTGATCAAAAATTGATCACTGGTTAAAAGTGCAAAGGAAAGAAATATAAGTTATGGGAATGTCGTTGAATCTAATAATAAAATTTCATTTACGGTGTACACTATGTTAAAAGAACATTAATTTGACATGACTTTTCTTAATATAATAATATTTATTATGATTTTAATTATTTTGATGTATAAACTTAATTCTCATTAATTATTATTATTTTAAAGAAATTCAGTTTCATTCTCTTTAAATTTGACCCATAAATCATTATTATATTTTATGATAAATTTACACTAATATTTATAAAATAATTTTTTTTTAAAAGTATGTAAATCATAATAAATATTATTATATTAAAGGAAAGAAGGAAACAAATGGCGGGAGGCTGAAGAAGAAAACGTCTAATCACACGTGTTTTATCAAACTCTCAATTAATACGTCGAAGCCTAGTAGAATTTGATGTATAGTTTTTAAGTTGAGGAGTTAAAGACTCCACATTGTGAAAGACGTTACAAGAAGAAAAGAGAAGGTTGCCCGGCTTACAAGAAACGCAAACCCATATGGATCGATAAGTGATGAAGACACCCCAGGAACGTTTTTATACCGGAGACAATTATGATATTGATCAAAAACTGATCACTGGTGTAAAAGTGAAAATTTCAGTACACTACTAACTTGAATCGATTAAGGAAGACGTTAAAAGAAAAGATGTCATGTTTGATTTTAAACGAAAAAAGAGCGCCTCATTTTGATATTAGTGGAAGAAAAAAACGTCAAAGCCCTGCCAAATACGATGTTCTATTAAGCACACAATTAATGCTCCCAACATACTTCAATTCCCTTCAGGTCCCTGCCCCGCAGCCTCCGATATTTTATGGCACGAGTGAAAAGAAAAGAGATCGAAAAGTATGGTACTTTTTGATATTGGCGGCTAATTAAGAGAAAACGTCAAATTCCCAAACAATACGACGTTCTATTTAATGCTCTCGTGTTTAGAAGAAAAAAAGTAAAAGCAGAGGAATGGGAAAAACTTTAGGCGTCACATACTAAGTCTGTGACGTAAACTTTGCAAATTATATAAAAAAAAGGCGCCTGTGTTTTACTGGAAACGTCGAATTATTTTGGTCTGCGATGTGGTTTTTAAATATAACGTCAAATTTATCTTGTTTTTGACGTGGAATATGAATGTAAAAACATAACACGATCTCACTGTTTGTTCGCGCTACCATTTCTGCTTGAACTTTCTTCTTTGTGGACGACTGCGATAAAGAAAGAAGCTTATTTTTAATCTTTTCTGTCCTTGTAATGTCATTTGGTTCCCATTACTAAGTTTTTACGAATCTTCTTCATTTATCTTCAGGCTGTGTTTCGTACGTGGTCAGGGAACTTCATCTTTCTACAGTGACACCATTTCAAGTATGTTTTTTTTTATCTTCGATATCTCATACGTATTATGTATGTGCTCTTGTTTGTGTTGTGTTTTTCAATTCTGGACGTATGGTATATGTATAATAGTTTATTTTTTCCTTCAACGTATGATGTCTGTGTTCGTTCATTGTTAGCGAACTTCGTCATCCTCTCCAGTGTCACCATTTCGTTGTCTGTTCTAACTATAATTTACTAACTTTGTAAACAGGTATGACGAGCTCTAGATCAGGTCAGACGGGAGAAGGTGTTAGATCTGTGACTCGGATGCCTGGTGTCACATCCCGTCGGGTTAATGATAAACCATTGTCGGTGGAGTTTGATCCTAAATCATTTGTGCCTATAGGGGAACATGCAACAGAGTTTAAGAGTTACTTAGGCACGCTGGCAAGATTTCATCTCCCTATTCTCGCTAACCGTTGGGGTGATGTCTCAGAGGTTGAGAAAGATCTACTATGGCAGGATATTTTGGTATGTACTTTAAGCTGTTTTACTTCCATCATTGACTTATTTTCTTTGAACATGCTTTAACATTAATTTTCTTTTTTAACAGAGAAGTTGGGTTATTCTTGATGATGAGAGGATAAGGAAGAAGGTTTTATCCCAAATTACAACCCGGTGGAGGGACTTCAAGACGTCAATTACACGTAAATTCGTCTTTGGCTCTAAACAAAACGACACTCCCTGTTCAAGGTATAAAATATCTGATGAATGACAGGTATGTTTTATAATATTTTGCTCTAGTCACACAAGACACGATGTTAATTTCTGTTTTATGCTTAAAAATTTTCATTTTTTCATAGGTGAAAAGGATAGCCGCCCAGGAAAGGCAGAGGCTTAATGATACACCACACGTACTTTGTCGTGGTGGTTATGGGTTGTTAGAGAAAATGATGAGAAAACTTCGAGCTGAGGAGTTAGGTCTCGAGTCACCTGATCTAGCACCTCCACCAGTTAGACATGAACTGTGGAAGGCTACACGGACAAAGTCCAATGGCCAGTTTACATCCCAATCTGCTCAGGAGATATCCAATAGAATTTTAAGTGGAAACTTTTAACTAATTATCATAGTTCATAAAAAAGTATGTAACTTTGTCTATTATGATATGCAGGATGACTTGGTTGAGCAACAGACTCAAGGCACATTTGTGGCACAAGGTAGGGAGGACCTCCTAGTAGCAGCCACAGGTCGGCTAGACCGTCCAGGTTGTGTGCGTGCTGTTGGAGGAGTTACTGGATTAAGGGACTACTTTGGCCCTAAACCAAGAAGCACAGAAGCTGTGACTCCGGAATTGGTTAGTAGCATCACGGAAAAAGTGCATGTCGAATTAGAGGAACGAATGGGAGAACGCTTAAGAATGCTTGAATGAGACCTTGCGATGATCAGACTACAACAATAACAACAATAGTCACAGGAGGAGGACGCCCCTACAGATGATCCTACCCCAACTCCCATGAGCACCAAAGACTCATGCTCTAATGCAGATCGTACTGATTACAATATTCAGTATGAGTTTTTGGTTGATGAGGATCCTCCGCGCGTAGTGGCCATCGAAGTACAACTTGCAGGAGGCTAGACCATTCATGGTGTTCCTTTATTACCCACTGACGCACGGGTAAGGATTGATGATGTTAGAGACCCCTAGGCTCGAGTGCCAGTACCGACAGATGAAATCCAATTCGTGGGGGAGGCCTTAGGCACATTTATAGCTTGGCCTAAGACCTTGATCGTTCCATATTTTGGCCCACCAGCGGTATTGTATTCTTATTTTTATTATCGTAAATCTTCAACTTATAATTAAATGATTCCTAACTTCTGTAAATGTGACTTGCAGGTCTACCGACCAGAGAAACAAGCAATGGCTCAACCTGAGGCTCGTGTGGAAGCAGAAGACGATGATCCTGAATCCATATTGCTCTCAAGATTACCTCAGTTGAAAAAAGCATCGGTAGCGTTGTAGTGGGACTTAAGAACGTTTGGCGTCGAGTTCCATATTCCATTGTATATTGAATACTAGGATGCATATGAGCTGATTGGTGGAGATAGAATGTTGACCATTTCATGCATACAACTGTGGTGCATGTAAGTTTTTTATTTCTTATTTTCCAATTTTTATATTATTAGTATTATGACATTTTAATAAATATACTTAACTTTATTCTTATAGGTACATGGACACCGTTGTAGTAGAATCAGGTCGGGGGTCAATTTATGGCTTTCTTGAACCTCAGACCATCCAACCATCTGGAAACACATTAGATTCTAGAAAGAAATATATGCAAACATTGATGATTGAGTCTAACAGAGAGATATATATGGCGCCATACATTGAAGCGTATGTTTTCCCAATATTGTCAACTTTTATCAAATTTTAATCAATAAACTCACTGGTTGTTGGTACATGATAGGGGCCACTCGCAACTCGCGGTGATCATTCCAAAAAAAGCACAACTTGTATGGTTTTGTTCTCTTCATAGGAAGATGAAAGCGGATTTGAAGTCCTTGATACAAACGTAAGTATTACATTCATTCTTATGAATTCATTATGATATTAATAATATTAACTTATGTTTCTAATGTTTCAAATTTGTTTAGAGTTCTGACTAGGACCAGAGGACAACAAATTGATATTATATGTCTTAAGGTTGGAATTCGTTGATCTTTAACCTTTAATTTTCGTAGTCAATTTTAAACCATTACATTTGACTAAGTTCTTTCACATGTTTAGTGTAATAAGCATAATGTTTCCTAGGCATGTGCCTACTACGTCATGTCATGGATCAAGGCAATCATCCAAGTAGGAATCAGAGGAAACTGGACTGAGGTAGAAATTTACATTTTAAAATCTAGCTGGGCCACCGCTCAGCATCGTATTTTACCGCTCAACGATTTCCCTCTAGCTGGGCCACCGCTCAGCGGTCAATTTCACCGCTGAGCGGTTTGCCTCTAATCACCCTGGATGCTCAGTGTCACCGCCTGGGCACCAGACAATGGCTTTCCCTCGAATCATGGCGCTCAACGGTACATTTTGATGCTGAGCGATGCATAAACTCTTCTTTTCTTCATTTTTCTTCTTCTTCCTTGAGTTTAAGACCTTCCTTCTTCAATTCCATCCTTAATTCTCATCAAAACCCTGCAAAACAATGCAAAACAAGCATAATATCTCTAAAAACAGCTTTTGACTCTCAAATGACTCAACTTAAGTGTTTTACTTGATTCTAAGGTCATTCTAAGTCATAAAGGGTGTATTTTGATATTAATTTAAGCATGAAAATAACGGTTTTTAGACCGTTATCACAACCCCAAACTTAGAACTTTGCTTGTCCTCAAGCAAACAAGACAAAACTTGGCTTTCCATTTTTTCATCAAATAATTCAGCAATCCCAAAATTCATTTTCTTATGACAAGAACTACTCAATTTCATATTTTCAGTGGAATCTAATCAAGATGTATGGATTCCTTTAATTCAATTCAGTTTACATGATCACATATTTCCCAACAGATGTTTTATTTATGAAAGATCAATCAACTAAGCATAGATGTAAACATGGAATTCAACAATTCTCACCAAGCAAGTGTTTCACTCAATCACTCAAGTGTTTCAGAGATAACTTCACTCTCTACTATTCACATGTCACATGAAACAAAATTGCCCTTCATCTAATACAATCAACATTCTCACATGCAAATGCCATCACAATGACTTTTCCAATGCTTATAATGAGGCTAGGCTAACAAGAAAAATTGGTTTTTCTGGATCAAAAAATCCTTGAGTCAAGAGAGCTAATTTAACATTTAAAGTTCAAGTACAAACTCTCTTTCTTAACCAATCTCACTCATTCCCAACTTCTTCCCTTTTCTCTTGTTTATACATTGAGCTCATCTTTCATGCCTTTTCTTTTTTTCTTTTTCTTTTCTCATGCATTTTTCTTTTTCAACACTTGAGCTCAATGCCTTTCTTTTTTATATTCAAATTTTCCCAACAACCCTAAACTCGAACCTTTTCAACAATTATTCTCAACCTAACTCAAGGTAAATAATTTCAAAGCAAGGGTTTTCATCCTGTTTAAGGCCAAGGTTCAAAAAGGGTAATAACATTTTAATCACTTTGGGTGAAAATTTGGCTAAGTAAGGGCTTCCAAAAATGGCCTTGATCATATGACATAAACATGCAATTCAATCAATTATCAAGACTCAAGCAATATCATTCATGTTTTCCTGTAAACAGCACATATAATAATGAATACTCTAGAGCTTAATACCTCACACAATATGAATTCTCACACATCATTCATTCATACACCATGCTTAGCATCATAACCACAATCATAATTCACCACACATCTGTTCACATAGCTAGTGAACTTTCCACCCGGATATCAACATGCAACACAACTCAATCATCATCCACATTAGATTCATCATGCATTTCATTCAGTCAAACATATTTAGAAATAGTGTTCAAGCCAAGCATAGACACTGACAATCAAAATTCAACCTATTCTAAAAATTCAAAGTACAAAAGTGAAAGATAAAACCCTGTCTAAAGCATGAGCATCCATCAGTAGATGCCCTCTCAATCCATGTCCTCATCTGAATCCTCTTGGTCTCCATCATCAGCATCTTCAAAGTTATCTTCATCGTCATCCTCATCCATGCCTGGTGCTTCAGCTGCTCCAGACCTACTGCCCTGTGCCCGCTCCTGAGGCCAAGCCATAGCTCCATGAAACTCATCCATGGTCCACGTGTGCACTGGTGACTGCTGATACAACCCTACTACCATCTCGACAATGGCTATCTACCTTATGCGAAGAGCCTCCATCCTAGCCTCCATCATGGACATATACATGTCCCTCATCTGGAATGGCTCGGCGTGCTGTGCCGGTGCATCTACAGGTACATGCTCCTGCTGTGCTGCTGCTCTCCTAGGACGTCTCCTAGGTGCTTTGGCTGCCTCCTCTTCTTCACAGTACTACTGATAATAGACAACATCTATGGCCTTCCTAGGCCTCTCATGTGGTGGAACTGTAGTATCCACCCCAGCCTGCTAACACAAAAAGGTAATCAGGGACGGATGTCCCAACGGTGTCCTGCTACTCACAGTGGTAGCGCAGCTCTGAATCTCATCAGCAATAACCTTCCCAACGTTCACATCTAACTGCCTCAGCATGCAGTAGATGAAGATGATCTGATGCATAGTGATGTCGGAATCATGGAAGCACGACTGAATGTTGGCATGAGTGAATGCCATCTAGTATTTCGCTATAGGTGTCAAATCTGCCCTCTTTATGTTGACGGGCACTCCATTTGGGTTGTTCTGAAAGTGCCTTCCAGGAAGGCACACAACCCTCTCAATGTCTGCTATGTCTCTGAACCCCCCAACAAGTGCTGCATACTGGCACTGTTCACCTGGCCATTCAGTGCCCAAAACGCTGTTAATAGTGTGAGGGTCATACCGAATGGTCTGCCCCCTCACATAGCTCATGTATCTTCCAGCTGATACTCCTCCTCTAGTCATGGCGTTCGTATAGCAATCCTTTACCAATTTAATGCTGGCTGGTGCAGGATATGTGGCCAGCCTTTCCCAGTCTCTCCTCATAATCTCTACTCCAAATTCAAGAGCCAAGTCTAGGATAAAAATGGCCCTTCTCTCCATCAACAATCTCCTCTCCTGCACAGTCACATAATGTTCCTCATGCTTCTTGGAGAGGAACCTAGGCGAATAGAATCTTCTTTGCCTTTCAGGTTCCTTCCTTTTGTTCCCAGGACTTTTCACCCTTCTCGATGATGATGACATTCCAGCATAAAATAAAGTTCAAAAGACCACAAAAATTCATCATTAGAGGTTAGTACATCATCAATCAGATTCCAAACCAATCACAGTCCAACACTGAGGGAAAAACAGGACCCCTCAGTGTCCCTACATAAAAAAAAATCAAGCATCCAAAACTGCAGCAGACTGCTTAGCGTCAAAATAGACCGCTCAGCGGTTTGCCTCTGGTCGCGCCACCGCTCAACGTCCAAGCAGACCGCTCAGCGGCGACGACTAGGGTTTTTCAAAATCCTTTTCCAAATTGCCCTATTCTCCACTCTAACACTAATTTCTTCAATCCAGACCAAATTCATGCAATTCAATCGGTTCAAACAGTTTCTATTTCATCAAATCATACATAGAAATCAAAAGCCCTAATTTATCATGTTCCTAAGCATGTTCTTCGTCAAATTTCAAAATTAGAAACCCTAAGAATGAAATTGCATAACTTACTTGAGTGGAGAGACTAGATGCTTGCAAGATTTCTTCCTAATTGATGATAAATGCCTCCCGATGCAAAGCCCTCACTAAAAACCCCAAACTTTTGACAAGAGAATGGTATAAAATGAGGTTTTTGTGAATGGGTGATAAGAAAAAGTAGGGAAACCTCTTTGGCAAACCTTTGAAAGTGCAAAATGGGTGCTAGGGTTCATAGAGAACGCTTGGGTGAGCTTCAAAGAGGATTTTCAAAAGTGCAGAACCCTAGAAACGCTGAGCTTTTAAAAGCCCAAGCGGGGTCTATGCCGCCACCGCTCAGCGGTAAAATGCACCGCTCGGCGGTTGGCGAAAATTTTATCCCTCTCTTCTTTGTTTGCTTTTGTGTGATTCCACCCTGTAGCACCTGATTTTATCCTTCAATTTTTCAATTTCATGCCTTTCCCTTCTCAAATGCACATGCAAACATATAATGCACTTAAGACAGAGTTTAAAACAAACAAATAATCAACTGGGTTGCCTCTCAAGTAGCGCTTGTGTAACGTCACGAGCCTGACCCAAACCTATCTAGCACTCATCAGTAAGTGCAATCCTTGTCAACACCCATCAGTAGGTGTACCTTCCTGTATCCTTCAATAGATACATAAAAATTAGCATCCCTCAGTAGATGCTACCCAAAAATTATTCAAATATCCAAGGAATTACATGTCCAAAATACTAAACCAATTAAAAAATTGTTTTGCAACAAAATAAATTCCTCCAGCAAAATCACGTGTTGCCCTTCGTGTTGGTGTCTCTAGTACACCAAATCCTCAGCTTTCTTCCATCCACTTGCTTTGTGTGTCTAGAGTATGGTGCTTCAATCACCACCACTTTTTTCTCCTTCAACTCTTTTATTACCCACTCTCTCTTCTTATATTTCACCTTGATGCCTGGTCGGAATGGGTCTTCTTTTGGTTCAGGATGGATAGTTTGTCCTTCTTCACTTACAGGTACCTGCAAAACATTACAGCTATCAGTATCAGTACCTGTTATGTTTTCTTCAGATGTAGCTTCTCTTCTTGACTTTTTATATCTGGCTCTCTTTTTTATTTTGATTGTACTTTCTGTAAAACCATCATAAATCAACACCTATTCTTGATCTCTTAATATCATCTTTCCGTCATTGAAACGCATCATTATTTTAGAAGTCCTCATAAAAGGTCTTCCCAATATTAATGGAATTCTTCCCTCATTCACCATATCAACAACTACAAAGTCAATCAAGAATTCCAGCTGCTCATTCACCATACCAACTAGCCTCTTAATAGAACCACCCGCAACTGTCAGGGTAGTTTGAGCTAGTTTTAATACTAGCCCGCCAATCTTCTTGAAATAACTGAAGGGCATCAAGTTAATGCTTAATCCTGAATCAATCATGGCTCTTCCTATATCCACATCGTTAATAAAACATGGAAGATTTAAACTCCCTGGATCCTTTCTTTATTTTGGATGATCCTTCTTTCTAGGCTTAACACAAAATTACTCATCTTCTTCATCATCAAGATCAATTACCTCTCCAAGATAATACTTAATCCTCTTGGAATAATCAGGAATTGGTGGAAGTACTGAAGGAACAACAGTCACCTGATTAAAGATCTCCCTAAATGATTCTTGGTGACTTTCTTTCTCTTCTTTTTTCTCCTTCTCTCTTCTTCTTTCTCCTCCTCTTCTTCTTCATTGCTTCCCTGCTCATTAGATTCTTCATTACTAATCATTTCTTCATCTTCCTCCCCACTGCTTTCAATATCAATTATTTCCACCTCTGCCTTCCTTTTACTTCTTCTCAAAACAACTTTGCACTCATCCTTAGGGTTAACATCATCAGTGTTAGCCCTAAACTGATTCTTTTTAGTGGTTTCTACCCTTTTGGACAGCTGACCAATTTGCATCTCCAAAGATCTGAAGTTGGCTTGGTCACTAGCTTGTTGAGACTCATAGACCTTCAAAAATTTATCAAATCTATCATTCAAGCTTCTGACAGTCTCTGTCAAACTGTTTACTTGCTGCCATAAAGGTGATGGTTGTTGCTGTCGGAACCTCCCTGATTGCCCAGATGGGTTATTCTGAGTTTGTCCAATACTAGGGTGGTTCTTCCAACCTTGGCTAGAGTTGCCTTGGTTAAAATTACCCTGCCTATACTAGAATTGATTACCCATGTAATTGGCTTCCTACTGCACTTCCTCTGGCATAGCATATTGACCATTAATATTGTCACCACCACAAAAATCCCAAAGTTGTTGTGCTTGGGAGACATTCCTAATATCCTTTCGAAGTTGCGAGAGTACCTTTGTCAAATTATCTAGCTTTTGAGTCAGAAGATGATTCTGAGCTAGTATAGCATCATCTGCTGCAAGTGCAAAACTCCCCCGTTTTTTACAGGTGTGCCCCTCTCACTAAACGTTTCTTGCTCATTAGCAGCCATACTCTCAATCAAGTCATAGGCTTCGTCTTTAGTCTTTTTCTTGATATCACCTCCAGTTGAGGCGTCCAACATCATTTTAGACTGCGTGTTTAAACCACCTAGGTAAGCAAGAACTAGGGTAGTCTTGTCAAACCCGTGGACCAGTGTCTTTCTCAATAGGCCTTTAAACCTATCCCATGCTTGGCCGAGAGTTTCCTCCATGCCCTATTTGAATGATGAGATCTCCAACCTTCCTTGAGTAATTTTGGACTGTGGAAAATATTTGTTGACAAATTTGGTTGCCACAGTCTCCCACGTAGTAAATGTTCCTTCAGGAAAGGAACTAAGCCACGTCTTAGCATTGCCTCCCAATGAGAATGGAAACAAGCTAAGGTTTACTCTTTCGTCTGATACTCTAGTCATATTCATAGTCTTGCAAATTTCACTGAATGTTGTCAAATGATCATATGGGTTCTCATTTGACAATTCGTGAAATTGGTTGCTGATGAGTCGTTATTTCTTGCACCATATTTAGTTTATTGCACTTAAATAAACCAGGGAATTGTGTTTAATTGTCTGCTATTTCCCCGTTTTTCGAATTCTGCTTAATTTGGTCGAAAATTCGTATTTTTGCTAATTTGGATATTTTGAGCTGATTAAGCGTATTTTTGGTTACAGGGAAATTGTGGAAATATCATCTGGAGCATTAGGATATGGTGTGGCACACTCAAAGGCCTAACATTTAGTCATTTAGATTTTAATTAAAGTTGTAATTTCGTTTTTTAGAAGCCCTTGATTAGAATTAGGTGTTTTGGACCCTTTTATGGGCAATTTTGTAAAAAACCCTTGTGTGGGACACTTGGCATAGACTTTAGGGTTTCTTAGAGGTGGACCCCATCATTTTTTAGGGTGTGGGTTCGCTTTTTAGTGAGAATGGTCGAGACACACAAGAGAGAGACTTTACACTTCTATAGCACACGGTTTTTGCTTCATTTCTTCTAGGTTTTCATGTATGAAGACTCTCTCTTGGAGCTTGCCATGGGGTTTTTGGTTTTGGCTATATGAATGAACAAAGTTGCAGATTTTATTCTTCTCTTGCTTTAATCTTAGTTGTCTTAGCTCATTGGTGGTGAAAAACCATTCATTTCTACTTCCATTTGCTTGTTCTTGATGTATGAAGCTTGAACTTTGGAGCTTGTCTTTACATTTCTATGGTGGATGTTGGGTTTGAGTGACTTTATATTTTCGTTTTCCTCTTCATTTGCTGCTGTTCTTCTCTTTTTTCCTTGCATTTCATTTGGTTGGATGATAAAAATGGAGTTCTATGTGAGTTTTGGGTTGAATAGAGCTTAACTTGATGTGTGGGTGTTGTGGTTTGGTATCTTTCTTCTTGATTTTCGGTTTTGATGTTTGAAGCAAGGATGGAACCAGATTTTGGGGTTGTTATTGTGGCTGGACAGAGCTTGAATTGGTAGCTTGGTTATCATTTTCGTTTTTGCAAAGAAATGTGAAGAGAAGAGAGTTAGAACTTGGGTTGAAGGAGGTAGATTTTGTGTTTGATGTGTTTGTATGATTTTACATGTGGAAGCTTGGTTTCTAGTGCTCATTCTCGGTATTGAGAAGAGGAAGAAAGAATATGAAGGTGTGTGTTGGTGAAGAAAACGAAAATGGTGTGTAGAAAGGAGAGAGAATGATGCATTTTATTTTTACCACTTTTGGACCAACAAAAAAAGATGCTTGTTTTGACTAAAGGAAGGTTTCCACTTTGAGCTTTGGCCTTTGCTTGTTCCAGCCGTTAATTGTCTTTGACATGGGAGGTCTTTGGTTGTTTATTTTCATTTGGTTTTGCTTACATGGCACATTGGGAGAAGCATTCAATATATTGTCCATTTAGCTAGTGGTTTTTAGAGCACTTTTTGCACAATGGTTGTTGGTAGGCTTGGCAATTTCGGTGTTGGAGTGTGGATTCCGAAATTTTGCTCATGGAAAGAGAGAAGGGAAGTTTTCATTGGGATTGTTGAAGCACATGTTTAATTTCCTTGAAGAATGGTGCACATGGGACAAGAAGTCAACTCATTTGGTGGATATTTGAAAGTTAAATTTTGAATTGGTAATTGGAAGAACATGATGCACGACCATGAGGTTCTTTTTTGGCCAATTGGACTTTTAAAATTAATTTTTACATTTCATTTAGTCAAATTAATTGTTAGGATTAAATTAGGCTTGTTGGTGCCCTTGGTTTTAAATTAATTTAGTTAATAGGTTGAGCTTATGTGTTTGAGTTAGTGTTGCATTTAATTATTTTTAACTGTGTTTGCTAATTAATTGGTAGCAGTGTTTGATGTTTAAATGTTGTCTAATTTGTTTAGTCGTTTTAATTTAATTTCCATGGTAGCTTAAATTAGTTTGGTTGGTCATTGAAGATATTGCACTGTTTCCTTGAGATTCTTGAATTGTGATTGTTTGTGCACTCTGACTTGGTTAATGTGAATTCTATTTTTGCATTTGCAATTGGGTATACGCTTAGTTCCCCAGTTGGTGTTACATCTTCGCTTAGTTGATGTAACTGAATGGTGTAATTTAGATTTGATATTAACACTGCGTTCGCTTAGTTCGCTTTCATGAAAACAGATTTAACCGTCACTTAGTCGGTTAACTCTGTTGGATTAGAGGTTTGAGTCGCAACTTTATTTTGTTGATCTATGATTGGAAACATTCTAATTAAGTTAATGACCAACCGTTTTTATTCTGTATGTGATTTCGTTTTGCATTTCTGTATTCATATTTCTGTTTGCATCCATGTTTTAATTTAATTCATCACATTCACAAACTTTTCAACAACCCCCCCCAGTTCGTGTCTGACCTAATTCTCGAACCACATTTGGTCCTTGAGAGACAACCTAGGAGTCACTTCCTAGTCTATATTGCATTCTTTTATGCAATCAAATTTGTATGGCCGCGACAGCCCATCAGTTGCTTTGTACCAGATGGATTAGTGTTGGATTCATCACCATATTAACTATATGGTCCGTAGGCATGGCTATGCTGTTGAAGTGGAAAGGGCCCACAACATTAGATTGATCCGCCAGTGTGCGTCTTAGAGGTGGTTGATTCGCCATCTCCTCTAAGTTTTGTGTAAAGCCTCTAGTGAAGATTGTAGGAGTCTTTTAGGAGAGGGAAAGAGTTCACGTGATGGATGTCTAACTCTTCTTTCTCTCCTATCTGATTTACCTTCAAGAAGAGGTTTCTGGCTTTTCTTACTTGTAGTGTGTATTGCTTCATGCATGCACAAGAAACAAAAACCCTAAAAGCACTTTTACAGATAAGAAAAATAAAAAAAAAACAAAATATATACAATAATTACAATAATTACACCAAGTCAAATTCAATCAATTTAATCTACTCGAAAAGCTAAACCACGAGTCCCCGGCAACGGCGCCAAAAACTTGTTAGGACCCTGACAAGTGTACCAGATCGTATCAAGTAATATAATTGGTAAACCCAATATCGTTCTCCCAAAGGACTCAAAGGCCTTATCTTTCGTGTAAATCAATATCGTAAGACTTGTAGAGAAAATTAATTTGTCGTTTGAATGCAAAAACAAAAAGTAAACATGCAAATGCAATTGATTCAATTGGCAAGAAAAAGATATGGATGAATGGAGTTGTTGGGGTTTACAATTTCATCTTATCCACTCTCTTATATCTACTCTTCTTATTAAATTCACTTTATTATCTAATTGTCATGCAAACTTTCTTAGTCTACCCTAAACCCGATCCCTTGGCGAGAAGAGCCTACTACTAGTTACTGACTTACTATCCCTAGTCTCCCCTAGTAACTAGCAATGCAATTACCACAGAAGCAAAATACAATTGATCGTCCTACCCCCCTATCCCTAGGTGGTATTGCTTAATCAAGGAATTCCCTATCAGTTCATGACTTCCCCCGTACGTCCCCGTATCGAAAAAGGCAAACATCTATTTATCAAATGAGTTAAATGATAATAGCATAGAGCATAGATAAAGAACCCAACAATTGATAATAACAGCATATGCAAACATATGAATAAAACAAGAATTTCAATATAGCAGAGTTTAAAAAGATTACATTGTTCCCCAATAACAAAGGGTTTAGTTCACCATTGACATGGTGAAACTAGATGAAATACAATGAAAGAATGGAAAATCAAACCCTAGATTGGATAAAATGGAGCCTAAGCATCCAAGAAATCTTCTCCAAGGAGTGTAGAACAGCTCTGGACGTCCTCTTCTGCCAAAAGAATAGTTCTTCAATCGCACTAGGGCTATATATAACACAGAAAAGTAACAGAATTTAGGCCTAAGCCCAGCAGACCACCGCTCAGCGTCGTATTTTACCGCTCAGCGATTTCCCTCTAGCCGCGCCACCGCTCAACGTTGAATTTCACCACTGAGCGGTTTGCCTCTAATTGCCCTGGACGCTCAGCGTCACCGCCTGGGTGCCAGACAATGGCTTTCCCTCGAATCATGGCGCTCAGCGGTGCATTTTGACGTTGAGCAGTGCATAGACTCTTATTTTCTTCATTTTTCTTCTTCTTCCTTGAGTCTAAGACCTTCCTTCTTTACTTTCATCTTTAATTCTCATCAAAACCCTGAAAAACAATGCAAAACAAGCATAATATCTCTAAAAACAACTTTTGACTCTCAAATGACTCAACTTAAGTGTTTTACTTGATTCTAAGCTCATTCTAAGCCATAAAGGGTGTATTTTGATATCAATTTAAGCATGAAAATAACGGTTTTTAGACCGTTATCAGCGATTATTATAACATGATTAACCTTCGCTTAGTTAGTTAGCTGTGTTGGATTAGAGGTTAGAGTAGTTTATTCATGAGACCCTTGCACTTTGATTGCCATATTGCTGCTCTGATTTGGCTCAATATTTAATCTGTTGTGTGCTTGCGATTAGTTATAAGCTTAGTTGCCTAATCGGTGTTTAATCTCCGCTTAGTTGATTAGATTGTATGGTGCAGAACTGATTGTATTTGTGCATTGCATTCGCTTAGTTTGCAATTTTGAAGATCGAATTAGCCTTCGCTTAGTTGTAATGTGTACTTGTCATTAATTTGTGATTGGAAGCATAGTACTTGAGTTAATGACCAACCATTTTTATTCTATATTTGATTCTGTTTTACATTTCTGTTTGCATCTGTGTTTAATTTAATTATTTCCGCATTCACAAAACCTTTCATCAACCCCCCCACTTCGTGTTTGACTTGATTGCTGAACCACAGTTTGGTCCTTGAGAGACGACCTAGGAGTCACTTCCTAGTCTATACTGCATTCTTTATGCACCTTAAATTTGTATAGGGTGCGACACCCATCAGAGATAGAAACAGAAAGGTTGAGTGAGGAAGAAGAAGATGATAAGAAAGAAAAAGAAATGGTTGAGAAAAAAGAAAAAAATAGAAAGTGTGTGAAAATAAAGAAAAAAATAAGAGAAAAGAAAAAGAGAAACTTGAGAGAGAAAGAGAGTAAGAAAAAGAGGAAGAGAGGAAGAAAGAAAAGATCATATGAAAAACCCCTTCCTCATCAAAAGACATATTATAGGAAGGAAAAGAAATTTAAGTGCTTTATGTATATCTTCAAAAAATTGGAGATTAAAGTTCCTATGATTGAAACATGGAAACAGGTGCTTGGTGTTCTCAAGTTTCTGAAGAAATTCAGCAAAAAGAAGAAAAAGAAAAGAATATCAAGCAACGGGAGTATCAACACCTACTAATGGGTGTTTGAGATTTACCGGGTCAAGCTAATGACGTTAAAAGAGCGCTTGCTGGGAGGCAACCCACTTTCTAACTTTTTCTTTTTAATTGATTATTTGTGTGGTTTGGATTTGATTTTTGTTTTGCAGTACTGACAATATCTACCGATGGATGTTGTACAACATCTACTGAAGGATGCTAAAAGATTGAGTATCTACTGAAGGATACCAGGAAGGTACACCTACTGAAGGGTGTTGGTAAGATTTGCACTTGCTGATAACTACTAGAAAGGTTTGGGTGAGGCTCGTGACGTTAAACAAGCTCTACCTGGGAGGCAACCCAGTTGATCGATTTATTTCGATTGCATGTTTTAATGTTGTTCTAGTTACATTTAGGGCTTAATTGTTGCATAAGTGAGTAAAGTGAGTGGGATTTGCATGAAAATTAAAATTTGAAAGTTGAACTTGAGGGTTACAGGGTCAAAGATGTTTGAAAACAAAGAAAAAAAGGGAAGAGAAAAATCACACACATCCGCGGGCGGTGAACTCACCGTCGGGCGGTGGCGTTGCTGAGGGGTAATGTTGTTTTTAAACTTGGTCTTTGTTTCTATGGCTCATTGTATGATTTTTTATACCCCTTAGGGCTTGTCCAAGTGGTCTCTCCTAGATCCCTAACCTCTCTTTCACTTTCAAACACTTTTCTAAGCACTTTTCTCACTTCTCCTATCATCCTAATTCTAGAAAGCCCTTCCTCCACCATTTTAGCGTCACTTTTTCATCCAAGTTTGGGGTTTTGTGAGAGCACAACTATTTGGGGTTTATTCCTCCACATTCCTTGGAAGAGTTTTGTGTTCTACTAACGGTTAATGAAATTTTTGTGGTTTTGTGAATTGTACTTGATGCAGGGATGGCCTCCTCATCAGGAAAAAGGATCAAGACTGTGGGGAACAAGAGGAAGGAATCAGAGTTGGACCAACTGAAGCTCCAGCTATGGAGGAAGATGTTAAGGACGACGATGTTGAAGATGTAGAAAAAGGAGATTAGATAGCATCTACTGATGGATGTTATCTGCAGTAGAACAAAATTTTTCGATCTTTTGTATTTTAAACTTATTTGCTTCTGTTTAGTAGTGTAGGATTGATGTACTTGGTTGGACACTATATTTGATGCAGTGGTTTGATATTGATATTTGTGTGTGATGGGTAATTGCTTGATGATGCTTTGATATTGATAATGTTGAGATTGCACAATATGCTGATATACAGGTGATGGTTCACAAGCTATTTGAACAGATGCATGATGATGTTGTGATTGTGATTATGTTGCTAAGCAGGATGTGTATCTGGAATATCTGGAATAGTGATTGAGCCTATGATTGAGGTTTTGAACTCCAGAGCTTTTGATTGTATGATTACTATCTACTTGAAATCATGAATAATTTTGCCTAATTTTATATGATTGACTAAATTGTATGCATGTGTCATATGAGCAAGGCCATTTTTGATTAAACCCTTTCTTATCCAATGCATAATTTTCGTCCCAAAGAAAAAAGAGCACAATGTGTTCTACCCTCTTTGAACCTAAGTCTTAAACAGGATGTGAAAACTCTTTTGAAAATCTTTACCTTGAGTTAAGTTGATAATTATTGTGTGGTATTGATAAAGGTTCAAGTTTAGGGTTGCTGGGAGGATTGAAAAAGAAAAAGAGAAAGATAAGCATTGAGCTAAAGTGTTAAGCAAAGCATGAAAAATATGGAGAAAGAAAAGATAAAATGAAGAAAGATAAGCTCATTGCAAAAAGGGGGAAAGTTGGGAATGAGTGAGATTGGTTATGAAAGAGAGTTTGTGCTTGAATTAAAAATGTATGAATAACTCTCTTAACTCAAGAATTTTGTGATCTAAGAAAACCAATTTTTCTTGTTAGCCCAGCCTCATTATAAGCTTTGAAAAGTCCTTGTGATGACATATGTGTGTGAGAATCTTTGATTGTGGTAAATGAAAGGAAATTTTGTTTTATGTGACATGTGGATAGTAGAGGGAATGAGTGACCTCTTGAAACACCTGTGTGATTGAGTGAAACACTTTATCTGGTGAGGAATGATTCCATGAACCTATGATTGCATTTATGCTTAGCTAATTGATCATTCATGAGAATAGCATCTGTTGGAAGATTCTGTGATTGTGTGAACACCATGATGAGTAATTTGAATCAGCATGTGCACATCTTGACTAAATTCTATTGATAGCTGATTTGAGTGATTACTTATCTTGAAAGAAAGAGCTTTTGAATGTGATTAAACCATTGTGATGATTGGTGGAAGACTAAGTTTCATCTTGTTTGCTTGGGGACAAGCAAAGTTCTAAGTTTGGGGTTGTGATAACGGTTCAAAAATTGTTATTTTGATACTTAATGCATCCTTTTTGACATAGAAACTAGCTTGGACTCATGATTTTGCTTTAGTTTTGTGAATAAGAGAGTTGATGATATGCTTTATGATTTTATCACTAAATTCCCTTGATTTTGTAGGTTTTTGGAATGATTTGAAAGAAGGCTTGAAGTATCAATGAGTTGGAGTGCAGAAAAGTCAACCAGTCAACCAGAAAAGTGAACCCGTCAACCAAAAAAGTCAACCACTTGACCAGAATGCAGAAAAGTTGACCAAAGTGCAATTTTGTGCCGCAGGGAGCGTCGGGCGGTGGACTCGGGACCAGTTTTTCACTATTTTTTGCTTGGGCACTGCTACAGGGTGATTCTAAGTGTCGCACCTACCGCCAAGCAATGTACTATTGGATCTGGGTCAGTTTTCTATTATTTTTATGATCTGTTTTGGGCCTGAACCCGTTTTCTGTTATTTTTCTGCCCTATTTAAAGACCAGAACGTCTTAGAGAATGAATCTTTTGGCAGAAAGGACGCAGAAACACGGTTTTCACACCTTGGAGGCAGATCTTGGATGCGAGAGCTCCAATATTACAAATCTAGGGTTATGTTTTATATTCCTTCCATTCAATTCATCTAGTTTCACCATGATTATGGTGAACTAAGCCTTTTGTTGTTGGGGAACGATGTAATTCTTTGAAACTCTCTTGTATCGAATTTCTTATTTTATTCATATACTTATGTTTATCAATAGTTTGAGTTTTTCTTCCGTTCTTGCTAATGCTTTGTTTAAGACGTTATTCAAACGCATCACCTTTGATTCTTTCTATATGGAGATGTATGGTTAGGTCTAGACATGAAGAATTTCTCTTGATGATGAATATTACCTAGATATAGGAATAGGAAAGTCAATTACCTTAAGCTTCCGTTCACATCAATGCATGAATAATTTCTAGGGAGACTAGAGATAGTAAACTAGTAATTGTGGCAACATTGATAACAAAGTTAAAACCGTAATCCCCAACACCACCATTCATTCATATCTTTTATTGTCAATTGATCCAATCTTTGCATGCATGTTTATTTCTTGTTTTCCATTTAAAACTCAACTTATTGTTTATTCAATTCTTATGATGTCCATTAATCACATGAACGTTTAGGCCTAAGTGTGGTACACTTGCCTGACCCAAACCTTTGTAGCTCCCATCAGTAAGTACAAATCTTACCAACACCCATCAGTAGGTATACCTTCCTGTATCCTTCATTGGATACTTAATTATCTAGCATCCCTCAGTAGATGCTACCCAACAATGTTTAAAAGACATTAATGTTGAAATTCTTGACAATACAATATCTATATCACTCTGGTTTTTTATGATGAAAACACATTTTTAATAACACGTGTATTGTTGATGTGTTACATGTTCTATTGCTTAATGATTGATATATTGTGGATCATGTCTTATGATATGTGAACTCACTTTTACTGAGCTTATATATGTTACATCATATTTGGTTGCATTTCACATGATTTGAAAGATGAAAACCACATGCACTTTTATGAACTTACAATGTGTTGCATATCTACAAGTTGTAAGTCCACTTCATTATGGGGGAAGTTGAATTAAGCTCGTGACTATGAACAAATTTTCTAAAACAGTGCTATGTGAGATTTTACATTGAAAAGAATTTCAAAGTGAACTAGTGTCGAAGTCGACTGTGTGCGCCACGCATTCGACTGTATTAGTTGCTTGTTTCAAAATTCTGTTATGCTCATGAACTACAACGACAATATTTTTAAAAGTTAGTTGGGCATTGGATGTTGGTAAGCTGCATTGACTGAGAAATTAATTAGTTTGACTGAATTGCTGCTATTATGTCTTAACTATTATAACTGTTATAATATAGTCGACTCTATTAGTAGCATATTCGACTACACGAGCGTCTGATTTATAGAAATCTATAAATAGTCGATACCTGATCATTTAAAAAAAAACTTTTGGGAAACTAACATTTTAATACTCTGTTTCAGATTGCTTCTCTGGATTTTAGAGCTCCAAGAACTCATCAAGAAGACAATTGTGATCTTGCTTGGAAGAGTTTCTAAAGGAGAACTGTGTTGCGCATACCGCCTGATCAGAATCTGCACAATTGAGGTGCTTCTGGGTTGATCAAGAACTTGTTTGGCATCTGTGGTGATTACTGTGATTGTTGTTACCTATTGTGACTACAGGGGTTTGACTCATGGAGTCTGGTACACTTTGAGGATTGTTCAAAGTGGGTTGCAGATTGCAGGAGAGGGGATATCTTGCTGCAAGTCTTCTTGTGTTGTTTGCCTATATTTTGGTTAGAGGGTTAGAGAGGTGTTTTATATTTTGACGTGGAGGTCTTCTATAAAAACCTTGTTCTAAAAAGCTTGACCATTATAGTGCAGTTGCTTCTTGGTACTGGAAGGACACTGGATGTAGGCATTGAGGCTGAACCAGTATAAAAACCTGTGTTTGAATTCTCTATCCCTATACTTTTACTTTCAGTCGACTCCATTATCTGCGTAGTCTACTTTACTTTTCCGTTGCAAACGAATTATATAACTTGCAAATTCAAGAACGTTTCTAAAGTTTTCTACTTTGCTTTAAAGATTGCGAAAAGACTCTGATTTTGAAAACCCACCAATTCACCCCCCCCTTCTTGGTGTTAAAACGAAGCCTACCTAATTCCCAACAATTGGTCCTAGAGCTGGTTTTCATAAGATATTTGAAAAACTAGTCGACTCTGTTTTTCTTTGAATAGACTATAGACCTAGGGATGGTTTCTTGTTTTCAAACTTTTGGTGAAGGTGATTCAACAAACAGAAGACCTCTGTTTCCTGGTGAAAATTATCCTTTTTGAAAAATTAGAATGCAAATATTTCTTGAATCCGTGGATAGAGGAATAGGGTATGCTGGTAAAAGTAGTGCAACTAGTTAGGTCATGCATCAAATTCATGTTATTACAAAAATTCTGAAGTTCCTAAAGCAAAGTTTAAATGGATTCCTAAGAATCCATTAATATCCTCTAACATGAAAGGACCAAAATTCAAATGGGTACCTGCACCAAAACCCTTAAACTGTTTTGCAAGAGATTGAAAGGAATGGAAAAGGACTGAACTCAAGGTGATGCATAAAGCTGAAGTAAATCTCACATTTAAAGTGATCATGTCATCTTGAGAGTCATCAAAAGTGGTAACAAGCTGTAAATTTGATATAATATGTCATTTGTGTTCTACATAATCATTTTGATGTATGTGATGTGTGCTTATTGCTTGATATGAAAAGATAGTGTGAAAATATGCAAAATGATTGTTTCTGCGAATTTTAATGGATTAACCAGATTTCAAAGTTGATTAAGTAATTAGAACTGTAGTTTTCATAATCTGTCACATAAATTGATCAGGTTATATCATTCATAAATCATACATATTGACATTCATTTACTGCAAATATCAAATTTATGATGATACTAACATTGAAAATGTTGAGAAAGATGTTTTCGCAGGTGTTGAAGCAATCATAACAGGTTCTAAAATCTTATACTCCGTTAAAAATTAAAGTTTGCGAATTTTAATAGATTACACTGATTACAAAGTCGACTAAGTTTGTCAGATTTTTTAAATTTAATCTGTTAAAGAATGAAACACTTGTCTTACATGCTCTTACTTGCTTTCAACTGATTTCTATGATACTAAATAACTTTTAAATGTTCTAATACATATGCTTAGCACATGTTTTAAAAGCATAGATTGTATAGGGCTCATAATTGCTTTTAAAATCATCATTCTTTTTATATGCATATCTGTGAACCACTGTACGTTGATACTACTCTAATTTAACTGGAATCATATCTTCTGCTGCACTATATTTAATATATCTTTTTTCTTTGTGTATAATACTCTTTGATACATACACATTGCACATGATACATGAGTACTGGAACATGTATTTGATATCAAAATTGGGTTCATGACAAAATCAAGCATTAATTACTCTGATACATGTTGTTTACTGTGTTACACTGTTTGAATTATTATCTTGAGCTTTAATACAAATTTTGTTATACATATTATTCTGCTATGTATAAAATGTTATCATGTATTCATAATACTCTGTCCTTCAAAATTGCTACATCAAATTTTTTAGTATTTTGAAATAGCATATGATATCATAACTACATCAAGAATTATTTTGCTCTGATATCATTCTATTGTCTTACTCTGATACAAGTTATTGAATCTGTTGTATGAATGAAAATTGTTTATACTGTGATATACTTCATTGCATATTCATACTTATTTGATATTTCAAATTGCATCACAACCACTGTATTTTACTGGACTAACACTCAACAGTGTTGAGAAAAGTTGTGTTATGTAGGATTATTGCTGTAATAATCTCATGTGTTATTCAACACATTCACTCAATAGGATTTTAATCGTCAGATTGTAATCAATCGATTAAAAAAAATGTTTCATTGGTTTGTAAGTATATTTCTGCTGAAATAAACTGCTTAACATGTTCATACTATTATTCTATACATGTTTAGCATCAAAATGATTGCATATTGCTCAAAAATGTTTCTGAAAAACATTTCATATGCCTCATTTTTTAATATTGCATCTGATGTTGCAGAATAATTTAACTCTGATTGTAATTCAAAGTTAAAATCAATCAAATCAGAAGTTTATGTTATATTGAGTATCTGACTATATCTGATTAAGTCAACTGTGCTATGTATGAAGTTGATTATGCTGTATTTATTGTTACATTGATAATTCTGCATATTCACTTCTTAACTATATAATTTCTTGCACTACTATGATACTAAAATGCTTGATCTTCAAAAGACTCTGAAAGCTTTTGCAGGAAACATTGCTGTGGAACTTACCACTGGAATTATATCAGTCTTAGAAGCAACGGAATCAACTTGATAAATTGTTCATTCCACTTATCACCTACAGGGGGTTATGAATTCCATCACTGGAATTTGGTTATTGTGTTGATTGATTATCTTATTATGTTTATCTTCAATATATCTCTGATTCTAATTGTGTGATTCATATATGAGATTATATTGTGAGATTTTTGATGATTGTATCTATGCATGATGAATTTTCTTGAAATCATATACATGATACAATTCTGTTTTATACTGCATGTTTTCAAACTACTTATATTTCTTATTGATGCATCTCTGTTTGGTTTATTAGCATATCATATCTAGAAGCATACCTTTTTGTTAATGAACAAATGGGGAGAAGTATTATGAAATGCTATCAAAGTATTATGCAATGCTATGTGCTTGATATATTGTTGATTGATTGTGTTGCATTCAGAGTATTTGAACTGAAAATTGTTTGTTGTATCATGTGCTTACTCTGAATCTGATTTGATATTGTACAAACATGGTTGTTTATTAATCATGGTTGTGCATCATAAAAAAAGAGGGAGATTGTTGAAATTGTTGAAAACACAATATCTATATCACTCTAGTTTTTTATGATGACAACACATTTTTAATAACACATGTATTGTTGATGTGATACATGTTCTATTGCTTATTGATTGATATATTGTGGAACATGTCTTAGGGTATGTGAATGAACTTTTACTGAGCTTATATATGTTACATCATATCTGGATGCATTTCACATGATTTGAAAGATGAAAACCACATGCACTTTTATGAACTTACATTGTGTTGCATATCTGCAAGCTGTAAGTCGACTTCATTATGGGGAAGTCAAATTAAGCTCGTGACTATGCACAGATTTTCTAAAACAGTGCTATGTGAGATTTTTCATTGAAAACAATTTCAAAGTGAACTACAGTGTCGAAGTCGATTGTGTGCGCCACGCATTCGACTGTATTAGTTGCTTGTTTTGAAATTCTGCTATGCTCATGAACTACAACGACAATATTTTTTAAAAGTTAGTTGGGCATTGAATGTTGGTCAACTGCATTGGTTGAGAAATTAATTAGTTTGACTGAATTGTAGCTATTATGTCTTAACTATTATAATTGTTATAATATAGTCGACTCTATTAGTAGCATATTCGACTACAAGAGCGTCTGATTTATAGAAATCTATAAATAAACGAGACTTGATCATTTCACAAAAAACTTTTGGAAAACAAACATTTTAATACTCTGTTTCAGATTGATTCTCTGGATTTTAGAGTTCCAAGAACTCATCAAGAAGAAAGTTGTGATCTTGCTTGGAAGAGTTTCTGAAGGAGAACTGTGTTGCGAATACTACCTGATCATAATCTGCACAATTGAGGTGCTTCTGGGTTGATCAAGAACTTGTTTGGCATCTGTGGTGATTGTTGTGATTGTTGTTACCTGTTGTGACTATAGGGGTCGGACTCGTGGAGTATGGTACACTTTGAGAATTGTTCAAAGTGGGTTAAAGATTGAAGGAGAGGGGATATCTTGCTGCAAGTCTTGCTGTGTAATTTGCCTATATTTTGGTTAGAGGGTTAGAAAGGTGTTTTATATTTTTGATGTGGAGGTCTTCTATAAAAACCTTGTTGTAAAAAGCTTGACCATTATAGTGCAGTTGCTTCCTGGTACTGGAAGGACACTAGATGTAGGCATTGAGGTCGAACTAGTATAAAAACCTGCGTTTGAATTCTCTATCCCTATAGTATTACTTTAAGTCGACTCCATTATCTACGTAGTCTACTTTTCTTTTCCGCTTCAAACGAATTTCTATAACTTGCGATTCAATAAAGTTTGTAAAGTTTTCTATTTTGCTTTAAAGATTGCGAAAGACTCTGATTTTGGGAACCCACCAATTCACCGTCCCTCTTGGTGTTAAAATGAAGCCTAGCTGATTCCCAACAATTAAAAGTTACATAACCAAAATAATTAAAGAACAAAAGAAAAAAAGTTTGTAAATCATTGGGGTGCCTCCCAACAAGCGCTTCTTTAACATCACCAGCTTGACCCAACAAAGCTCCATCATCCTTTAGTGGATGCAAATCTTTCTCATTATCATCAACATTAATCAGTAAATGTTGTCAATGACACCCATCATCAAGGTTGGTATTTCTCCTTTCTGAGTCTTCTTTCTTTTTCTTCTTCTTTCTATTGAATTTCTTCAGAAATTTGATAAAACCAATCACCTGTTTCCATGTCTCAATCATACGAACTTTAATCTCCAATTTCTTGAAGATTTCCATAAAGCACTTAAATTCTTTTTCCTTCCTATGATACTTCTTTAAATGAGGAAGGGTTTTTCATATGATTCCTTCTTATTTTTTCCCCTCTTCCTCTTTTTATTACTTTTCTTCTCCCTCAATTTTCTCTTTTTCTTTTCTCTTACTTTCTTCTTTATTTTCACACACTTTCTCTTTTTTTTCTTTTCTCTCAACGACTTCTTTTTCTTTCTCTTCATCTCTATCTTCCTCACTCAACCTTTTTATTTCTTTTTCCTCTATCTTTTCCTCATCTCTCTCTATCTTTTTGCATCAACAACCTTGTCACTTCCAATGATAGTAGCTTGACATTCCTCCTAAGGGTTAACTTCAGTATCCACGCCAGAATCTTCCAATTTCTCAATTAAGCGACCAAGCTGCATCTCCGTCCTTTTGGATCTTGTTTCAGTACTTTTCTAATAGATAAAATCGATGCTGCCATTGTTGTTGTGGTAGTCTCTCAAATTGTCCAGCAGCTTGCCCAAATTGACTTTGATCCATGCTTGAGTGAGGTTCCCACCAGTAGTTGAGATCACCTTGGTAGAATTGAGTGCCCATATAGTTAAATTCTTGTCCAAATTGCATCCTGCAAACATTAGGAACAAAACCCTAGAAAACATTTATTAGAACAAACAAAAATAAACATAAAAAAATCAAGTCACAGTTAATCAGTAATCACACTACTAGAATAGTTAAACAAAGAGTCCCGGGCACCGGCACCAAAAACTTGTTATGACTATGGCAAGTGTACCGAATCGTATCAAGTAATAATAAGTGGTAAGACCAAGTATCGTTCTCCCTAGAGACTGATCGACGTAGACTTTCATGTGATTTATTGATTATTTATGACTTGAATAATGAAAATTGGTGTTTAGAATTCAAAAATGAAAATTAAATATGCATGCATAGATTGATCAATTAGCATTTGAGAGATATGGATGAATTGTGTTTTTGGGGTTTCCGACTTATCCTAATCCACTCTCATATATTTACGAATTCTACTTTTTCATTAATGTTAATGCCACTTTCTAATTTACCCTAATCCCAATGTCTTGGTGAAGAGAGTCTACTCCTAATTACTAGTTTACAATGTCTTGTCTCCCTAGCAATTATTCATGCATTATATTCGCACAAAAGCTTAAAGGCAATCGGTCCACCTATCCCTATGTCTAGGTAATATTGCTCTCGAGAGAATTCCCCCATGTTTAGATCTACCCATATGTGTCCATAAAGATAAAATCAAAAATCACGCTATTGAATAATGACTTAAACAAAGCATGCATAGAGAATAGAGGAAAAAATCTAACAATTAATGAAATAAAGCATATAAATAAAGCATCAATTCAATATATGAGACTTTCAATAGGATTACATCGTTTCCCCAACAACAATGGAGGTTTAGTTCACCATGGACATGGGGAAACTAGATGAAACTAATGAAAAGAATGAAAAGATAAACCCTGGAACTTGTAGATTGGAGCTTCCACATCCAAAATCCGCCTCCAAGGGGTGAAGAAAGTGATTTTGCGTCTTTTCTGCCAAAAGATACACCATCAAGGTCGTCTAGATCTATTTATAATTCATTAAAAATTAGCAGAAACTGGCCCAGGCCCAAAAGTATAGCGCTCAGCGCTGGGTCACCGCTCAGTGGTAGGTGCGACACTTTAGAAGAGCGCTCAGCTTTGTCCCCCAGGCTTCTGGCAGAGAAGTCACCAAGATAGTGGCGCTCAGAGGTAGCTGCGACACTAAATTTCCCTTCAGCTTGACGCTTAAGCGTTGGCCAAAAAAGTCCTTCAAGAGGTTGGCGCTCAGCGGTATTATGGCGCTTGGCGGTGCTTGCGATTCTTCTTTTAAGCACTTTTCCTTCTTCTCTTGCCTGCATCCCCTTCCTACTTCAGCTTACTTGATTCAATTCATGTTAAATCCTTCCAAAACAAGGGAAACCAAGCATAAAACCAAGAAAACCACCTTTGATTCTCTTATTCTCTAACTTAAGCAAAATGCATGATTTCAAGCTAATTTCTAAGTCATAAAGGGTGTGTTTTGTATCAAATTTAAGTATAAAAATAACGGTTTTTGAACCGTTATCAGGCTTCAACATTTTTTTCTTTCGCCAATAGCAAAATGTTGTGCTCTTTTTTCTTTAAAATCAGACATGAAATCTTTTCATTTTACTTCTTCCTTAATCGATTCAAGTCAGCAGTGTACAAAAATTTGTACTTTTTCACCAGTGATCAGTTTTTTATCAATATCAGAACTGCATAATCTTATCTTCTCAACTAGATTGAGAGTTAGTCCACATACAATGCAATCAACATTCACAATTCACATATCGTTTACTAAAATAAATCTTCATTTCATTTCAAAATAAAACCGAAAGCAGTACATAAAACCATAGGTGACTTAATAGCCATGATTACAAAATATAAACAAAAAAAATTAATCTTCATCAGTTGACTCATCATCAGAATCTTTAGTTTCGAAGCCAATGCCATTCTTGTTTCCCTTCTTCTCCCGTCTCAAAAGAGTCTCTTCAACTCTCTCATCCCTTTCAGACTTCTTCCAAAATTGATCAACAACATATTTCTCAAAATCAGTTTGTGGAATGAAGGCAGTATGATCTGCAGCAGGAGTAGGTGTACTTCCAACAATTTGGTCAACTCTAAAGAACCATCCATTCACAGTCCTTTCGAGCCCATTAGAAAATAGACTTAGTATACCAATTTCTTGTGACTTATTGCACAGAATTTTGTCTTCTTGAGATACATCTATTCCTTGGAGTATCACCACCTGGCTGATAAATACTCCATATGGCAATTTCTGTGCATATTTATCACCTATAGCGATCATATGCTTTTTTAGTACCGCAACCCAGTTGGTTGGGATTCTAGTCTTGATAGCATTCAACAAAAATACATCTTCTGTGGTAATTTTGTGATGGAAACCTAACTAGGGAAGCCATTCAAAGAAGTAGCAACTCAAGCAAAGGCAAAGAAAGGGAAGTTGAAGAAGGACTTTTAAAGGCTTTCTTAAATTTTTTGTTCTATAAGTCTTAGAAGAATTATCTTTTAATATGTTCATATGTTGCTTTGTAGGGTCTAAATAAATCTTGGAGACCATGTGTGAGCCATCCAAGAAGCTAAATAAAGTCAAGGAAAGCAAAGGAGCTAAAAAGAGGGAAATTAAAGTGGCTTACGGATTATGAAGGATGACTTGCGCCCAGCCCAAACCCTAGGTGGCCCAACGTCTGCAAGGAGGCTTCTTCAATGTGAGTTCTTGACGTGCATTGCAGCGTGGGATTTGCTCCTTCCGTGTGAGAGCTCCTTCTACACAAAATGTATTGGGTTTTGGAGGAAAAATGGGTCAGATTAAGGGGTCCTCCTCACCTATAAATAAGAGGGCCAATTGATGAGTCGTTATTTCTTGAACTGTATTTAGTTTATTGCACTTAAATAAACCAGGGAATTGTGTTTAATTGTCTGTTATTTCCCCGTTTTCCGAATTCTGCTTAATTTGGTCGGAAATTCGTAATTGTGCTAATTTGGATTTTTTGAGCTGATTAAGCGCATTTCTGGTTGCAGGGAAGTTGTGGAAACATCATCTGGAGCATTAGGATATGGCGTGACACATTAAAAGGCTCAACAATTAGTCATTTAGATTCTAATTAAAGTTGTAATTTCGTTTTCTAGAAGTCCTTAATTAGAATTAGGTGTTTTGGACCCTTTTAAGGGCAATTTGGTAAAAGCCCAATGTGTGGGACATTTGGCAAAGACTTTAGGGTTTCTTTTTAAAGGTGGACCCCACCATTTTAGGGCAATTCTCGGCATTTAGGACTTGGAGCCGACACTTGGGAGGACACATATTCTCTCGGCAGAATTTCAGGCTGTGTGGAACGTTTTCTCTTTTCTTTGAAAACCAGGTTTATACGTTTGGATCATGGTTGAATGAAATGGAGGGCAACCACCACTTGATGAGAACACACATTAGTTTCTTTTATTAGGAATGAGCAGCAGCAGCCGCGAAAATGTTTTTAGCTTTCCTTAAAAACGATTCTTGCACGTTATCATTCATTCACTGCAGCAGTAGCACATGGTGTTTTTCTTTGTTGATTAAACCAAGCTTTTCAAGAAACGGTGATTGATGTGATTTATGTTGCTACTGGAAGAAAGGTCACGCTTCCATATTTATTTCCATTCAATAGATGCGCTATTTTGGCATTTTCTTGGAAAAATGAAGCAACACGGTGCAGCCATGGTCACATCAAGCATTGCACGGTCATTACAATTTGGAAGAATTTATTTTCAATTTTTTTGGGGAAGTTGCAAGTAGATTAGGTGGGGGCTGCCACGTAAATGGAAGAAGATGGTCCATCATTTACTATTCATGCTTTGCCTTTTTCTTTTAGCACTTTAACAATCAGCATTTTATTTCTTTTTTTTAGTATACTTATTGCAATTCCAATAGTATTAGATGTGCTGCTGTTTATCCGTGAAGTTCATTTGGTTAATCCAATTTTATTTTTTTGAAAGCACGTTACTGCCTGGTAGAATTTTAGAACCAATCCAAATTGCTTTTAGATAGTGCATTACACGCTAATTTCAATCTAGGAAAGTGATGCATGGCCTAGTGATTCTTTTGGAGCGGTGCATTGATTTTTTTTGGTTGCAGGGGTGAAGCTCGTTGATTCATTCCATTTTTTTTCTTTTAGAGAGCATTTATCTTTCCTAAAAGTTGGTCACGGCAAAGAGAGGACGTTGATTCACTTCTTGTGAGAGGTGTTGATCTTATTTGGTGAGCGCGTGGGTTACATCCAGCTGCCAGCATGTATGGTGTCTCGGCTGGAATGAAGAGCACGTTGATTTCTTAGAAATGGTGTCACAGCTTGGTGCAAACGGTGATTTAATGGGAAATTCACTTTTTATTTTAGAAGATGTGCTCTTACGTCTAGTAGGATTAGTTGTCTGCCATTTCTTTAATTAGTGTTGCATTTAAATAATTTGAACTGTGTTAGATAATTGTTTGTAACAGTGTTAGGTCTAGTATTTTATTTTTCTTTTAATGTTGTCTAATATGTTTGATCTTGTCACTTCAATTGTCATGATAGCTTAAATTAACTGTGTTGGTCATTAACGATATTGCATGGCTTCTTTGAGATTTCTGGACTGTATTTGTAATTGTGACTCTAACTTGGTTAATCTCAAATCCGTATTTGCACTTGCAATTGGGTATACACTTAGTTGCCCAGTTGGTGTTGAGTCGTCTCTTAGTCGATGAAACTGCATGGTGTAAATTAGATTTGACGTTAACATTGTGTTCACTTAGTCCGCTTTTATGAAAACATAATTAGACTGCGCTTAGTTGATTAATTGTGTTGGATTAAAGGTTTGAATTGGTTTTATTTTGTTGATCTGTGATAGGAAGCATTGTAATTAAGTTAATGACCAACCGTTTTTAGTCTGTCTTTCAAACCGTTTTCTTTTTAGCTCTGTGTCTGTGTTTCTGTTTGCGTCAGTGATTTGATTTTATTCATCCGTATTCACCACAACGTTTTTCACAACCCCCCCCCTTCGTGTGTGACTTAATTCTTGAACCGCATAATTGGTCTTTGAGAGACGACCTAGGAGTCAATTCCTAGCTATACTGCATTTCTAAATTGCACATCAAGTTTGCGTGGGTTGCGACACCCATCAAATTTTGGCGCCGTTGCCGGGGACCAACGGTTTAGTTTTAAGTCTTGTGTTGTGTTTGTGTTTGTGTGAGTTGTGTTGTCTTGTAGTGTGAGTGTGACGTCTTGTGTTGTCTTGTGTTGTTTTCTGTGGTTTGAAATTTTTGTGCTATTGTTTCATGATTACAGGGTGTTGTGATTTAGTGCATGACTAGAGGAAATCCTGGACCCATACCACCCTTTGATCCTGAGATTGATAGGACGTTTCAAAGGTTAGCTAGGCATTCTAGGAATTTGTCTTTAGAGTCTGTTTTTGAGTCAATTCCATTACACACTGTGCATCCTACTACTGAATCTGAATCCACTGCTGAGTATTTTGTGCATACTGCATCTACTGCATCTGTTGCATCTGCACCTGATTCTGATTCTGATTCTGTTATTTTTCACACTGAGAACAATATGGCACAACCTCCACCTCGTGAGAGGACTTTTAGGGAGATGGCTGCACCTGATTTTGATATTGAAAGCTTGTGCATCCAATATCCTGATGAGGACGTTCCATTTGTTCTCAAGACTGGACTGATCCATTTGTTGCCCAAGTTTCATGGTCTTGCAGGTGAGAGTCCACATAAGCATTTGAAGGAATTCCACATTGTCTGTTCCACTATGAAACCACATGATGTTCCTGAAGAGTACATCTTCTTAAAGGCATTCCCTCATTCATTGGAAAGTGTTGCTAAGGATTGGTTGTACAGTTTGGCACCTAGATCCGTCACTAGTTGGGACGATCTGAAGAGGCTGTTCTTGGAGAAATTTTTCCCAGCATCCCGGACCACAGCCATCAGAAAAGACATAACTGGGATTAGGCAGCTTGGTGGAGAGAGCTTATATAAGTATTGGGAGAGATTCAAGACACTTTGTGCAAGCTGTCCCCACCATCAGATACCTGACCAACTCCTTCTCCAGTATTTCTATGAGGGTTTGAACAACATGGATCGGGGTATGATTGATGCTGCCAGTGGTGGAGCTCTTGGAGACACCATGCCTGTTGAGGCCAGGCAATTGATTGAGAAGATGGCCTCCAACTCCCAGCAGTTTAGCGCCAGGAATGATGCCATTGTGGTGAGGGGCGTACATGATGTTGTTACCCAGTCTTTATCAACTGTTGAAAGCAAGTTGGAAGGCAAGATTGACTCTCTTGTGAGGTTGGTGACACAGTTGACAACCAACCAGAGACCTGCATCTACTGCATCTGTTGCACGACTATGTGCTATTTGTCCTTCCAGTGACCACTACACGGATGCCTGTCCTACTTTGCAGCACTCTATTGCTCATGATGCGCCTCAAGCTTATGCTACTAACATATACAACAACAGGCAACAACAGCAGCAGAATTATGACTTGTCCAGCAACAGGTACAACCCAGGGTGGAGAAATCACCCCAATCTTAGATGGAACAATGCGCCGCAGCATCAGCAGCAGGCGCCACCTTTCCATAATGCTAGAGGTCCTAACAGATATGTGCCTCCACCTATACAACAAAATCAGAGGCAGCAACAACAACAACAGCAAGAGGCACCTGCCCAACCAGCTGCCCAACCTTCTACTTCTTCTGAGCCTACATTGGAAGAGTTAGTGAGACAGATGACTATGCAAAACATGCAGTTTCAGCAGGAGACTAGAGCTTCCATACAGAGTCTCACTAACCAGATGGGTCAGATGGCTACTCAGCTTAACCAGGCACAGTCTCAGAATTCTGATAAGTTACCATCCCAGACTGTGCAGAATCCGAAGAATGTGAGTGCCATAACCCTCAGATCAGGGAGGCAGACTGTTGTGCCTTCAGAGCCGACTTCTACACCTACACCCGTGCCTGACACTTGTCCTAGAGAGGACGACCATGACGGTCCACGGAGGGCATTTGAGGTGGGTGGATCTTCTTCTTCAGGTGGATCTTCTCCCTCTTCCACCACACCCGTTGCCACGCCTTCTCCATTGGTTGATCGACCTATCCCTCTTCCATTCCCTTCACGGGCACTTCCTAGCAAAAAGATGGAAGAGGTGGATAGGGAAATTCTGGAAACCTTCAGGAAGGTAGAGGTGAACATACCTCTACTCGATGCCATCAAGCAGATACCAAAATATGCCAAATTCTTGAAGGAGTTGTGCACACACAAGAGGAAGATGAAGGGCAATGAACAGATCAGCATGGGGAGGAATGTATCAGCTCTTATTGGTAAGTCGATCCCGCACATTCCTGAAAAGTGCAAGGACCCAGGTACGTTTTGCATTCCTTGTGTGATTGGGAACAATAAATTTGAAAATGCTATGCTTGATCTGGGTGCATCTATAAATGTCATGCCATTGTCTATTTATAAATCTTTGTCTCTTGGTCCATTACAGCCTACGAGTGTGGTCATTCAGTTGACCAATAGGAGTGTTACCCACCTGACAGGGTACATAGAGGATGTCTTGGTTAGGGTAGGTGAATTGATATTTCCTGCTGATTTCTATGTTTTGGAGATGGAGGACGGTTTCTCTCATGGATCCGCCCCCATTATTCTAGGCAGACCATTTTTGAAAACTGCCCGTACCAAGATTGATGTGTATGTTGGGACATTGTCTATGGAATTTGCTGATATTGTTTTACATTTTAATATCCTTGATGCCATGAAATTTCCAGCTGAGGACCATTCTGTGTTTAGAATTGATACATTGGATGACATTGTTGATGAGTTCATTGTTGATGATTTTTGTTCTATGCATGAGAAGAAACATTCTTTTCTATCTTCTGTACACTCATGCATAGCATTTGGGTTTGAATCAGGAATTGGAAATGTTGTTGAATTTGATGATGATATGGATGAAAACTGTGATGTCCAGGGTATTGATGATGTGCGTGTTTTTGATGATTTGGATGATATTGATGATGTTGTTGATATACCTGTGATGGATATTGATTTGGATTGTGATGAGATGGGTTTTCTGCCTTTACCTGTACATTCTTTAGAGTCAGAATGCATTAACCACGTTGCAGGAAGTACACTTGAATCTGACTTGCAGGAACCCACTCTTGAGCTGAAACAGCTCCCAGAAAACCTCAAGTACGTATACTTGAAGGATGATGAGAGAAAACCGGTCATAATTTCCACCTCCCTTGATTCTGCTCAAGAGGAGAGGTTGCTTGGAGTGTTGAGGGCGCATAAGAAGGCCATTGGGTGGAGTTTGGCTGACATACCTGGTATTAGCCCATCCACATGCATGCATAGAATTCTTTTGGAGGATGGGGCAAAGCCAGTGAGACAGCCACAGAGAAGGCAAAACCCCGTGATCATGGACGTGATTAAGAAGGAGGTGACGAAGCTTTTGCAAGCTGGGATCATCTATCCTATTTCAGACAGTCAGTGGGTGAGCCCCATCCATGTTGTGCCCAAGAAGACTGGCCTCACTGTTGTGAAAAATGAGAGGGATGAGTTGATTCCCACAAGAGTACAGAACAGCTGGAGAGTCTGCATTGACTATAGGAGGCTGAATCAAGCGACCAGGAAAGATCATTTCCCCCTGCCATTCATTGATCAGATGCTGGAGCGCCTGGCAGGTAAATCTCATTATTGTTTTCTTGATGGTTTTTCTGGTTATTTCCAAATTAATATTGCTCCTGAGGACCAAGAGAAAACCACATTCACCTGTCCCTTTGGCACTTTTGCCTATAGGAGGATGCCCTTTGGCCTATGCAACGCCCCTGATACCTTCCAGCGGTGCATGCTTAGCATTTTTAGCGACTTTCTTGAGAATTGCATAGAGGTGTTTATGGATGATTTCACTGTGTATGGGTCCTCTTTTGATGCATGTTTAAATAGTTTGGAGAAAGTTTTGACAAGATGCATAGAAGCAAATCTTGTTCTCAATTTTGAGAAATGTCACTTTATGGTAGAACAAGGTTTGGTTCTAGGGCACATCATTTCTAGAAAGGGAATAGAGGTAGATCCTGCTAAGATATCTGTGATTTCGCAGTTGCCTTACCCCTCTTGCGTGCGAGAGGTTCGATCTTTTCTTGGACATGCAGGTTTCTACAGGCGCTTCATCAAGGACTTCAGCAAGAAGGCGCTTTCCTTATCCAAACTGTTACAGAAGGATGTTGACTTTGAGTTTGGTGACAGATGCAAGCAGGCGTTTGATTGCCTGAAGGAAGCTTTGACCACCACCCCGATCATTCAAGCACCAGATTGGACGACCCCTTTTGAACTTATGTGTGATGCGTCTAACTATGCATTAGGGGCCGTGTTGACACAAAAGGTTGATAGATTGCCTAGAGTGATATATTATGCCTCTAGGACTTTAGATGTTGCCCAAGCAAACCATACCACAACTGAAAAAGAGTTGTTGGCAATTGTTTTTGCGCTTGATAAGTTTAGATCATATTTGCTTGGATCTCCTGTTATTGTGTACACTGACCATGCAGCTCTTAAGTTTCTTTTGAAAAAGGCTGAGTCAAAGCCAAGATTTATCAGGTGGATGCTACTACTCCAAGAGTTTGACTTGCAAATCAAAGACCGGAGTGGAGCACAGAATTTGGTTGCAGACCATCTCAGTAGGATTGAGAGAGCTGAGAGAGAAGCTGATGTTTTGCCTATCCAGGATGACTTTCCTGATGAGAGTTTATTGATGATTTCATTTACTCACCCTACTCCTTGGTTTGCACACATTGTAAATTATTTGGTTGCTTCTGTTTTTCCTCCCTTAGCATCACGTGCTCAAATTGCCAAAATTAAGAGTGATGCTAAGTATTATATTTGGGATGACCCATATCTGTGGAAGTTGTGCAGTGACCAGGTGACTAGGAGATGCATTCCGGACCATGAGATTGACTCGGTCCTGCAATTTTGTCATGCCTCCTCACCTGGTGGTCATCTGGGGATACAAAGAACAGCTCGCAGGGTGCTTGACTGTGGTTTCTATTGGCCCTCCATCTTCAAAGATGCGAAGAGGATTTGCAGCACCTGTGAGCCTTGTCAGAGAGCAGGAGGATCAATTTCACATAGACAAGAGATGCCTCAACAGCCTATGCTATTTTGTGAGGTGTTTGATGTCTGGGGTATAGACTTTATGGGTCCTTTTCCTGTTTCTTTTGGTTTCTCTTATATTCTCCTTGCTGTGGATTATGTTTCAAAATGGGTGGAAGCTAGAGCCACCAGGACTAATGATGCTCGGGTTGTTGTAGATTTTGTTAGATCTCACCTCTTTTGCAGGTTTGGAGTGCCTAGAGCAATTGTTAGTGATCAGGGAACCCATTTTTGTAACAGATCCATGCAGGCTTTGCTCAAGAAATATGGGGTGACGCACAGAGTTTCTACACCATACCACCCCCAAACAAATGGGCAAGCTGAGATCTCTAACAGGGAGATAAAGAGAATTTTGGAGAAGATTGTCCAGCCCAACAGGAAAGATTGGAGTAATAGGTTGGATGATGCTCTTTGGGCCCACAGGACTGCCTACAAAGCACCCATAGGGATGTCTCCTTATCGGGTAGTCTTTGGAAAGGCATGTCATCTACCAGTTGAGATTGAGCATCGGGCATACTGGGCTGTGAAGACTTGCAACTTCTCCATTGACCAAGCTGGAGAAGAAAGGAAGTTACAACTGAATTAATTGGATGAAATCCGATTAGAGGCCTATGAGAACTCGAAGTTCTACAAGGAGAGGACAAAGAGGTTCCATGATAGTTCTATTGTTAGAAAGGACTTCGAGGTTGGCCAACAGGTTTTATTGTACAACTCTAGGCTCGGCCTCATGAGTGGTAAGTTGAGATCAAAGTGGATTGGACCTTTTGTTGTAACTAATGTTTACCCTTATGGTGCAGTTGAGATTCAAAGTCTTTCCACAACTAAAAGCTTCAAGGTGAACGGGCACAGACTGAAGCCTTTCCTCAGCAATCCTTCTTTGTTGGATACAGTGGTGGAGGAGACATCTTTGGTCAACCCCACCTATCCTTCCCTTTGACTCAGGGAGTTTCTTTTCTTTTTCCCCTTCTCACTTTTATTGCACTTTGTCCATATCTTTTGACTGTTCTGATTGTTCATCTGATGATTGTGACACACTGAGGATATTGTGTAGTTTAAGTGTGGTCTATTAGGGGAGATTGTTCTTTGTTTAGTTTTTGCTTTCTAGGTAGTTTTGTTGTGTCTTGTGTACAGTTTTGCATGCTTTTTGTGAATTCTGGACTGTGATTAGGTTGCTAGTTTCCCTTCACTGCATTGATACTCTGTTTTGTTGGATTCCTTGCTCTTCTTTGCTTGGAAGATAATCATGATGTTTGAGAGTTGAATTGATTGTGACCGATTACCTGTGTGAGATTTGAGCCACTTGATATTCTTTCTTGTGTGTGATATGTCTCTTGATTGCTTTCACATATGCCTTGGCTTGACTCTTGATTGATATGCATGTTTGGAAGTGATAAAGGCAGTTTTGTTGTTGAGCCTCTCTAGCCAAATGAGCCTACCCTGTTTTGATCCTTTGACAACCCCTTTGAGCCTATACTTTCCCCTATTCTTTGTATTGAATCTCATTCACTAGCCCTTAAGTGAAAAACCATGATTACCTTAACCTTAGGGAATTTTGGAGCTTTGGAATTGTTTTGGGAACAAGTGTGGTCTCTTTGGGGATTCTGATGAATTGGCTAGTTGGTTCCTCTTCTTGTTTTTGTTTTTGTAAAAATGTTATGTATCTTGTCTCTTACAGTTGTGTTTTGAAAAGAGAGAAAAGAAAAGAGACTAGATGAAAAAAAAAGAAGAAAAAAATACAGAAAAATAAAAAATTGTGTGAATAATGGAGTCAAGAAGAAGATTGAATTAGAGGTTTCGGGGTATGATTTGACTGTGTTTATACTTGTTCCCCATTGCTCCTCTATTTCTTTTGGTTCGTAGCTTCTCATCCATATTTATCCTCCCTTTTCCTTGACCCCATTGCATCCATAAAGACCTTTTGATTTGAACATGCATATGTTTTTGAGTGTTGATATTAGAGGCTTGCCAAGTCTGTTTGTGTTTGCTTTCTTGAGTGCATTGAGTGACACTGATTTACCTTAAACACTTGAGAGAAACACTGATTGTGTGCATCTGTGAGGCTCTGTTGCTTTTGATTCATCTCTTGAACTGATTGACTGTTTTCCATGTAGTGAACTGTTTGGATGACTTCATGAGTATCTGTTTTCTTTGACTCTGTGTGGGATTCTGCCTATGCCTTTCACTGTCCAGATTTTGTGAGAATTGTGCAACTCTGTTTCTGTTTTGTGAGACTTTGTTGTCTGTCTGTCGAGTCTGTATCACCTCCCTGATGTTTGAGTAGTTCCCTAGTTTTCGTCTTGGTTTTGCCCAGGAGAGCAAAAGACTAAGTGTGGTCTATTTTGATGAGTCATTATTTCTTGAACTGTATTTAGTTTATTGCACTTAAATAAACCAGGGAATTATGTTTAATTGTCTGTTATTTCCCCGTTTTCCGAATTCTGCTTAATTTGGTCGGAAATTCGTAATTGTGCTAATTTGGATTTTCTGAGCTGATTAAGCGCATTTCTGGTTGCAGGGAAGTTGTGGAAACATCATCTGGAGCATTAGGATATGGCGTGACACATTAAAAGGCTCAACATTTAGTCATTTAGATTCTAATTAAAGTTGTAATTTCGTTTTCTAGAAGTCCTTAATTAGAATTAGGTGTTTTGGACCCTTTTAAGGGCAATTTGGTAAAAGCCCAATGTGTGGGACATTTGGCAAAGACTTTAGGGTTTCTTTTTAAAGGTGGACCCCACCATTTTAGGGCAATTCTCGGCATTTAGGACTTGGAGCCGACACTTGGGAGGACACATATTCTCTCGGCAGAATTTCAGGCTGTGTGGAACGTTTTCTCTTTTCTTTGAAAACCAGGTTTATACGTTTGGATCATGGTTGAATGAAATGGAGGGCAACCACCACTTGATGAGAACACACATTAGTTTCTTTTATTAGGAATGAGCAGCAGCAACCGCGAAAATGTTTTTAGCTTTCCTTAAAAACGATTCTTGCACGTTATCATTCATTCACTGCAGCAGTAGCACATGGTGTTTTTCTTTGTTGATTAAACCAAGCTTTTCAAGAAACGGTGATTGATGTGATTTATGTTGCTGCTGGAAGAAAGGTCACGCTTCCATATTTATTTCCATTCAATAGATGCGCTATTTTGGCATTTTCTTGGAAAAATGAAGCAACACGGTGCAGCCATGGTCACATCAAGCATTGCACGGTCATTACAATTTGGAAGAATTTATTTTCAATTTTTTTGGGGAAGTTGCAAGTAGATTAGGTGGGGGCTGCCATGTAAATGGAAGAAGATGGTCCAACATTTACTATTCATGCTTTGCCTTTTTCTTTTAGCACTTTAACAATCAGCATTTTATTTCTTTTTTTTTAGTATACTTATTGCAATTCCAATAGTATTAGATGTGCTGCTGTGATAGGAAGCATTGTAATTAAGTTAATGACCAACCGTTTTTAGTCTGTCTTTGAAACCGTTTTCTTTTTAGCTCTGTGTCTGTGTTTCTGTTTGCGTCAGTGATTTGATTTTATTCATCCGTATTCACCACAACGTTTTTCACAAACCCCCCCCCCTTCGTGTGTGACTTAATTCTTGAACCGCATAATTGGTCTTTGAGAGACGACCTAGGAGTCAATTCCTAGCTATACTGCATTTCTAAATTGCACATCAAATTTGCGTGGGTTGCGACACCCATCACCAATACCTTGTAAAAATCACTTTTGAGCTTGAATGTTATGCTGCAAAATTTGATTTCTAGCTTCTTTGCTCTTAAGTCACCTTTGATCTACTACTTCTCCTTTCCTCAAGCTTCCTTCCACCGCAGGAAGGCGTTCTGAGCTGTGAGGCCTCACGCATACACCTTTCCTCCATTAAAACACTTCAAACACTTCACTAAATCCATCATTCCATTGCACTATCTTCCATTGTTGATTTCTTCTGGTCTGGAGTTGCTGCCTACACACTTCCAGCTAGGATGAGTCTCCATCATTATGTCCTTGACAAATCTTCCAGGCAGAAGTAGCCAAGTCAAGACATAAGCAATCAGTTTCTCCTCCTTGTTTAAGCCATCATGTAGGTACCGCTTATCCACCTTGTACCTTCGTGGATATCTTAAGCAGTTTATATATATAGCTGTCTTTGATAGCCATTTATTTGAATCAGAATCACGGATATGAGAATCCAAACCTTCAGCTTTCCGTCCAACAACATATGACCAAACATTATCGTCAATAGTAATGTTAACACCTTTTACCCTTGAGTGAATGTCCCGATTTAGAACCTTGAGGTTTGAGTAGAAAACCTCTACCAAATTTGGATAGCAATCTCCTTTCATCTGGACAAAATGAGTAAGCCCTTGATATGCAATCCATTCTTGAAAAAGGAAACCTTCTTTCTTGAAAAATTTCAGGTCCAGATACTTGTGAGGAACTACAATTTTTAGATGTCTCCAGTATAAAAATGTTCCTCAGGTCTCTTCATCACTTATCCATCCAGATGGGTTTGCGTTTCTTGTAACCCGAGCAACCTTTTCTTTTCTTCTTGATGATGATGATGAAGAAGCCATGTTTGAATAAAAATCTTGGAACGTTGATAACGATTTAAAAACCGTTATTTTTATACTTAAATTTGATATCAAAACACACCCTTTATGGCTTAGAATGAGCTTAGAATCAAGTAAAACACTTAGTTGAGTCACATGAGAGTCAAAAGTTGTTTTTAGAGATATTATGCTTGTGTTTGCATTGTTTTGCAGGGTTTTGATGAGAATTGAAGATGGAAGTGAAGAAGGGAGGACTTAGACTCAAGAAAGAAGTAGAAAAATGAAGAAAAGAAGAGTCAAAGTCACCGTTGAGCGCTATTTTCCAGCGTTGAGCTCCAGACTCGAGGGAGCAGCCACTGCCTCTCGCTCAAGCGGTGCTGCTGAGCAGTCCAGCGATTTAGAGGGAAACCGCTGAGCGGTCAAATTAGGCGCTGAGCGGTGGAATGCTGGGCTTGGGCTTAAATTCTGTTAGTTTTATGTTCTATAAATAGCCACAGTGTGACCTTCAGAATAATTCTTTTGAAGGCAGAGATGTCTAGAGCAGTTCTACACTCCTTGGAGGCGGTTTCTTGGATGCTTAGGCTCCAATTTATCAAATCTAGGGTTTACTCTTCCATTCTTTCATTTAATTCCATCTAGTTTCACCATGTCCATGGTGACCTAAACCCTTTGTTGTTGGGGAACAATGTAATCTTTTGAAACTCTCTTATATTGAAATTCTTATTTTATTCATATGCTTATAATATCAATTATTGGGTTTCTTATCTATGCTCAATGCTTTTATCGTTTAACTCATTCAGTAAGTAGATATTTGCCTTTGTCGATACGGAGACGTACGGGGAAGTCATGAACTGATAGGGAAATCCTTGATTAAGCAATACTGCCTAGAGATAAGGGTAGGACGATCAATTGTATTTTGCTTCTGTGATATATGCATTGCTAATTACTCAGGGAGACTAGAGATAGTAAACTAGTAGTTAGTGATAGGCTCTATTCGCCGAGAGATCGGGTTTAGGGTAGGCAAAGAAAGTTTGCATGACAATTAGATAGTGAAGCGAATTAAATAAGAAAAGTAGATATAAGAGGGCGGATAAGATGAAATTGTAAACCCTAACAACTCCATTCATTCATATCTTTTCTTTGCCAATTGATTCACTTGCATTTGCATGTTTATTTTCGTTTTGCATACAACCACAAAATTATTTTTTATCTCAAGTCTTAACCAATCAATCTACATGAAAGATAAGGCCTAAGAGTCCTTTAGGAGAACGATATTCGGTCTTACCGATTATATTACTTGATAACGATTCGGAACACTTGCCAGGGGTTTAACAAGTTTTTGGCGCCGTTGCCGGGGACTCGTGGTTTAACTTTTCAAGTAGTGTCAATTGATTAAATTTGACTTGTTTGTATATATTTTGTTCTTGTTTTATTTTTATTATTATTTTTTATAAAAATTACTTCTAGGGTATTTGTTTCTTGTGCATGCAAGAAACCATTCATACTAGAAGTAAGAAAAACCAGCAACCGCTTCTTGAAGGACTATCAGCCAGGAGGGGAACGAGAGTCATACGTCCATCTAGAGAATTGTTTCCTTCTCCTGAGAGACTATTACAACCCTTACCAGAAGCTCTTACACAAGTCCCAGAAGAGATGGCGGCTGAGCAACCTCCTCCCAGACGCACACTTGGTGATGCATCAAATGTTGTGGGCCCGTTTCATTTCAACAGTATAGCCATGCCAAGGGATAATACAACCAACATAGTGATGAACCCTACGTTAATTCATCTGGTACAAGGCAACCAATTTCATGGTTTGTCAAATGAGAATCTTTATGATCATTTGACAACATTCAGTGAAATTTGCAATACTGTAAAGATAACTGGAGTATCTGATGATCGAGTAAAGCTTAGTTTGTTTCCCTTCTCACTGGGAGGCAATGCTAAGACATGGCTAAACTCCTTTCCAGAAGGAACTTTCACTACGTGGGAGACTGTGGCATCCAAATTCGTGAACAAATATTTTCCACAGTCAAAAGTCACCCAAGCAAGGTTGGAGATCTCTTCATTTAAACAGGGCATGGAGGAAACTCTCGGACAAGCATGGGATAGGTTTAAAGGCCTATTGAGGAAGACGCCAGTCCATGGGTTTGACAAGACAACTCTAGTTCTTGCATACCTTGAAGGCTTAAATACACAGTCAAAGATGATGCTGGATGCCTCAGTTGGAGGTGACTTAAAGAAAAAGACTAGGGATGAAGCTTATGATCTTATCGAGACTATGGCTGCAAATGAATAGGAGACATATAGTGAGAGAGGCACACCAGTGTAGAAGAGGGGAGTTTTGCATTTCCCTGCTGATGATGCTATGTTAGCTCAAAATCATCTTCTTACTCAGAAACTGGATAATTTAACGAAGATTTTGTCTCAGCTTCCAAAGGAGATTAAGAATGTCTCCCAAACTCAACAACTTTGTGACTTCTGTGGTCGTGACCATATTAATGGTCAATGTGCTGTGCCAAAACAGATGCAACAGGAGGCAAATTATATGGTCTACCTGACTCAAAATTACTGCTTATACCTGCCTGGTCCTCCAAATCTTCATCAGTATCCTCAGGTGCAAGAGTGGGGACATAGGAGGGTGGGAAAGTAGATGGCGTAGTAGTAAGCTCATGGCTCTGCTCCCCATCTCCTATGTGGATGACACCAACATCATCTGGAAGCTCAACAGCCTGAAACGGTGATTCCTCTGAAATATAAGACTGTTCCTTAGTGAGCTGAGTGGCCATCTGCCCCATCTGATCAGTCAAACTCTGAATAGAAGCTCTATTCTCTTGCTGGAACTGAATGTTCTGCATGGCTATCTGCCTCAGTAACTCCTTCAATGTAGGCTCAGAAGTAGTGGAAGGATAAGGAGTTGCTTGGGTAGGCTCATGAAACTGCAGCTGTTGTGGTTCCTGGATTGGGGGAGGCATACAAGCATTCTGGAATGGTGGTTCTTGATATTGATGCTGTGAAGTACCATACCATCCAAGGTTAGGATCATTCCACCCAAGATCGTTGCTATATGAATCAAAATGATGCTGAGTAGGGCAAAATCTGTCCAAAAACAAATGCTTAAGATCTTCCCAATTAGCTCTGAATTCTAGTGGAAGACGAATAAGCCACTCCCATGCTGCTTCTTCTACTGAATGCAGAAATACCCTTAAGAAAATGAGACAATCAGGGACATGTGGAGGTTTCATTTCAGAGCAAATGCGTTGGAACCTCTCCAAATGTGTATGTGGGCATTCACCTGCAGAACCATAAAACCTAAGCAACAAATCTATTAGTCCAGAGGTGAGAACGCAATGAACATCATCCTCACTATGTGAAACTGGCTCCTAAAGAGCACTCTCAAGAATGGGAGGATGAGTCATATTGTTCTCAACATAGAAATCAACAGAATATGCATGAGAAGCAATATCAAAGTTAGATGCAGAAGGAGAATCAAAGTCATAGACACAGGTAGAAGCAACAGTATTCACAAAATCAAAGTAAGTAGACATGTAGAAGGAAGGGGGGAAAGGAAGAATGCAATGAAAATATGCAACTAAAGCTACCTAAATGCAACACACAAACAGAACATCACACTCACAACACAAGACAAGACAACACACACTAACACAACAAAGACCTAAAACCGAACCGTTGGTTCCCGGCAACGGCGCCAAAATTTGATGGGTGTCGCAACCCACACAAATTTAATGTGCAATTAGAAATGCAGTATAGCTAGGAAATGACTCCTAGGTCGTCTCTCAAGGACCAATTTTCTAGTTCAAGAATTAAGTCAGACACGAAGTGGGGGGGTTTGTGAAAACGTTGTGGTGAATACGGATGAATAAAATCAAAACACTGACGCAAACAGAAATGCAAACACATATGTAAAAACGGTTTCAGAGACAGAATAAAAATGGTTGGTCATTAACTTAATTACAATGTTTCCAATCACAGATCAACAAAATAAAGTTGTGACTCAAACCTCTAATCCAACAAAGTTAACCAACTAAGCGAAGGTTAACCCTGTTTTCATAAAAGCGAACTAAGAGGACGCAGTGTTAATGTCAAATCTAATTTACACCATGCAGTTACATCAAATAAGCGAAGATGTCACACAAATTAGGCAACTAAGCATATACCCAATTGCAGGTGCAAATACAGATATCACATTAACAAAGGTCAGAATAGCAAACACAGTTACGATACAAAAATCTCAGGGAAAAATTACAATATAGCTAATGACCAACTGAATTAATTTAAGCTACCATGACAATAATATCATAATTACTGGACATCAACACTTTTACAAACAAACTATCTAACGTAGTTAAGAATAATTAAATGCAACACTAACTCAAACACATAAAAACAACTCAACCTATTAATTAAACTAAGTGAAAACAAGAGAAATTAACAAGCCTATTTTACTTCTAGTAATTTATGCGACCAAGGTGCAATTAACAAATAAATTAAAAGTCTAATTGGCCAAAGAAAACCTCTTGGCCGTGAGTTATGTTCCATAAAGTCCAACTTCAATTTCCACCTTCAATAAGCCACAAAATGTGTTGACTTCTTGTCCCATGTGCACCATTCTCCAAGGAAATTAAATGCGTCTTCAACAATCCCAATAAAAACATCCCTTCTCTCTTCCCATGCAGCAAAATTCGGACTCCACACTCCAAGACCCCAAATTGCTGAACCACCTTCACCTTTTGTGTACAATGTGCTCCAAAAACCAAAGTGCAATTGAAAGATACCTTGAGTGCTTTAACCAATGTGCCATGTAAGCAAAGTCAAATGAAAATAAACACCAAAGACCTCCTTTCTCGTGTGCAATTCTCGGCAGAATACTCACTAAAGACAAAGCTCAAAGTGGAAACATTCCTTGAGTGAAAATAGCATCTTATGTGTTTGCCCAAAAGTGGTAAAAAATTAAATGCACCTTCTCTCTTCCTTCCAACCTCATTTTCGTTTTTCTTTCTCTACCATCAACCAGCATTCACGTTTTCTTCCTCCCTTCTACCGAAACTAAACCCCAAGAAACCAAAGTTCAAAATGCAAATTAACACAAGAACAATAAACCCAAACTTCTACTCATTTGATCCAACCAAACCTACCCATTTCTTCAAGCTTTTGGTAAAAACGAAAATCAAACTCCTAGCTCAAGGTCCAGCACCATCCAGCCATGAGGAAATAGCACAAAGTTCAGGTCATAAAATGCTTCCAATCAACAAAAATGAAACACAAGAAGAAAGGGTCCAAACCTCAACACCTATACACCAACTCAAGCTTCCTTCACTCCAAAACCCATCAAGAACTTCATTTTCATGATTCAACCAAGAAAACTAAATGGAAAACCGTGAGTACTGCAGCAAAGGAGAAGGAAAACGGAAATAGTTCTTCATTCAAACCAAGGAACCACCATGAAAAATGCAAGAACAACCCTTCAAGCTCATACTTCCAACTTCAAAGAACAAGAAATAAAAGAGGAAATGGGACGGTTTATCACCACCAACAAGCAAAGACAATCAAGATTCAACCTAGAGAAGAAGAAAAATGCATCATTGATTCATTGAAGCTCAAAAATTGTGGCACACCAAGCTCTCCATGAGAGTTCATACAAAACCCTAAGCAAATGAAGTGTAAAAGGTGAAGTGTGTTTTAAAAATGAAGTGGCGGCTCTTCTCTTCTCAAGGCCAAGAATTACATAAAATGGGTGGGGTCCACCTCTAAAAGAAACCCTAGGGTTTGGTGCCAAGTGTCCCACACATTGGGCTTTTACAAAATTGCCCTTAAAAGGGTCCAAAACACCTAATTCTAATTAAGGACTTCTAGAAAACGAAATTACAACTTTAATTAGAATCTAAATGACTAAATGTTGAGCCTTTGAATGTGTCACGCCATATCCTAATGCTCCAGATGATGTTTCCACAACTTCCCTGCAACCAGAAATGCGCTTAATCAGCTCAGAAAATCCAAATTAGCACAATTACGAATTTCCGACCAAATTAAGCAGAATTCGGAAAACGGGGAAATAATAGACAATTAAAGACAATTCCCTGGTTTATTTAAGTGCAATAAAATAAATATAGTTCAAGAAATAATGACTCATCACCTATATCTTGATGAATCACTGTTGATAGGATTAACTTCATCAGTACCAGGGCAGTATTCATTCTTGAATATCCAACGTTCTTTGCTTTTTCTAAGACCCATGTGATCAAGAAATAGTTTTTCAATTACATTCTTTTTGCTACAACACATGGTGACTTCATTTGAAACATCCACATCATGAAATCTTAAAATCCTACGTAAAAATACAACATAAGGTAGATGATATTCTTTCTGCTTGACAACCCTTATCATGTGATCACCGATCACAGACATTCAATCTGTATGAATCTTAGTTCTTAATACATGCAATAGATATACATCTTCTACAGTTAGTATCGACTGATCTTCTCCTCTTAGAAGTAGAATCCAATTGATTACATATGCACACATTCTTTCTTCTTTGCTCAGATTATCAACATTGAGTGAATCATACTTTCCTATCATGTAAGGATTCATCAAGTAGTTATTGTAGATATCAATCTTGTTGAGACCCAGTATGCCATGATGAGATTTGTTTCCTCCTGGTTGAAATTCAGCAACAAATATCAACATTGCTTCATCTATTCGAATAGTTAAACCCTTTACCTTGGTCAAAAGACAATTTTTCTCTTTCTTTAGGTTTTCATAGAACACCTTCACAAGATTTGGATAGTATTCCCCTTGGAGTTCAACAAACTTTGTTAGACCAACGTGTACAAGCCATTCTTGGAACATAAATCCTTCGTCACGAAAGAAGACGATGCTAAGACATTTATGTCTGATGACCTCCTTGAAACTCCATTGACAAATGAAATCTGTTCTTTGATCATCATCACTAAACCACCCAAAAGGGTTTGCTTCTTTGGCCAGGGAGGCATGGCGCTTTCCTGGACGAGAAGATGAAGCAGCCATGACAGATTCTGAAGAATTTGCAAAGACTCTTGACTCAAATAAGGGTTGTGTTTCACGGTTTTGAGACAATCACGGTGCATACAAGTCTATAATATCAGATGATTATAAAGGCGAGCAATAGCATACTCAATACCAAGCCCATTTAAATTTTCAAAATTAGAAAGCCTAAAACAGAGATATAATTGATTTTATTAAAGACATAATCTACTTGTGTATGTCATAGTGTTATTAAAAATAGAGAAATACATACACAACACACATTAGACTAAGTGCATAATATAATCGATTAAAAATCGTGCAACTAGATTTTCACAACATTTAGTTAGTCAAACAGGCACAAAACACACATGCATATAACAATCAATCATACCAGTAGTTATGATGCATGATGCATGAAAATAGTTGCTTCAGTTACCACATTCAGAAGCTCAAGAATTTCAAATTTCATCACTTCAGTTCATCCTTGAGTTCTGCACTGCTTCAGTTGTAGCTACTTTCCTGCAAAACAATTAAAAGGTTTTGTTGCAGGTACCTATAGGGTCCTTTCTTGTTAGTTTTAGGGGGTTGTTCCTTAGGAATTCAGTTATACTTTCCTTTTGGAACCCCAACCTTTCTATAATAACAGTTTCTAACATTATGTCCAATGTTACTGCAATTAAAGCATGTATTTGTAATAGGCTTGCTAAGATCAATAAATTTCTTTGAATTTATCATATTACTTTTAGCCTTATAGCCAATGCCTTTTCTATTTATAGTTATTCTAGATGACCTTAACACAACATCTAAATTCTCTTTACCTTGAGTAAATATTGCTAACGTGCTGATTAAGTAATTAATTTTTTCAATATGCATGGGACAGTTATCATAGTTCTTTTCAACTAATTTTATCTCAGTTTTAATTGTCTTTTCTGATTTCATGGAAATTTCTAATTCATTCTTCAATTTATCGTTTTCCTCTACCAGATTTTCAATTATATACTCATAATACTTCCTTTCATAGGATAATCGATTTACCTTATACTGGAGTGGTATGGCTTCTGCATGAATCTCCTGAAACGCATCCAACAGCATGTCGTACTTGACTTCTATTGGATCGTTCTCCAATTCTTCATCATTATCTGCCATAAAACATAATTTTGACTCCTCTTCAATGTTGTAGTCATCATCACTTGAAGATTCAGTGTCACTATTCTCCCAGGCTATGTATGCTTTCTTTTGCTTTCTGTTCTTATCTGAGGATACTTTGTGTTTGCTTTCTGCTTGTTCTTCAAGTCTGGACAATCAGGCTTGATGTGACCTTCTTTCCCACACTCATAACATTGTACAACATTGTTTCTTGGATTCTTTCTTCCTCTTGAGGGACCTGCATTGTCTGTGACATAGTTTCTATTCTTCATGAATCGATTAAATTTCCTTACCATCATATTCATAATATCCTTTTCTGTAACCTCTGCATCTGATTCTACTTTTGACACAGGTTTCTTTGAAGCCTTTTTGCTTGTGACCTCGAGGGCAATTGATTTCATCTCCTCAATCTCTTCTTCCTCCTTTAGCCTTCCAAGTTCCAGTTCATGCTCCCTTAGCTTGCCAAACAAAGTTTCCAAATTCATGTTAGTTAAATCTCTTGATTCAGATATGGATGTTACCTTTGGCTGCCAGCTCCTATTGAGACTTTTTAGGATCTTAATGTTGATCTCCTCTTTGTCAAACACCTTTCTGAGAGCCATGAGCTGATTTAATATATGTGTAAATCTCTTTTGCACTTCATAAATCGTCTCACCGACTTTCAACCTAAAAAGTTCATACTCTTGTACAGGGGAGTTTTTCCTGGCCTTTTTCACCTCGTCTGTTCCTTCATGCATCACGTCAAGAACCTCCCACATTTCTTTGGTAGTTTTACATTGGGAAATCCTGAAAAATTCATCCATGGTTAGTGCAGACGCAATAATATTTCTTGCCTTTACATCATACTGCGCTTTACGGTTTTCACCCTGAGTCCACTCTCAAAAGTTTTTCAAAACAGATTTTCCATTTATAACATAAGTGGGCTCATATGGACCGTTTAGAGTTGCATCCCAAACTCCTTTATCTACTGATTCAAGAAAAATCTACATTCTAATTTTCCAAAAAGTATAGTTTTCTCCAACAAATAGAGGTGGTCTATTTGTGGACGCACCTTCACCAAAGGTTTGAGAATTGAAGGCCATTTACCAAGACTAATCGAATAAACGGAAAGAGTAATCGATTAGTTTTTCAAATATGTTATGAAAACCAGCTCTGGTGCAAATTGTTAAAAAAGAATGACTCAATTTCTCACACCATGAGAGGGGGTGAATTGGTGAAGTGTAAAAATACAAGCTTTTAAAATCTTTTTCACAAAATAAAAGGTCTTTACAGTTTTCTTGATTCATAAGCTAAAAGATATACAATACAGCAGAAACTTCATCAAATATGTAAAGAACTTAATCTAATGAATAAAAGAGAGTGGGGATCAGAAAATTCAAACGCTGTGTTTTTATACTGGTTCAGCCAACTTGCTTACATCCAGTGTCCTTCCAACCATGGGAAGCAATTTCACTATAAAGATCAAGGTTTTTACAACAAGGTTTTTACAAAAGACCTCACGACAAAAATGTAAAACACCTTTCTAACCCTCTAATCTAAATATAGACAAACACATAACAAGACCATCAGCAAGAACACCCTCTTATGATGTCTAACCCTTTGAGGCACCCTTAAAGTCAAGAACACACACGTTCTTCTTCCTATAGTCCCAACAGGGAACCCAGAACAATCTTCAACATTGCAAATCCTGATCGCGAAGTAAACACCAAATGTGCATATTGATCAAACGTTTGAACACAAAAAGTCTTGTTCCTCAAGAAATCTCAGAATCCTTGATCACCACAGTCAAGCTTGATTCTTGGAGCTTCTTCTCACTCTATAAGATTGCACAGCTTTTTGTAAAAGATATGAAAGTGTTAGAATCACAAAAGTTCTTACAGAATTCAAATTTTTGTCAATTTATAGTTAAACACATATCAGACGCATTTTAATCGACTAAGTTACTAACGTAATCGAATACAACAATCAGTTATAACAGTTTAGCAGCAATCAAAGCAATTAATTGAATACAAAATTAATGGAGTCGATTCTCATTTAATGTTTGGTCAACACAATTAAAAATATGACCGTTATGTTAGTTGTGTCAAGCATTTAACAAATTTTCAAAACATTAACAGACTTAGTCGAATACAAAGCACATGCATTCGATTAAGCAACTATACTTTGCAGTTTTGAAAACTTTTCTTCTTGAAAAATCTCACAGCACACTTGAAAAGCTTTTGTGCATATAGACGAGTTTCAATCGATTCACCCCATAATATAATCGACTTAAAACTATTGTTTTGCCACACTTTTAAAGTTCAATCAATGTGCTTGTGGTTTTCCTTTTCCAATAATATAAGTCATGAATTCACATATAAAAATACATATTAGACACAATGATATGCAATGAACAACACAATCATGTTCTCAATTATGCTCAAACATATTTAACACAGTAATGAACAACATATAACATGTAAACACATAACATGTAACACATAATATACATGTGTTATTAATTATATGTTGTCATCATAAAAACACAGATATTGTGAGATTAGGTTAAGCAAAACCTGTGCTCCCCTTATCAATCTCAACAGGTTACATTAAATAGATGTAACAGAATTACATCAATCAAAGCACATAATGGAATATACAATTAATGTAATCGATTCTTATTAAATGTTGGTCAAACACATTTAAAAATATGACCGTTATAGTAGTTATGACAAGCATGAGTCAGTTTTCAAACATAACAGACTTAATTGAATACACAAAACATGTAATCGATTAAGCTTTCCAAAAACCCATCACAGCACATTTGAAAACGATATGTGCAAACACAAAAGTTTTAATCGATTCACCAACTAACGTAATCGATTCAAAACTAGTTTTTGCCACAGTTCAAAAACCAAGTTGTCTGATGATCTTAATTTATTATCACAACATTGTAATTGATTAGGTCATGCAGATATGATTTTGTGAATGTGGTTTTCATATCACTGAAACATACATTGTGCATACACAAATACAATCACTTCACAAACACAATAGTATGCATCAATCAATATAGTATGTCCAACAAATGTGACAAACACAGTATGTGCATATTACACAGTATGCACACATTCAACATATAACACAATACAGAAACATTTTGATGTGACATGACAACATTCATGTGTTTTTATTATCAATGTGTTGTCATCATCAAAAACCAATATCACATGGATTGGGTTCAGCTATCACAGTGCTCCCCTGTGAACTGTGTATCAATGATAACGGTCTAAAAACCGTTATTTTTATACTTGAAATTGATATCAAAACACACCCTTTATGACTTAGAATGAGCTTGAAATCATGCAAATTGCTTTAGTTAGGTTACAAGAGAGTCAAAGGTGGTTTTAAAGATACTATGCTTGGTTTTACATTCTTTTAACAAGATTAAATGAGAATTGAGTGATGAAAAGTGAAGGAGGAAGGAGTTGGACTCAAGAAAGGATGAAAAAAGGTGTAAAGGAAAAATTGCAGCCACCACTTAGCGTCAGTTTCAGCGCTGAGCGCCTGCTTTGGAGAAGAAGCCACTGCCTGACGCTTAAGCACCAAAATTGAGGGGAAAGGTAAGGGTCGCGCACACCGCTGAGCGCTAGATTCATCGCTGAGCGCTGGCCTTCGCAGAGACAACATTGTTTACCGCTTGGGCGTGACCGCTGAGCGTCTCACTTGAGTGTCGCACCTACCGCTGAGCGGTGAACTCACCGCTGTGCGGTGTACTTATGGGCCTAGGCCAAAATTCTATTATTATTTTGCATTGTAAATGTTGGGAAACAGGTAGGCTTCAGTTTTACACCAAGAGGGGGGTGAATTGGTGTTATTTCAAAAACAAAATCTTTTTGCAATATTTAATCAAAAGTATAAAGCTTTTTTATCTTTCTTGAAATGAAAGTAATGAAAATTTCTATGCAGCGGAAAAACGTAGTTGACTGCATAACAAATATAGTCGACTGAAATAAAGAGTGCAGGGATAGAGAAAAGCAAACACTTGTTTTTATACTGGTTCGGCCAACAATGCTTACATCCAGTGTCCTTCCAACCCAGGAAGGAAATGCACTATATAGGTTGCGGTTTTTACAACAAGGAATTTATAGAAGACCTCACGTGAAAAATATAAATCGCCTCTCTAACCCAAAACTAAAATATAGCTGCAATAACCAAACAATGCAGCAGTCTTCAGCAGTCTGCAATCTGAACCCGCGTCAAACAATCCTCAACGTGTAACCCTTGTATCACAACAGGTCAATTCCAACACTCTTCACAGGATGCCAAGCCTTCAAACAATGCAGCAGTCTTCATAGGATGCCAAGCCTACAATGATCAATCAAGTAGCACCTTCTTTGTGTAGTTTCTGATCACACAATCAGTGCATAAATCACCACCGTCTTCTTAGAGAATTCTTGGAGCTATTAACACAGAGAATTCAATCTGAAACAAGAAATGAAAATGTTAGAGCGTCAAAGTCCCTGAACAAATCATGTTCAGCCAATTTATAGTTTTCTGCCAGTCAAATTGTTTCTCAGACGAATAGACTACTAATTCAGTTGACTTCATTATTACAGTTATAACAGACAATCAACATAGTAGCACTTAGTCAACGAAAATCAACACACATTTAATATAGTTGACCAAAACATCAATGCTTAACTAACTTTTAAAAATATAGCCGTTGGAGCGTGTAAGCATAACAGAATTCCAAAGCAGATCAATAATACAGTCAAATGTACTCTGGACATAGTCGACTAACACATGGAAAAACATTTTGAAATTCTTTTCTATTCAAAACATCACAGAGCACTGATTCTCAAAATCTGTACAAAGGTTTTAGAATAGTCGAATCCATTACAGATGTATTCGACTGGACTAGAACTTTGTCACACAATTATAAGTTTATAAAAGTGCTTGTGAATTTTCACTTTCCAGAATGTGCAGTAAAATAGTTTTGATACAGTAGTTCATATTGCACATAATCATATAAGCATGTTCCACAAATATATCACACAATTAACATAGGAACATACATCACAGTACATCAAAACATGTTCAACAGATATAACAATCAGTTCAGAATAACAACATGTAATACAGCAACATGTGTACTATTATTAAGCATAGTGTTGTCATCATCAAAAACTAGATTTATATAGAGTTTGTGTTGTCAACAATCTCAACAATCTCCCCCTTTTTTGATGATGCATAACCATGATTAATAACTCAACCATGTTTGTACAATTCAACACAAGATACAACATAATATCAAGCAGATGAAGTATGAGACAAAGTATGAGACAAACTATTCTCCCCCTTTCATGAAGCATTTATACTTACTCTCATACTCTCATCCCCCTTTGTGCATTAACAGAAAAGGAATGCTTGAGATATTTATGCAGATTTGAAAACAGAGATGCATCAGAAAGATATGCAATTTGTAAAATACAATGATGCTCTCATAACCATAATTTCATCACAAAACAATGTTAACTCCCCCTGAAATGTAGGCATGTGATGTAAAATGTGTAAAAAAAAATGATACTCCCCCTGACATTATTCATGATTAACAAAATCAATTCAAGTACACAATGCAGTATATCACAGATTGTATATTAGTTTAAGCACACAGTTGTATCAAAGTCAGAATATCAAACCATATAGATATTCAATGATAAAATCTTCAACAATCTCACAATATTATCTCGATTTAGATATTTGCAACAGATAAAAGCAAAGATAATAACAAATTATATTGGATTTAAGCAATTAGTAAAGATAAAACCAGATTCCAAATATGTAATTGTTAACCCAGTTATGCAGTCGAATGCTTTAAATCATCAGTCAAATGCATTGCTTTTCCAAATGTTGAATTCCAATTGTAGCTTCCAAAGCAATGTCATTCCTACAAAACCTTTCAACAACCTTTTCTAGATCAAGCATAATGGTTAAGCAAGAATTATAATCAAATAACAACAGAAGTCAATATGTAAAGATGTATGACAGAATAAGCAGAGTTGACTTCACTCAAGACATAGTCGAATATATCATTTTACACTACTATCCCTTAGAATTCGTAGTTCATTTCGGATTGTAAAAAATCTTTCTTTGTTCAGAGGTTTTGTAAAGATATCAGCTCATTGATGTAGAGTATCAACATACTAAACCTCGATTTCACCCTTATTTATAAGATCTTGAATGAAATGATGTCTTATTTCAATATGCTTAGTTTTCGAGTGTAAAATAGGATTCTTTGTTAAGTTTATAGCACTAGTACTGTTACAATTCAAAGGAATGTTTTCTAGCTTAATGCCATAATCCTCTAATTGACTCTTTATCCAAAGAGACTGTGCACAACAGCTTCCAACTGCTATGTACTCAGCTTCTGTGGTAGATAAAGCCACACATGCTTGTTTCTTTTAATGCCAAGAGATCAATGATGATCCAAGTAAGTGACATGTGCCACTGGATCCAAAATCAGAATCATTGTAACCATTTAGAAAAAGAATTGTGCATTTGGATACCATAGTCCAAGGCCTTTGGTACCTTTGAGGTACTTTAAAATTCTTTTTACAACTGTAAGATGTGATTCTTTAGGTGCAGATTGAAACCTAGCACAGAGACAAACACTATGCATTATGTCAGGCCTACTAGCAGTAAGATAAAGTAGTGATCAAATCATACCTCGATACATTTTTTGATCAACATTTTTTCATGCCTCATCTAAATCCAAGTAACAATTAGTTGCCATGGGAGTTGCAACATCTTTGCAGTCCAGCATCTTGAATTTTTTCAGCAAATCATTGCAGTATTTGGATTGATGAATGAATATACCATCCTTAGTTTGCTTGACTTGTAGACCAAGGAAGTATGTTAATTCTCCCATCATGGACATTTCAAATTCTTCCTACATGATTTTTGAAAATTCTTTGCACAGCACAGGGTTAGTAGAACCGAAAATAATGTCATCAACATAAATTTGCACGTACAGTTTATCCCTATTTGACTTTTTTATGAATAAGGTGGAATCAACTTTTCCTCTTGAGTATCCTTTCTTTATGAGAAATTCACTTAACCTTTCATACCACAATCTCGGTGCTTGTTTTAATCCATATAAAGCTTTTCTCAGTTTGTAAATATGATCAGAGTATTCAAAATCTTCAAATCCAGGTGGTTGTTCAACATAGACTTCTTCCTTGTGGTATCCATTTAGAAAGGCGCTTGATAACGGTTGGAAAACCATTATTTTTATACTTAAATTTGATATTAAAACACACCCTTTATGGCTTAGAATGAGCTTAAGACTTAAGTAAAACACTTAGTTGAGTCACATGAGAGTCAAAAGTTGTTTTTAGAGATATTATGCTTGTTTTGCAGGATTTTGATGAGAATTGACGGTGGAAGTAAAGAAGGGAGGACTTAGACTCATGAAAGAAGGAGAAAAAGGATGATAAAAAGAGCTAAGTGCACCGCTCAGTGCCAATTCCAGCGTTGAGTGCCAGTTTCGTGGATGAAGTCACTACTTCTTGCTTGAGCGGCACCGTTGAGCGTCCTGTGTGATTAAAGGGCCACCGCTGAGCAGCGTATTAGACCGCTGAGTGGTTTTGCGATTAGACGCAAACCGCTGAGCGGCCAAATTAAGCGCTGAGCGTCCATCAGATGGACTTGGGCTTAAATTTTACTACTTTTATGCGCTATAAATAGCCTCAGTGCGATGCTCAAAGTATTCTTTTGGCAGGCAGAGACGTCCAGAGCTGTTCAACACTACTTGGAGGCGGTTCCTTGGATGCTTAGGCTGCAATCTACCAAATTTAGGGTTTATTCTTCCATACTTTCATTTAATTCCTTCTAGTTCACCATGTCTATGGTGAACTAAACCCTTTGTTGTTGGGGAACAATGTAATCTTTTGAAACTCTCTTATATTGAAATTCTTATTTTATTCATATGTTTGCATATGCTTATATTATCAATTGTTGGGTTCCTTACCTTTGCTTAATGCTTTTATCATTTAACTCATTCGGTAAATGTTGTTTGTCTTTATTCATACAGAGGCGTATAGTAATGTCATGAACTGGGGGGAATTCCTTGATTAAGTTAATACCGCCTAGAGATAGGGGTAGGACGATCAATTGTATTTTGCTTCCGTTTATCATGCATTATTAGTTACTAGGGGAGGCTAGAGATAGCAAGCCAGTAAATAGTAATAGGCTCTATTCGCCAAGAGATTGGGTTTAGAGTAGATCAGGAAAGTTTGCATCACAATATGATAATAAAGCGAATTAAATAAGAAGAGTAGATATAAGAGAGTGGATAAGATGAAATTGTAAACCCCAACAACTTCATTCATCCATAGTTTCTTCTAGCCAATTGATTCACTGCATTTTGCATGTTTATTTTCGTCTTGCATTTTGTTAAACCCCTGGCAAGTGTACCAGATCGTATCAAGTAATAATAATTGGTAAACCCAATATCGTTCTTCCCAAAGGACTCTTAAGGCCTCATCTTTCGTGTAAACTAATCGTTTAAGACTTGAGTAAAAGAAAATAATTTTAATGGTTTCAAATGCAAAACAAAAATAAACATGCAAATGCAGGAAATCAATTGACGAAGAGAACTATGAGTGAATGAGGTTGTTGGGGTTTACAATTTCATCTTATCCTTTAGCAACTAGCCTTGCCTTGTTCTTTATGATTTCACCTGAATCATCCATTTTGTTACGGAAAACCCACTTTGTACCAATAACTTGTAGATCAGGTTTTCTGGGTACAAGCTCCCATACATTGTTTCTTGTGAATTGATTCAACTCCTCTTACATTGCCAACATCCAATTTTCATCATTTAATGCCTCTTCAACTTTCTTGGGTTCAATTTTGGACATAAAGGCAACGTTCATGCATAATTGGTTCATTTGTCTTCTTATAGAAACCCCTCTTGACATGTCACCAATAACATTGTCAGCATAAACACTTCGTGGTACCTTCCATGCTTTAAACGACTCGACTCTAGGAGATTCAACTTGCTCAATTTCATCTTCTTTCTCAATGACTTCTTCAGGAATTTCTTCATCAACTGATTTTTCATCTTCTTCAGCAGAGTTTCTAATTTGTTCAGAATGATTTGGAACCATAATGAACTCATCAAAGGCCACATGAATACATTCCTCCACATTAATGGTGCTCTTGTTGTACACACAGTATGCCTTACTGTTCAATGAATATCCTATGAAAATTGCTTCATCAGCTTTCGAGTCGAATTTCCCAAGATTTTCTTTGTCGTTATTCAATACAAAACATTTGCTTCCAAAGATTCTCAAGTGTGATATATTTGGCTTTCTTCCTCTCAGCAATTCATATGGTGTCAGCTTCAATATAGACCTAATGATTGTTCTATTTAGTACATAGCATGCAGTGCTTACTACATCTGCCCAGAAATATTTTGGCATGTCCCTGTCATTTAGCATAGACCTTGCCAATTCTTCAAGAGCTTTGTTTTCCCTTTCTACAACTCCATTCTACTATGGAGTTCTCGGTGCTGAGAAGTTATGCATGATTCCCATTTCAGCTAGATAATCATCGAATTCCTTATTCTGAAATTCTCCTCCATGATCACTTCTGATAGCCTTGATCTTGAGATCCATTTAATTTTGAACAGCTGCAGTAAATCGTTTGAAAACTTTAAGTGCATCATTTTTGGCTGCAATGAAATAAGTCCATGTATATCTTGAATAGTCATCCACAATGACTAACTCGTATGAATTCCCTCCGAGACTCTTTATTCTGGATGGTCCAAATAGATCCATATGAAGCAATTGTAGAGGCTTCTTGGTTGATATTTCACTCTTGCTCTTGAATGGTTGTTTGGTTAACTTCCCTTTTTGGCAAGCATCACATAACCTGTCAGCTTTAAATTGAATCTTGGGCAGGCCACTTACCAGTTTGTTGGAGACGAGCTTGTTAAGTTGACTCATACTGATGTGAGCTAATCTTTTGTGCCATAGCCAAACATCTTCTTCTTTAGTCATCAGACAAACAACAGATTCAAATGAATTATCTGTGAAGTCGATTAAGTAGATGTTGTTCACCCTTTTTCCCACAAGCAGAAACTCGTTTGTTGTCCCGTTGCTGATCAGACAGTATTTGGGTTCGAAAGTGATCTTTAATCCTTTGTCACATAGCTGACTGATGCTGAGCAAATTGTGTTTAAACCCTTCAATAAGTAAGACATTTTTAATTTCATAAGATGACGAAGTTCTTATTTTACCTATACTGATGACTCTTCCTTTGTTGTTGTCACCATACGTGACATGACCAACGACTTTATACGAAATATCTAAGAACTTTGTAGGATCTCCCACTGTCGAGATACCATGTGGAACTTTTGAACTGTTGTTTCAGATCAGGTTTGATAGTTCTAAATTTTGCCATCATATTCAGTTCTTCTTTATTCTTGATTTTCTTGGCATCAACATTATGATCTTGATTGTTCGTCTTTTCCAAGAACTTTGTAAATTTGTTGTCCAACAAGATTGATTTCTGCATTTGTGAACATAGTTCTCAATCTCGGGTTGCCTTGCACTCCAAGTTTCCTATTTCAAAAGTTTCAAAGAAGCCATCAGTTGCAGACTTTAACTTCAAATTACAGGGTGCAGAAGCAACATCAATTCTAAAATCATAAGTTCTTTTTGAATGCGAAACAGAAACCATCCCCAGGTTTTATAATCGAATACGATAGAAACAGAGTCGACTAAATTTTCAAATATCTTATGAAAACCAGCTCTGGTGCCAATTGTTGGGAAATAGGTAGGCTTCAGTTTTACACCAAGAGGGGGGTGAATTGGTGTTATTTCAAAAAAAATATATTTTCGCAATCTTTAATCAAAAGTATAAAGGTTTTTTTATCTTTCTTGAAATGCAAGTAATGAAAATTTCTATGCAGTGGAAAAACGTAGTTGACTACGGAACAAATATAGTCACCTGAAATAAAGAGTGTAGGGATAAAGAAAAGCAAACACTGGTTTTTATACTGGTTCGGCCAACAATGCCTACATCCAGTGTCCTTCCAACCCAGAAAGCAAATGCACTATATAGGTTGCGGTTTTTACAACAAGGAATTTATAGAAGACCTCACGTCAAAAATATAAATCTCCTCTCTATTATTTGAAACCATTAAAATTATTATTAAAATGATGCATTTAAAACCATTAAAATGGTGCATTTGAAACCATTAAAATTATTTTCTTTTACTCAAGTCTTAAACGATTAGTTTACACGAAAGATGAGGCCTTAAGAGTCCTTTGGGAAGAACGATATTGGGTTTACCAATTATTATTACTTGATATGATCTGGTACACTTGCCAGGGGTTTAACATTGCTACCACACGCGGACACCCATCTTGGAAGAAGCACTCATTAGTTGATCACGGCCTGGAGCACTTGTTTTATTTTCATTTCGAAAGAGCATTTGATTTTACTTGGCCTTGCTGGGAACTCTCTTTGCTTGGGAATATTTGTACGCTGGATATATTTGATGAAAATTTGAAGAAGCACAATTTTCATTTAGCTAGGGGCTGGATTGGAAAAACACGAGAAAAGTGTTGATTAAATTTGTGGTGTCATGGCTGGTTACGTTTGTTAAAGGAGAGAAGCACATTTGATTTGCTTTTATTTTAAGATAGGAGCTGGACGGTGATTTTCACGGCCTTGGTGCTTCAATTTATTCTAGGCGGCGTGTATTCATTTTTAATTGGCAAGATTGCACACACTGATTTCAATTGGATGCCGCATTCAAATTGATCTGGAGGTACACATGGGATTCATTTTCTTCTTTTCTTTTATGAGAAGGTGATTAAATTGGAAGCACATAGCTGATTTCTTTTGGAGAAGTATCTTATCTTTTCTTTTAGAATGAAGAAGGCACACATTTAGTTTTATTTGTCTGCTGCAATGTTTAATTTCCTTTAGCTAACTGTTTAAATGTTTTATTTAAAGTATTTCCGTGATGAGTTGCATTTCATTTATTACCTAAGTGATGTGATGGAGGACCATCCAAGCTCAACATAGGTCCTTTAACAAGAGCTATGTCCAAGAGAATCCAAGAGGAAGAGGGAGCACTCATTTCTTTACGCTTATGGAGTATTAATTACTAAAACCTCTTTCTCTTTGCTAAATAACTTTACATTGCTTTTGTAGGACATTATTAAAGAAAAGGAACCATGTACATACAACTAAGGAAGGCTACCAAGGATGAAGATCAAAGAACCAAAAAGGAAATCGGATGGCGCCCCAGCGCCCCCTAAAGGGCGCCCCAGCGCCCCCTAAAGGGCGCCCCAGCACCAGAAACTGTAGAGTCTTCTTCTTCACTTAGATTGCTCACATCGCAAGTTATACCTTGCCTTCCAAGTCTCCTAGACTGCGTAGCTTCCTCAGCAAGCTTCTTCTACGCTTAGAATAGCTTGCTTAGCACGTTTTTGAGTCACTCCTTCATCTATAAAAGGAAGACTCCTTACATTGTAAAAAGGAACTTTGAAACTTAATGAAATGCTGTTGAGATTTCTCCAGAATCATTTTTCAGAGTTCAAACACTTGTGCCTCTTCTCCACCCTCTCCTCTAGCTTCCTTCCCTTTTGGAAGGCTTTCGGAGCTTGATATTCCTTGATTCACCTACACACCTTCATTGAAGCATTCATCAAACACTTACCGTGCCACACTTTACACCTTCAATCCGCTGCCACTTCTGGTCTTGGAAGTTGTTCGTGCTTGATTTGCAAGGAAGCTTCCATCATTTGGCATCGAGAGTCGGACGTTCCACTCACGCATCAAGAGCTAAGTGCTCTTCTTTTTTCGAATTCTTTGTTATCGTCATGTGCTTTTCATATGTGTTACTGTTTCATCACTTTTCCTTACTGTTTTTTTTTTCTTTTTTGCGTTTCGTGGATAATTGAATATGTTCATTGTTCCATAGCAATTGTTTCATCATTTTAATCGGTGCACTTTGCTTGTTTGAGTCTAATTCATCTTCCAATTTTAGATTCCATTTCTGTCACGGTATTGTGCAATTATATTTGCAGTTTTCACTCTGTTATTCGGTTTTGATTCTGTTCCAACGTTGATTTTCGTTTTTGATTGTGTCCAAGCAATTGGTAAGCTATATGTTGATCTATAAAGCAAAGACAATCAGTCAGCTTTGATCATTGGAGCTATATGCTTCTCAAATCTGTTTTCAGTCAAATTTTTCATGTTTTCAGTCTTTGTCCAAGTTTGATTACTGTGTTGGAATGTGTTGAATATGATAGTAATTCATTTCCATCACAGATCCATAAAATGAGTGATCATATTGCTTAAAATCAGTTTTACATTTTGCGCAACACGTTGCTTGCTGTTCCACATGATGCAATCGATATTTGTCAAGTTTCTTTGCTTCTAAAGCACGAGACAAGTTTAATTGATAATATTAATCATGTTTCAATTGCTGGAAATCAGTCTTTACCACTGCATCTAAAATAAAGTATGTTTGAGATGAATAATACCAAGTTGTTGTCACAGTTTTGAATATTCTAGCTATGCACCGTGCTGCTGTGTCCATTGTGTGAGTTTAGGCAAGTTAATTTTTTCTAGCTCATCTTTTCAAAATAAGATCTAGTGCATAGGACCATTCTTATACGTTGTTTGAGCCAGCTAGCTTTGATTCCCTCAATTTCTTCAACTCTGCTGCACATTGCATGTATTTTTCTGCATTTCAAGCAACTATGATAGTGATTTGGTGAGTTAGTGTGTTTCTATGCATTCTCACTATTTGAACAAGTTTATTTGAACATTTAAAACTTGTTTGCAGTGTTTATTTGACCTTACACCAGTCACAACACCAAATCACAGTTTACACCCTCATTTTGCTTGAATATTGGATGTGCACACCTCATTTGGTGATCCTCACTGTTTTGGAACTGTTTCATTGCCTATGGTATCCATTTTGGTGATTTGAAAGTTGTTCCTTACTATATATTTGGTCAGTTTTACCAAATTCTGAAAATCCATGATTCCACACCATCATAGTTGTTTGAAAGTGGAACTCTACCACTGATTTTCGGATATCAGCCATTTCTTTGTTGTTTAAGTGTTTGAATATATTACATTTGATGAAATAAGTTTGTTTGAAGCCTCAATTTCATATTCCACACGTTACCATTCATTTTCACCACTGTTGTATTCATTTTCATCCATAAAATTCAATTCTGGATTGGCAAAAGCTGGTTTCAAGTTTTCGCATGCTATGATATGATTAAAGAAGTCTAAAACATCAAGAAAAAGCAAAAGATAACCGAGCAATCTAGTTTTGACCATCCAAACCGAAAATACCATAAATTCTGGACTTCATTGAGAACTTTTATCAAACAGTTTCATCTTTTTCATCAAACACTTTTACTGCACCTGTTTTAATTCAAATTTTGTGTCTTTTATTGCTTTTATAATCTGTTCTAGACCCTATCCTAGGTTCCTTTTGAGTGCTAGCTTTTATTCCAGCTTTATCTCACTTGAATTCATCATTTTTGACTTCCAAACTATGCGAGCAATTTGGTTTTTGGTTAATTGAGTTCTGGTGCAGCAGCTGTCCTATTCCCTCACGGTTTTTGAGGTGATCCAGGTCCAAAAGCTTTCCACAAAGAGAACCTACCCTACCACATCCTCATATAGGAGAGATCTTAAGAGGGAGGGTAGCTTTCCAAGATATGAAGAAACAAAGGAGAGAGAGCGAGAAAGAGCACACGATAAGTTTCAAGGCAAAGATAAAGAGCTAAGAAGAGACAAAGAAAGCTCTAAGGGAAAGGAACAAAAGACTCAAAGAGAGCAAACTCGAGATACCAAGGGTAGGGAGACTAGATGTTTCAAATGTGGGGCCAGAGGACACTATTCAAATGAGTGTCATTTCAAAAAGTCAACCTATATCCTTGAACATGAGAGTCATAGTGAGGAGTCATCTTCTAGTACGTCTGAGTTATCCTCGTCTGAAGAGGAACATGAAGCTCCACCTTATGATTGAGATCTTCTCATGGTTAGGAGACTTCTTGAGGCAAAGTATGTTGAGTTAGAACAAACTCAACGAGAAAACCTATTCCACACACGCTGCAAAGTTCTTGATAAAACTTGTTCTATGATTGTGGATAGTGGTTCTTGTTGTAATTGTTGTAGCTCTAGAATGGTTGAAAAGCTAGGCTTAACTCCTACTCCTCATCCTAACCCTTGCAAACTTCAATGGATAAAAGAGAATGAAGGAATAGTTGTTAAGGAACAAGTAAGTGTACCCATTTCCATAGGCAAGTATGAAGATCAAATCATTTGTGATATTGTTCCAATGGAAGCGGGCCACATCTTACTTGGACGACCTTGGCAATTTGACAAACAAGCTTTGCATGATGGAGTCACTAACAAGATCACCATTCAACACAAAGGCAAAAAGATTAACTTGAGCCCTCTTACACCATCACAAGTGCGAGAGGATCAAATGATACTTAAGAACAAGTTGGATGGTGAGAAAAAGATCAAAAATAACAAAGTTTCCAAAGAGAAGAAATTGAGTTTGGTAGAAAGTGCCTCAACCAATGAAGTTGTCCCAACAAAGCCTTCTAAAAATATTTTTCTTGGACAACCTCACTTTCTTCTCTATTGCAAGGAGACATTTATTTCCATAAATCATCCACTTGATTCTCATCCAAAGGGGTTACAAAAGCTTTTGAAAGAATTTGATGATTTATTTCCCAAAGAGGTTCCAAGTGGTTTACCACCTCTTAGAGGAATTGAACATCAAATTGATTTGATTCCTGGAGCCAGCCTTCCCAATAGGCCAGCTTATAGGACTAACCCTACAGAAACCAAAGAGATAGAGAAGCAAGTTAATGATTTATTGGGAAAAGGGTGGATACAAAAAAGCCTTAGCCCTTGTGCGGTGCCAGTGTTGTTAGACCCTAAGAAAGATGGTTCTTGGCGAATGTGTACAGATTGTAGGGCTATCAACAATATTACAGTCAAGTATAGGCACCCTATTCCTAGATTGGACGATATGTTAGATGAGTTACATGGAGCAACCCTGTTCACCAAGATTGATCTTAAAAGTGGATATCATCAAATCAGAATTAAAGAAGGAGATGAATGGAAAACCGCTTTTAAGACCAAATTTGGCCTTTATGAATGGTTAGTCATGCCTTTTGGCTTAACCAATGCTCCTAGTACCTTCATGCGACTAATGAATCATGTCCTTCAGGAATACATAGGCAGCTTTGTTGTAGTCTATTTTGATGATATTCTAATCTATAGCAAAGGTCTTAAAGAACATCTTCACCATGTGAGGAAAGTCTTGCTTTTGCTTAGACAACACCATTTATTTGCCAACTTTGATAAATGCACCTTTTATCAAGAAAGTGTTATTTTTCTGGGCTTCAAAGTTGGGAAAGAAGGTGTACATGTTGATCCTAGCAAAATCAAAGCTATCCAAGAGTGGCCTATCCTAAAAACAGTGGGAGAAGTAAGAAGTTTTCTAGGTCTAGCAAGTTTCTATAGACGTTTTGTAGAAAATTTTTATACTATTGCTGCCCCCCTCAATGAACTTTTAAAGAAGGATGCGCCATTCAAATGGGATGAAAAATAAAGTCTAGCCTTTGAGACCTTAAAGCATAAGTTAACACATGCACCCATTCTACATTTACCTGATTTTTCCAAAGCTTTTCAAGTAGAATGTGATGCATCTGGGGTAGGCATAGGAGCTGTTCTTATACAAGAAGGTCACCCCATAGCTTATTTTAGTGAAAAACTTAGGGGACCTACTTTGAACTATACTACCTATGACAAAGAACTTTATGCCCTTATTCGAGCACTGACCCTACCTTTGCATCCACTTATGCATCTTGTCTTAAGAAGCCATTCGACGGATGCTATATTTCTTAGGGGTATCTTTTTAATAAAGGAAAACTATGCATACCCCAAGGATCCATTCGAAAGCTTCTTATCAAGGAAAGTCATGGAAGAGGACTCATGGGCCATCATGGAGTTGATAAAACTCTTCATACTTTAAAAAGCAAATTTTATTGGCCACACATGAGAATAGATGTCCAAAAGCATTGTTCTAGTTGTATAACTTGTTTACAAGCTAAGTCTAAAGTAATGCCTCATGGACTCTACCTTCCTCTTCCAATAGCCAGTGACCCTTGGGAGGACATTAGTATTGATTTTGTCCTAGGCCTACAGATGGGTGTCGCACCCCATGCAAATTTAATGTGCAATTTAGAAATGCAGTATAGCTAGGAAATGACTCCTAGGTCATCTCTCAAGGACCAATTTTGTTGTTCGAGAATTAAGTCAAACACGAAGTGGGGGGGTTTGTGAAAACGTTGTGGTGAATACGGATGAATAAAATCAAAACACTGATGCAAACAGAAGTGCAAACACAGATCTAAAAATGGTTTCAGAGACAAAATAAAAATGGTTGGTCATTAACTTAATTACAATGTTTCCAATCACAGATCAACAAAATAAAGTTGTGACTCAAACCTCTAATCCAACAAAGTTAACCAACTAAGAGAAGGTTAACCCTGTTTTCATAAAAGCGAACTAAGCGGACGCAGTGTTAATGTCAAATTTAATTTACACCATGCAGTTACATCAACTAAGCGAAGATGTAACACCAACTGGTCAACTAAGCGTAAACCCAATTGCAAGTGCAAACACAGATTTAATATTAACCAAGTCAGAGTGGCAAACATAATTACAGTCCAGAAATCTCAAGGAAACATTATAATATCGCTAATGACCAACTTCCTAACCTAAGCTAACATGACAATTAAATTAACACAAACGAACATACTAGACATCATTAAAGTAAATGGAAACATTAAACTAAACAAGAGGAAAGATAACTATGAAAATAAAATTAAAGCTATTAAAATGCAACACTCAATTTAAGAAGATGAAAAACAATGCAACATATAAATTAAAATATTCTAAGCAAGAGAAATAACAAAACACAAACTTTGTCTACCATTCACGTGACTCAACATAAATTCCAATTGAAATAAAATGTTCTCCATGTGGTGATGGCCCATGGGTGTGATAGCTTGGTCGTGGGCTCCATTCTTCCAAGAAAAGTGCTTCTCCAATTAAAAATTCCAAGCAATAAAAACTAGTTTTCTTTTTCTTCCAACCGTAATTCATCATGGCATCATGGCAACGGTGTAAACAAAAGGTGCGTGAATAATAAACAAACTAAAATTTCTTTAGGGCTATTCCAATTGAATTAAAAATTGCAACCGTGTGCTTCTAAAAATCTTCTTCCAACCGTGACACATTTGTTCAAAGCAATCAATAAAGGTTCTTCTAAATAATAAAGGTTCTTCTCTCAATCTAATCTACTTCATTTTCAAGTGAAATGAAAGCAAGCAAAACATCTAATCACCGAACCCACCATTCTTGCAATGAAGTTAGGAAAGAAAGAGAAAACATTGTAAATGGCAAAAGGAATAAGCACGTGCAACTACTTCTAAATGAAATCAAAGCACCGTGAGTTGCTATCAATTTAAATGCACGCATCATTGTAAAATAAATTGAAGCACCAGCCGTGAATGTTGCACCATTTCCCCAAGCAATGAATATCACCGCATCTGTCTCCAAGAAAGTTAAATTGCTTTTCAATTCCAAAATAAAAATCATCGTAATAATGCTGCCCCTTTCTAAATCAACATACTTCTTTCTAAAAGCCAAGAAAAAAAAGAACAATTCACCGCTTCTGGAAGAAAATAAATGGATTCATTGCTTCATCCTCTCAAAGCCATGACACAAACACTTTCTATCAAATCACCACTTCAATCAATGAAAACTAAAAATAAAATGCTCTAGCATTTGCATAGAACGGAAAGGAAAAGTCAAGAACAAGTGGCGGCTGGCACTCATTTTTTTCACTCAACCAAAATCCATATGCAAAGCCATTATTCCTAGAGAAAACTCTATCCCCATGTTCCAGCCCTTGGGAAAGAAACGTTCCAAGCCAGTAGAATGTTGAAGAAGTGTGTCGGCTCCCCCCGCACTCCCTTAAGGCCGTGAATCACTAATAAAATGGGTGGGGTCCACCCAAAAAGAAACCTTAGGGTAGGACATGTGTCTCACAAAATTTGGGCCATTACAATTTTTCCACTAAAGGGCCCATTGCACATAAGTTTAATTAAAGCTTCTAGACAACTAAGTTACAATTTAATTAAAAATGAAATGCCTAATTGTAGAGTCTTTAATGACCATGCCTCCATCCTAATGCTCCAAAAGATATCTCCAAAATTTCCCTGCAACTAAAAATTCAATTAATCAGCTCAAAAAATTCAAATTAATTAAAATAAGAATTTCCGATCAAATTAAGCATAATTAGGAAAAACGGGAAAATACCGGACAATTAAGTACAATTCCCTGATTTATTCTAGCACAATAAACTAAGTGAAATCAATAAAATATCGACTCATCACCTACCAAGAACTCAAAAGGGGTTTGATTCAATCTTTGTGGTGGTTGATAGATTTAGTAAAATGGCTCATTTCATACCTTGCCACAAAGTAGATGATGCTAGCTATATAGCAAAACTTTTCTTCAAAGAAGTAGTTAAACTACATGGCTTACCCAAAACTATAGTTTCTGATAGAGATGTTAACTTCCTTAGCTACTTTTGGAAAACACTTTGGGCCAAGCTAGGAATTAAACTACTATTTTGTACTACATGTCACCCATAAACTGATGGGCAAACAGAAGTAGTAAATAGGTCCCTATCCACTCTATTACGGGTAATGTTGAAGGGCAATATCAAAAATTGGGATGATCATCTACCTCATATAGAATTTGCTTATAATAGAGTAGTTCACAAGACTACTAAACTTTCTCCTTTTGAGGTTGTTTATGGTTTTAACCCTCTCACACCTCTTGATTTACTTCCTCTTCCAGAATCATCTTCTTTTCTTCATAAAGAAGGTATTTCTAAAGCGGAATTTATCAAAAAGTTGCATGAAAAGGTTAAAACTCATATTGAAAAACAAACTCAAAAATATTCTGAATACAACAACAAAGGGAGAAAACAAGTAATTCTTAATGAGGGAGATTTAGTTTGGCTTCACTTGAGAAAGGATACGTTTCCTTCTCAACGTATATCCAAATTAAGCCCAAGAGTTGATGGTCCTTTCAAAGTGGTCAAGAAAATAAATGATAATGCATATCAATTAGACCTTCCTGATAGTTATGGCGTCAGTCCTACTTTTAACATTTGTGACTTAATTCCTTTCACAGGAGATGCCCAACAGGATTCCCAAGATCTGAGGACAGATCATTTTCAAGCGGGAGGGACTGATGGAGGACCATCCAAGCTTAACATAGGTCCTTTAACAAGAGCTATGTCCAAGAGAATCCAAGAGGAAGAGGGAGCACTCACTACTTTACTATTATGGAGTATTAATTACTAAAACCTCTTTCTCTTTGCTAAATAACTTTACATTGCTTTTGTAGGACATTATTAAAGAAAAGGAACCATGTACATACAACTAAGGAAGGCTACCAAGGATGAAGATCAAAGAACCAAAAAGGAAGTCGGATGGCGCCCCAGCGCCCCTTAAAGGGCGCCCCAACACCAGAAACTGCGGAGTCTTCTTCTTCACTTGGATTGCTGACATGGCAAGTTGTACCTTGCCTTCCAAGTCTCCTAGACTGCATAGCTTCCTCAATAAGCTTCTTTTACACTTAAAATAGCATGCTTAGAACGTTTTTGAGTCACTCCTTCATCTATAAAAGGAATACTCCTTACATTGTAAAGAGGAACTTTGAAACTTAATGAAATGATATTGAGATTTCTCCAGAATCATTTTTTAGAGTTCAAACACGTGTGCCTCTTCTGCACCCTCTCGTCTAGCTTCCTTCCCTTTTGGAAGGCTTTCGGAGCTTGAGATTCCTTGATTCACCTACACACCTTCATTGAAGCATTCATCAAACACTTACCGTGCCACACTTTACACCTTCAATCCGCTGCCACTTCTGGTCTTGGAAGTTGTTCGTGCTTGATTTGCAAGGAAGCTTCCATCATGATGTTTCCTTTATTCTCGCTGCAATGTGCATTTCATTTTTATCCAAGTGTTTCTTTATTTTCTGCTGCATGTTAATTAGTTCACACATTTTGCTTTAAGACCGTTCAATTTACTGTTTTCGTTCACTATGTTGTCTGTTCTGTTCGATTGTGATAATTTAACTGTCATGTTAACTTAAATTAGTCGAGTTGGTCATTAATAAAATTACAGTGTTTCCTTAAGATTTATTGGACTGTGCTTGTGTTTATTCTGCTCTGCTTAGCACTCTATGAAATCTGATTGTGTTCTTGCAATGGGTATACGCTTAGTTGCCCAATTGGTGATTGCATCTTCGCTTAGTTGATCGATCTGTATAGAACACATAGGATGGAATAGGTGCAGTGCGTTCGCTTAGTACACGATTATGATAGCATGATTAGCCTTCGCTTAGTCAGTTAGTTCTGCTGGATTAGAGGCTAGAGTAGTTTATTCATGAGACTCTTGCACTTTAATTGTCATACTACTGCTTCGATTCTGCTTAATATTTAATCTGTTGTGTGCTTGCGATTAGGTATACGCTTAGTTGCCTAATCGGTGTTTAATCTCCGCTTAGTTGATTAGACTGTATGGTGCCTGACTGATTAAATTTGTGCATTGCATTCGCTTAGTTTGCAATTTTGAAAACCGAATTAGCCTTCGCTTAGTTGGGTGATTCGTGTTGGATTTGGATTAGAGTATTGTGTACTTGTCGTTAATCTGGGATAGGAAGCATAGCAATTGAGTTAATGACCAACCGTTTTCACATTCCGTTTTTACATTTCTGTTTCCATTTTTGCTTTACATCTGTGTTTACATTATTGTTTGTATCCGTGTTTTAATTTAATTTATCTACATTCACAAACCTTTTGATAAACCCCCCCACTACCTGTTTGACCTAATTCCTGAACCACGGTTTGGTCCTTGAGAGGCGACCTAGGAGTCACTTCCTAGTACTATACTGCATTCTTTATGCACATTAAATTTGCATGGGGTGCGCACCCATCAAATTTTGGCGCCGTTGTCGGGGACCAACGGTTCAGTTTTAGGTCTTTTGTTGTGTTTTGTCTTGTGTTATGAGTGTGTTTGTTCTGTTTTGTATGTGATGTCATGTGTTGTTTCATTTAGATAACTTTAGTTGCATATTTTCATTGCATTCTTCTTTCCCCCCCTTTCTTCTACATGTCTACCTACTTTGATTTTGTGAATACTGTTTCTTCTGCCTATGTCCATGACTTTGATTCTCCTTCTACATCTAACTCTGATATTGCTTCTCATGCATATTCTGCTGACTTTTATGTTGAGAACAATATGACTCATCCTCCCATTCTTGAGAGTGCTCTTTGGGAGCCAGCTTCATATAGTGAGGATGATGTTCATTGCGTTCTCACATCTGGACTGATAGATTTGCTACCTAGGTTTTATGGTTCTACAGGTGAGTGCCCACATAGACATTTGGAGAGGTTTCAACGCATTTGCTCTGAAATGAAACCTCCACATGTCCCGAATGATCGCATTTTCTTAAAGGCATTTCTTCATTCAGTAAAAGAAGCAGCATGGGGATGGCTTTATTATCCTCCTCCAGAATTAAAGGCCAAATGGGAAGATCTTAAGCATTGATTTTTGGAAAGATTTCGCCCTACTCAGCATCATTCTGATTCTTATAGCAACGATCCTAGGTGGAATGATTCTAACCTTGGATGGTATGGTACTTCACAGCATCAATATCAAGAACCACCATTCCAGAGTACTTGTGTGCCTCCCCCTGTCCAGCAACAACAACAGCTGCAACTTCATGAGCCTGCTCAATTAGCTCCTCATCCTTCCACCATTTCTAAGCTTACATTGAAGGAGTTGTTGGATCAGATGACCATGCAGAACATTCAGTTCCAGCAAGAGAACATGGAGTTTCAACAGGAAATTAGAGCTTCCATTCAGAGTTTGACTGATCAGATGGGGCAGATGGCCACTCAGCTCATTGAGGAACAGTCTTATGTTTCAGAGGAATCACCATTTCAGGTTGTTCAGCTTCCAGATGATGTTGGTGTCATCCACATAGGAGATGGGGAGCAGAGTCATGAGCTTACTATTGTGCCACGTATTTTCCCACCCTCCTATGTCCCTACTCTTGCACCTGAAGAGACTTATGAAGAATTGGAGGACCAGGCAGATATGAGCAACACTTTTGAGATAGGTAGACCAACTTCACCTTCCACCACTCTACCAATCCTCAGGGAAGTGGAGGTAAACATACATATGATTGATTCTGTTGTTGATGATTATGTTATTGATAGGTATGTTGATGATTATGATGTTGATGAGAATGCTTTCGATTTCCACTCATTGCATGATGAGAAACAACTTTTGCCATCTTGTCTGAATGTTTGTTCTCCATGCACTAAACATGAATCTGAGCATGTAGTTGATATTGCTTCTAAATTTGAACTTGATTCATGTTCTGAGAGTTTATCTGATGTTCAGCATGTTACACTGGGATTGGGTGTTATACCCCTGCATGTCATTTCTTTGGAACCACATTGCACTAAGCCTATTCCAGGAGGTACACATGAGTTTGACCAACACACACCCACGGTGGAAGACAAGGGTGCCAGTATACACGACAGTTTAAAGATTAATAGGCACCAGCTGAACCCACTCATAAAAAATCACTGCATCTTAGATCCAGTTGTGGAGGACATCTCCCTACTTGATCAAATCTGGAGAATGAAGCAGTTTCTCATCAAGACTTCCTTGCCAACTCCAGTGGTGAAGGATATCTCCCTGATAGTCCAACATTGGCAACTGCCACCATGATCAAGGGAGTTTTCTTTTCCCTTCTCCTCCCTTTCCCGCTTTTATTGCACTTGTCCATGATCTGTTGATTGTTCTGATTTCTGATTTGATGATTGTGACACATTGAGGACATTGTGTAGTTTAAGTGTGGTATGTTGGGGGAGATTTCTATTTTCTTTGTTAAATTTTTTCTTTTCTAGGTGTTAAATTTTTTGCTTTCTAGGTAGTTTTTGTTGTGTCTTGTGTACAGTTTTGCATGTTTCTCTTGATTTCTGGACTTTGTTTAGGTTATAGATGTGTCTTTCATTTCATTGATACTCTGATTTGTTGGATATCCTTGATTTTCTTTGCTTGGAAGATGATTATGATGTTCGACAGGTTGATTTGATTGTGACAATTACCCTGTGTGAGATTTGAGCCACTTTAAGTTCTTTCTTGTGTGATATGTCTCTTGATTGCTTACACATATGCCTTGGCTTGACTCTGTTGATAATTCTTGATTGATATGCATGTTTGGAAGTGATAAAGGCAGTTTTGTTGTTGAGCCTCTCTAGCCAGATGAGCCTACCCTGTTTTGATCCTTTGATAGCCCTTTTGAGCCTATACTTTCCCCATTTCTTTGTTTTGAAGATCATACACTAGCCCTATGTGAAAAACCATGTTTACCTTAACCTTAGGGAATTTTGGAGCTTTGGAATTGTTTTAGGAACATGTGTGGTCTCCTTGGGGATTCTGATGAATTGGCTAGTTGGTTCCTCTTCTTGTGTTGTTTTTGTAAATATGTTGTGTATCTTGTCTCTTAGAGTTGTGTTCAATAAAAAGAGACAAGATGAGAAAAAAAATACAGAAAAATGAGAAAAATTAAAAAAAAATTGTTGTGTGAATAATGAAGTAGAGAAGAGGATTGAATTAGAGGGTTTTGGGTGTGATTTGATTGTGTTTACACTTGTTCCCCATTTCTCCTCTATTTCTTTTGGTTTGTAGCTTCTTATCCACATTTATAATCCCTTTTCCTTGGCCCCATTACATCCATAAAAGACCTTTTGATTTGAACATGCATATGTTTTGAGTGTTGATATTTAGAAATGCAGTATAGCTAGGAAATGACTCCTAGGTCGTCTCTCAATGACCAATTTTTCGGTTCGAGAATTAAGTCACACACGAAGTGGGGGGGGTTTGTGAAAACGTTGTGGTGAATACGGATTAATAAAATCAAAACACTGAAGCAAACAGAAATGCAAACACAGATCTAACACGGTTTCAAAGACAGACTGAAAACGGTTGGTCATTAACTTAATTACAATGCTTCCTATCACAGATCACAAAATAAAGTTGCGACTCAAACCTCTAATCCAACAAAGTTAACCAACTAAGCGAAGGTTAACCCTGTTTTCATAAAAGGGAACTAAGCGGACACAGTGTTAATGTCAAATCTAATTTACACCATGCAGTTACATCAACTAAGAGAAGACTCAACACCAACTGGGCAACTAAGTGTATACCCAATTGCAAGTGCAAATACAGATTTCATATTAACCAAGTCAGAGTGGCAAATACAATTACAGTCCAGAAATCTCAAGGAAACATTATAATATCGCTAATGACCAACTTCCTAACCTAAACTAACATGAGAGTTAAATTATCACTACCACAAATACTAGAAATCATTAAAGTAAGAGAAAACGTTAAACTGAACCATGCAGTAGATAAATATCCAAATGCAATTAAAGTTGTAAGAATGCAACGAGTAAGTTAAACATTCAAAACAATTCATCATGAAAATTGTACTAAAAGAAAAGAAAAATGCGTGAACGAATGAAAAATGGTGTAAACAAATTTAAATGCAAAGCTAATAAAGAAAAGGATATTGTAGCCGAAAAGAGAAACAACGTTTAAACTAAAAAGTAAAAAGCTCTTTGCAAATTCAATATGGAAATTGTAAAACAAAATCACCAACGGTTGAAGCACCGTGCGCGTGCTACTTCTTCCCGCCGTGACTTCTCTTGCTATCAACATCTATATCTCTTTTTCTTTGTTTTTTTTTTTAAGCTAAAAGTGTGGCAGCCACATGCCTATTTGCTATTGACGAGAAAGCTACAACCTAATCTCTAAAGCATTCTTAAGACAAAGACATACGTGCCTCCATCTTCCAACTAGCATCGTACACCACATTTAAAGGCAATTGTAAATTAAAAAGAAGCTTGTTCCATCGTGCTCTTCCCAAAGCAATTGAAAATGAATTCTCCAAAAGCGTAATGAAATGACCGCTCCTCTCTCCAAAGTGTGTGCCACCAGCAGCTGCGTGCCTCCTCCCAAGACTCCCACCTAATCTACTTTTAATTTAATGAAAGCTAAAGAAATTCTACACATCCCTTGCAGCAGAAATGAATGGACATCTAAAAAGGAAATGGAGTGTGCTTCCCAACCATCATCAAGAGTTGTCACCGTGTGGACCTCTTCTTGCTTTTCCAATCAACTAAACAAAATGAAAGTAAAAGAAATGCACCGTGAAATCTGATGCAGCACTGCACAAAGGGAAGGGAATAATGCTTCTTCATTCAACCAATACCCATTACCGACATTCCAGCCCCCAAAAACAAAAAAAAAAGAAGTTGGCGGCTGGTTGCTCCTAAAGAAAAAATGTCGAGACGGAGCTCCTTTAAATCTGTGTCTCGGCTGCCACTTGTTAAGGTCGAATGTCCTCCAAAATAAGGGTGGGGTCCATCCTAAAAAAAGAAACCCTAGGTCATGTGTCCTCTACTATTTGGGCCCATCATAAATTTATCAACATTGACCCAAATGTGCACAAGTTTGTCTAAAAAAAACTAAACTTTTAAATTACAATTTTGATTAATTCTAAACTACTAAATTAAAATATAACTAATTTTAAATTGTCCATGTGGAGAGTCTTTAATTATTTGACGGCACTCCAAATGTCCCAAATTATATTTCAAATATTTTCCCTGAAAATAATAATGCAAATAATTAGCTCAGAAAATTCAAATTAATTAAAATTAGAATTTCCAGTCAAATTAAGCACAATTAACAGAACGGGAAAATACCGGACAATTAAGCACACTTCCCTGATTAATTCTAGCACAATAAACTAAGTGAAATCAATAAAATATCGACTCATCAAAATAGATCACACTTAGTATTTTGCACTCCTAGGCAAAATCAAGACGCAAATCAAGGAATAGTTCAACGGATATTAGGGAAGTGACACAGACTCAGCACACAGAAAACAGAGACTCTCAAGGAAACAAACAAACGAAATTATAGTCCTCAAGAAATCTGGATAAAGAAAAAGCAGTAGACAATATCCAACATAGAATCAGAGAAAATAGATACTCAGAGAAATCATTCAAGCAATTCCAAGACATGGCAAAATGATCAATCAGCTCAAGAGAAGAATCAAAAGTAACAGAACCTCACAGATGCACACTATCAGTGTTTCTCTCAAGTGTCTAAGGTAAGCAATGTCAACTCAATGCACTCAAGAAAGCAAGCAACAACAGAATTGGTAAGTCTCTAAAATCAACACTCAAAAACATATGCATGTTCAAATCAAAAGGTCTTTTATGGATGCAATGGGGCCAAGGACAAGGGAGGATAAATATGAGTGAGAAGCTACAAACCAAAAGAAATAGAGGAGCAATGGGGAACAAGTGAAAGCACAGTCAAATCACACCCAAAACCTCTAATTCAATCATCTTCTTGACTCCATTATTCAAAAAAAAAAATTCTCATTTTTCTGTATTTTTTTTTTCATCCTGTCTCTTTTCTTTTCTCTCTTCACAATTGTTTGACACAAGATATACAACATATTTACAAAAACAAAAGCAAGAAGAGGAACCAATTAGCCAATTCTCTGAATCCCCCGGGAGACCACACTTGTTCCCAAAATAATTCCAAAGCTCCAAAATTCCCTAAGGTTAAGGTAATCATGGTTTTTCACTTAGGGCTAGTGTATCAACTTCAAAACAAAGAAATGGGGAAAACATAGGCTCAAAGGGGATATCAATGGATCACAACAGGGTAGGTTCATTTGGCTAGAGGGGCTCAACAACAAAACTGCCTTTATCACTTCCAAACATGCATATTAATCAAGAATCATCAAAAAGAGTCAAGCCAAGGCATATGTCCAAGCAATCAAGAGACATATTACACACAAGAAAGAACATCAAATGGCTCAAATCTCGCACAGGGTAATTTCTGTCACAATCAATTCAACTCTCAAACATCATAATCATCTTCCAAGCAGAGAAAAGCAAGGATTTCAAACTAATCAGAGTATCAATGAAGTGAAAGACAAGTCTATAACCTAAACCAAAGTCCAGAAATCAAGAGAAACATGCAAAAGTGTACACAAGACAAAACAAAAACTACCTAGAAAAGAAAAAATTTAATGCAGAAAACATAATCTAATCAAAGAAAAATCAAAATCTCCCCCAATAGACCACACTTAAACTACACAGCGTCCTCAGTGTGTCACAATCATCAGATCAGAAATCAGAACAATCAACAGATCATGGACAAGTGCAATAAAAGCGGGAAAGGGAGGAGAAGGGAAAAGAAAACTCCCCTGATCATGGTGGCAGTTGCCAATTTTGGACTTGTAGGGAGATGTTTTCCACCACTGGATCCAGCAAAGAAGTGTTGAGGAAGAACTGCTTCATCCTCCAATTTTGATCAAGCAGGGAAATGTCTTCCACAGCTGGATCTAAGAAGCAGTGATTATTGATGAGTGGGTTCAGCTGGTGCCTATTGATGTTCAAATTCTTATGTATGCTGGCACCCTTGTCTTCCACCATGGGTGTGTGTTGGTCAATTTCATATGTACCTCCTACAACATGGTTAGTGCAATATGGTTCCACAAAATTAACAAGCAGGGGTATAACACCCAATCCCAGTGTAATAGGTTGAACCTTAGATACACTTTTAGAACATGAATCACTTTCAAATGTAGAAACAATATCAACAACAATCTCAGATTCATGTTCAGTGCATGGAGAATAAACATTCAGACAAGATGGCAAAACTTGTTTCTCATCATGCAACGAGTGGAAATCAAAATCATGCTCATCAACAATACAATCATCAATAACATACCTATCAACAACATGATCATCAACATCAGAATCAATCATAGGTATGTTTACCTCCACTTCACTGAAGATTTGTAGAGTGGTGGAAGGTGAAGCTGGTCTACCTATCTCAAAGGTGTTGCTTATATCTGCCTGTTCCTCAACATGTTCATCAGACTCACAGTTAGTAGCACCCATCATAAAGTTGGAAGTTGGTTGTATCATAGAATTGATTTCAACACAAATAGAGCAAGAACCAACTTCACAACTACATTTAAAATTTTCAGAAAACTGTGAAAGATCAAAATTTAATCCTAAGTCTAAAACTTCTTCTGTTTTCACAGTTTCTATGTCAAAATCAACACTAACATGTGAATCTACAACATAATCAAGAATATTTGAATGCATAAACAACTCAGGCAAAGCAAGTGGGATTTCAAGTTTAGAGAAAACTTGTGTTGATTCATGATTCATCTCACCAATAACAACAGAATGATCAATTGCATCCTTAGGTGCAAGAGGGAAGACATAGGAGGGTGGAAAAGTAGATGGTGTAGTAGTAAGCTCATGACTCTTCTCCCCATCTCCTATGACACTGACATCATCAAGAATCTGAATAGTCTGAATTGGTGGTCCCTCTAAAACTTGAGACCATTCCTCAATGAATTGCTTGGCCATATGCCCTCATAACTCATTCAATGTAGGCTCAGAAGAACTAGAAGGTTGAGTAGCTGCCTCTTGTTGTTGTTGTTGCCTCTGATTTTTCTGTTGTGGCTGCCCATTGTTGTAGATGTTTGGAGCATAGGCTTGAGGTGCATCAAGAGCAACAGAGTAATGCAAAGAAGGACAAGCATCCGTATAATGGTCACTGGAAGGACATATGGCACACAGTGGTGCAACAGATGTAGATGGAGGTGATGGGTTCGGGTTGGACGCCAGCTGTGTCACAAAACTCAAAAGAGAATCAAGCTTGCTTTCCAAATTTCTATCAGCAGCAGATGAAGATTGGGCAGGCTCATGAAACTGCAGCTGTTGTGGTTCCTGGACTGGTGGAGGCATACAAGCCTTCTGGAATGATGGTTCTTGATATTGATGCTGTGAAGTACCATACCATCCCAAGTTAGGATCAGTCCACTCAGGATCGTCACTATAACCATACTGCACAGGGGAGAATTTGTCTAGAAACTGATGCTCAAGATCTTTCCAACAGGTGACGGATCCTGGAGTAAGACAACAACATCAATCCTTTGTTGTTCTGTGTAATGAGTGCTCAAATGCTCTTAAGAAAATGAATTCATCCGGGACATTGTTAAACCCCTGGCAAGTGTACCAGATCGTATCAAGTAATAATAAATGGTAAGTCCAAGTATCGTTTTCCCAAGAGACTCAGGGCACTAAACTGTTGTACTTTTGCTTAACCAATCAAGACTATAAAAATAATATTTTGGGAGTTTTAAATATAAAGTGCAGAAAAATAAACATGAATGCAATTTAATCAATTGAGGTTGAACACAAAAGTGGATGGATGATGTTGATAATATGAGATGGGTTTGTTGCTAGGATTCAGATTTCACCCAATCACTCTCTTATATCTACTTTTCTTATTTAATTCGCTTATTTATCATATTGTCATGCAAACTTTCTAGGTCTACCCTTAACCCAATCCCTTGGTGAAAAGAGCCTATTACTAATTACCGGCTTGTTATCCCTAGCCTCCCCTAGCAATTAATAATGCATAATAAACGGAAGCAAAATACAATTGATCGTCCTACCCCTATCCCTAGGTGGTATTAACATACTCAAGGAATTCCCCCCAGTTCATGACATTACTGTACATTCCTGTATCAATAAAGACAAACAACAGTTACCGAATGAGTTAAACGATAAAAGCATTAAATACAGGTAAGGAACCCAACAATTGATAAATCAAGCATATGCAAGCATATGAAATAAATAAGAATTTGAATAAATGAGAGTTTAGAGGTTACATCTTTCCCCAACAACAAATGGAATAATGGAATGAAAGATATAGAAACCCTAAAAAGGAGAAAAAGAGAGTTGTCACCATCTCCAAATCTACCCCCAAAGGGGTGGAAAGTGTGTTTATGTGCCTAAGCCATCAAAAGATACATTCTCTAAGGTGTCTAGGTCTTTAAATAGGTTATAAAAATAACAGAAAATAGGTCCAAGCCCAAACAGATCATCAAAATCGTAGAAAATATATCAAATCACGTATGGTTGACTTTTTCTGGATTCAGGTTGACTTTTGAGCACTCTGGTCAACTCTTCAGCATTCTGGTTGACTGTTGACTTTTCTGGTTGACTGGTTCACTTTTCTGCACTCTATTTGACTTTTCTGCACCCAACCATTTGATACTTCAACCTTTCTTTCAATTCATTCCAAAAACCTACAAAATCAAGGGAATTTAATGATAAAATCATAAAACATGTCCTCAACTCTTTTATTCACAAAACTAAAGAAAAATCATGATTCCAAGCAAGTTTCTAAGTCAACAAGGGTGCATTTGATATCAAAATTAAGTATGAAAATAACAGTTTTTCAACCGTTATCAGACATCTAGAGGTTTCATTAAAGAGCAAATGGTGTAGAACTCCAAATGTCTATGTGGGCATTCACCTGCAAAACCATGAAACTTAGGCAAAAAATGTATCACTCCAGTGTTGAAAACACAACGAATATCCTCCTCATCAAGTGGAAACGGCTCACTAGGAGCACTCTCATGAAATGGAGGAGGAATCACATTGTTCTCAATATAAAAATCAGCAGGAGAACCATAATCAGAGTAACAGACAGAAGAAACAGTATCCACATAACCAAAATAGGTAGACATGGAAAAGAAGGGGGAAAAAGAAGAATGCAATGAAAATATGCAATTAAAGCTACCTAAATGCAACACACATAACACCACACAAAACAGAACAACACAAAACAGAACATCACACTCACAACACAAGACAAAACAAAACACACACTAACACAACAAAGACCTAAAACCGAACCGTTGCTCCCCGACAACGGTGCCAAAATTTGATGGGTTGTCGCAACCCACACAAATTTAATGTGCAATTTAGAAATGCATTATAGCTAGGAAATGACTCCTAGGACGTCTCTCAAGGACCAATTTTGCGGTTCGAGAATTAAGTCACACACGAAATAGAGGGGTTTGTGAAAACGTTATGGTGAATACGGATTAATAAAATCAAAACACTGAAGCAAACAGAAATGCAAACACAGATCTAACATGGTTTCAAATACAGACTGAAAACGGTTGGTCATTAACTTAATTACAATGCTTCCTATCACAGATCACAAAATAAAGTTGCGACTCAAACCTCTAATCCAACAAAGTTAACCAACTAAGCGAAGGTTAACCCTGTTTTCATAAAAGCGAACTAAGCAGACACAATGTTAATGTCAAATCTAATTTACACCATGCAGTTACATCAACTAAGAGAAGACTCAACACCAATTGGGCAACTAAGTGTATACCCAATTGCAAGTGCAAATACAGATTTCATATTAACCAAGTCAGAGTGGCAAATACAATTACAGTCCAAGAATCTCAAGAAAACACTGTAACTTTGTTAACGACCAACCAACTAACCTAAACTAACATGAGAGTTAATACCACAAATACTAGACATCATTAAAGTAAGAGAAAACGTTAAACTGAACCATACAGTAGATAAATATCCAAATGCAATTAAAGTTGTAAGAATGCAACGAGTTGGTTAAACATTCAAAACAATTCATCATGAAAATTGTACTAAAAGAAAAGAAAAATGCGTGAAAGAATGAAAAATAGTGTAAACAAATTTAAATGCAAAGCTAATAAAGAAAAGGATATTGCAGCTGGAAAGAGAAACAACGTTTAAACTAAAAAGTAAAAAGCTCTTTGCAAATTCAATATGGAAATTGTAAAACAAAATCACCAACGGTTGAAGCACCGTGCGCGTGCTACTTCTTCCCGCCGTGACTTCTCTTGCTATCAACATCTATATCTCTTTTTCTTTGTTTTTTTTTTAAGCTAAAAGTGTGGCAGCCACATGCCTATTTGCTATTGACGAGAAAGCTACAACCTAATCTCTAAAGCATTCTTAAGACAAAGACATACGTGCCTCCATCTTCCAACTAGCATCGTACACCACATTTAAAGGCAATTGTAAATTAAAAAGAAGCTTGTTCCATCGTGCTCTTCCCAAAGCAATTGAAAATGAATTCTCCAAAAGCGTAATGAAATGACCGCTCCTCTCTCCAAAGTGTGTGCCACCAGCAGCTGCGTGCCTCCTCCCAAGACTCCCACCTAATCTACTTTTAATTTAATGAAAGCTAAAGAAATTCTACACATCCCTTGCAGCAGAAATGAATGGACATCTAAAAAGGAAATGGACTGTGCTTCCCAACCACCATCAAGAGTTGTCACCGTGTGGACCTCTTCTTGCTTTTCCAATCAACTAAACAAAATGAAAGTAAAAGAAATGCACCGTGAAATCTGATGCAGCACTGCACAAAGGGAAGGGAATAATGCTTCTTCATTCAACCAATACCCATTACCGACAACATTGTTCAAAGAAAAAGAAAAATCCTCTAAAACGTTCCAGCCCCCAAAAACAAAAAAAAAAAGAAGTTGGCGGCTGGTTGCTCCTAAAGAAAAAATGTCGAGACGGAGCTCCTTTAAATCTGTGTCTCGGCTGCCACTTGTTAAGGTCGAATGTCCTCCAAAATAAGGGTGGGGTCCATCCTAAAAAAAGAAACCCTAGGTCATGTGTCCTCTACTATTTGGGCCCATCATAAATTTATCAACATTGACCCAAATGTGCACAAGTTTGTCTAAAAAAAACTAAACTTTTAAATTACAATTTTGATTAATTCTAAACTACTAAATTAAAATATAACTAATTTTAAATTGTCCATGTGGAGAGTCTTTAATTATTTGACGGCACTCCAAATGTCCCAAATTATATTTCAAATATTTTCCCTGAAAATAATAATGCAAATAATTAGCTCAGAAAATTCAAATTAATTAAAATTAGAATTTCCAGTCAAATTAAGCATAATTAACAGAACGGGAAAATACCGGAAAATTAAGCACAATTCCCTGATTAATTCTAGCACAATAAACTAAGTGAAATCAATAAAATATCGACTCATCAACAAGCTTATTATTACTTCCTAGACGGTTATTCTAGATATAATCAAATTTTGGTAGATCCTGAAGATCAAGAGAAGACAACCTTTACATGAATTTTTGGTATATATGCTTATAGAAAAATGCCATTTGGATTATGTAATGCTTATAGAGGTGTATGTAAGCAATCTTTGCAGTATTTGGGGATTCTTTTAAAAAATGCGTGATCAACCTGGATGTTGTTCTTAAAAGATGTGTTCAAACAAATCTTATTTTGAATTGGGAGAAATGCCATTTTATGGTTACAGAAGGAATTGTGTTGGGACACAAGATTTCAGTCAGGGAGATTGAAGTAGATAAGGTAAAAGTGGAGGTTATTGAAAAACTTCCACCACCGACAGACGTGAAAGGAATTCGAAGCTTTTTAGGCCATGCTGGATTCTATCGGAGGTTTATTATAGATTTTTCAAAGATTGTTAAGCCATTGAGTAATTTGTTGGTTAAGGATACTCCATTTGTAATGAGTCCAGAATGTGTGCAAGCATTTAACGTTTTGAAGAAAAGTTTGATTTTTGCTCCAGTTATTGTGGCTCCAGATTGGAATAAAGCTTTTGAGCTTATGTGTGATGTTAATGACTATGCCATAGTTGTTCTGTTGGGTCAAAGAAGAGAAAAGGTATTACATGTTATTTACTATGCTAGTAAAGTTTTAAATGAAGCCCAACTGAATTATGCTACTACCGAAAAAGAATTTTTGGCTATAATCTATGCATTGGAGAAATTTAGATCTTATCTTATCAGATCTAAAGTGAATGTCTATACGGATCATGCGGCTATAAATTACTTATTGACAAAGCCAGATTCAAAGCTACGTTTAATTAGATGGGTACTTCTATTACAAGAGTTTGATGTAGAGATTCGTGATAAAAAGGAAGTGAAAATCTAATTGCTGATCATTTATCTCGGCTAGTCAACACTGAAGTAACAAGCAAGGAGAAAGAAATCTGGGAGTCTTTTTCAGATGAAACTCTCTTGTACATTCAGCAAAGGCCATGGTTTGCTGACTTGGCCAATTTTAAAGCTACAGGAGTTATTCCTGAAGAATTGAATTGGCAACAGAAAAAGAAGTTCTTAAATGATGCTAAGCAGTTTATATGGGATGATCCATATATTCAAGATTGGAGCATATAATCTTTTGAGGAGATGTGTAACGACAAAAGAAGCAGAAGGAATTTTGTGCATTTGTCATAATTCCCCTTATGGAGGTCATTATAATGGAGAGCGAACTGCTGCAAAAATTCTTCAATCAAGATTTTATTGGCCGAATTTATTTAAAGATGCTCATGATCATGCCAGGAATTGTGACAAATGTCAAAGGACAGAGACTATTTCACGAAGACATGAGATGTCGTTGCATGGCATTTTGGAAGTTGAAGTCTTTGACTACTGGGGTATCGATTTTGTTGGGCCTTTTCCTTCATCTTTCAATAATGAATATATTTTGGTGGCAGTTGATTACGTAAGTAAATGGCTTGAAGCTCTAGCATGTCCTAAGAATGATGCTAATACGGTTATCAAAAAATTCTTAAAAAAGCAGATGTTCTCACGTTTTGGAACTCCCAGGGTACTCATAGTGATGGGGGGGTCTCATTTTTGTAATGCTCAGCTGGCTAAGGTACTTAAACACTATGGGGTGAGACATAAGGTGGCAGCACCTTATCATCCGCAAACAGATGGTCAAGTTGAAGTTTCTAACAGGGAGATCAAGAGGATTTTAGAAAAGATAGTTGCTTTTTCAAGGAGAGATTGGTCACATAAACTAGATGATGCTCTATGGGCATACAGGACGGCTATGAAAACTTCTATGGGACTATCGCCTTTTCAGATGGTATATGGGAAAGCGTGTCACTTGTAGTAGAGCACTAGTGCAAAAACATTGTTTAACGTCACCCCATAAACGTCGATTTGTTGGTAACCCGACATATATGAGTGGACGGTGGCATTATCGTAAATAGCTTGGTAACCTAAACGTCGGTTTTAGGCTAAGGCGACGTCTATTACACTGCAGACGTCCACACTAACGCAAACCGACGTCTAATGGTCTGAGGTAGGTGAGAAGACAGTCTATTGACGTCGGTGTTAACGGGGGCCGACATTTATGGGGCTGCAATTAATGCTCTTCACCTAATTCACAGGCGCTTAGACGTCGCGTTGTCAGAAGGCGACGTCTACGGCCTGAATGGAAGGCAGGAAGACAAAAAATCTTCAATTTAGACGTCGAGGATGTGGGGAAGCGACGTTTATGTGCCTGTAATTAATTCAGTTCACCAAACTCAAGGGCCACAGACGTCGGGTAGCAGGGTCACCGACATCCATTTGCTTGTAAGTAATTATGTCATCATTATAGACATCAGCATCCCAACACAACTGTCGTCAACATCCCTGACAGGAAATCAAACATCAATCGTTTCAGCTTCCTAGACGTCGGATCCCCTCGAAACCGACATCTAGGAGTATTCAAAAAGTCAGTTTTAATGTTAACTTGAACGTCATATTAGTTAGATACCCGACGTCTATGTGACTATAGACATCGGTTTCCTGATCAATCGACGCTTCATTTCATTTTAAATAATCCGCAAACTCTTCGCGGCATTCAGTTTCTGATATCGCGTCTTCCTCTTCTCCTTTTTCTCATGCTTCACCTCTTCTTTTTCTCGCTTGCGGCACCTCTTCTTTTTATCTCTTGCGGCATTGCATCCCAGGTGCGTGGTTTTTATTGTTACCGTTTAATCTTTGTCAGTCTTTCATCGATTATATCTTCTGGTTCAACTGATTAAAAATTGTTTTCTTTGTGTTCTGTTTTAGTGTAGTTTTGTTCCTTTCTTGGGGTAACGTAGTAACACATTCTCCATTTTCTAGCTGCCTCCCAGAAATAGCGGCGTCTTTTGAATTTCTTTTGATTGTTTCAACCCAAAAATGACCCTGGGTCGTTGTCTAGTTTTCGTTTCACCGTGATTTTTCCCTCTTGCGGATGAAAAATGGAACTAAGCAACCACCCAGGTTTGGTTTTGGGTTGAAGGGACCATAAGAAATTCAAAAGACACAAGCTTTTTTTTGGGGGAAACTAGCAAAAGGAGATTGTGCTACTAGGGTATCCAAAGACGGGAACAAAACTGCACTAAAACACAACTACTGTATTAGACGTCGGTTAATGCAAAAACCGACGTCTATATGTGCACTTAGATGTCGGTCTTTGTCATGTTCGAAGTCTTTATGTGCTCTTAGACGTCGGTTAAAGCAGTAGCCGACGTCTAATTAGTGCCTTTAGACGTCCATTCAAACTAGTACTGACGTTTATTGACGTCGTTCATGGTCACTAACTGACGTCATTATAGACGTCTGTGGTTAGGATGTCGGACGTCCCATTGACGTCACCGGTTTAGACATCGGTTGATGAATAGACGTTAAAAGCCCAAAATAACCGACGTGAATCAGCGTTTTTGCACTAGTGGAGATTGAGCATAAAGCTTTATGGACTTTGAAATTTTTAAATTTTGATCCTCATTAAACTCAAAGCAAACGTAGAAGTCAATTATTGGAGCTTGAAGAGATGCAGTTACATGCATATGACTCATCCAAAGTTATAAAGAAAAGGTGAAATTTTATCATGACAGGAAGTTGATTAAGAGAGTTTTCAACCCGGGGCAATAAGTGTTACTATTCAATTCACAGTTAAAGTTATTTCCTGGGAAGTTGAAATCAAAATGGTCAGGACCTTTTATGATAAAGCATGTATATCCAAATGGAGCAGTGGAATTGGAGAATCCAAATGATAATGGTCAGTAGTAGAGTTGGGTGGTGAATGGTCAGAGACTCAAACATTATTTGGGAGGAGAAGTGGAACAATTCTCCACGATGATGATGTTGGTGGATCCATGAGGTTCGGGTCAGGCTCGTGACGTTAAACAAGCGCTACTGGGAAGCAACCTAGGTTTTATCTTTCACTTTTGTACTTTGAATTTTTAGAATAGGTTGAATTTTATTGTAGGTGTTTGTGCTTGGCTTGAACACTATTTTTGACTATGGTTTGACTTGATGTTATTACATGATGAGTTTTCTCAAATGATGATTGAACGTGGATGAAGATTGAGTTTGTGTTGCATGCTGATATATAGGTGAATGGTTCATTAGCTATGTGAACAGATGTGTGATGATTTATGATTGTGATTATGATGCTAAGCAGGGTGTATGAATGATGTTTGAGAAAAGCACAGTTGTGTGAGGTTTTGAGCTCCAAAGTGTTTATTGATATATGTGTTATTCATATGGAAGCATGAATGATATTGCCTGAATCTTTATGATTGATTGAATTGCATGTTTGTGTCATATGATCAAGGCCATTTTTGGAAGTCATTCTTAGCCAAATATTAACCCAGAGAAAAGAGAACCATGTGTTCTATCCTTTTTGAACCCTAGCCTTGAAACAGGATGAAAACCCTTGCTTTGAAAATTTTTACCTTGAGTTGGGTTGAGAATAATTGTATGATATTGCCAAACTTCAAGTTTGGGGTTGTTGGGGAAATTGAAAGGCAAAAGAAAGACATTGAGCTCAAGTGTTGAATGAAAGAAAAGCATGAGAAAAGAAAAAAAAAAGAAAAAAAAAGAGCTCAATGTTAAAATAAAGAGAAAAAGGAAAGAAGTTGGGAATGAGTGAGATTGGTTAAAAAGAGAGTTTGTGCTTGAACTTTGGATGTTAAAATAACTCTCTTAACTTAAGGATTTTGTATTCCAGAAAAACCAATTTTTCTTGATTAACCCAGCTCATTATAAGCCTTGGAAAAGTCCTTGTGATGACATTTATTTGTGAGAATGTTGATTTTAGTAGATGAAGGGCAATTTGGTTTTATGTGATATGTGAATAGTAGAGGGATGGAGAGACCTCTTAAACACTTGAGTGATTGAATGAAATACTTGCTTGGAGAGGATTAATAAATTGTATGGTTAGATCTTGCTTAATGGATTGATCAGTCATAAGTAGAGCATCTATGAAAAAGTATGTGATTATGTGAACTGAATTAAAGAGAAGCATGTATTCATTTTGATAAGATTCCATTGAAAATCTGAATTAAATAATTCTTGTTGTGAGAAAAATGAATTTTGAAAATGTTGAACTATTTTGATGAAAAAGTGGAAAGCTAAGTTTTGTCTTGTTTGCTTGAGGACAAGCAAAGTTTTAAGTTTGGGGTTGTGATAACGGTTTAACAACCGTTATTTTTATACTTAAATTTGATATCAAAGCACAACCTTTATGACTTAGAATGAGCTTAGAATCAAGTAAAACACTTAGTTGAGTCACATGAGAGTCAAAAGTTGTTTTTAGAGATATTATGCTTGTTTTGCATTGTTTTGCAGGGTTTTGATGAGAATTGAAGATGGAAGGAAAAGAAGGAGGACTTAGGCTCAAGAAAGAAGGAGAAAAAGGAAGAAAAGAAGAGTCAAAGTCACCGCTCAGCGCTATTTTCCAACGCTGAGCGCCATACTCGAGGGAGCAGTCATTGCCTCTCGCTCAAGCGGTGCCGCTGAGCGTCCAGACGATTTCGAGGCAAACCACTGAGTGGTGAGATGGACCGCTGAGCGGTCCTGCGATTAGAGGGAAACCGCTGAGCGGCCAAATGAGGCGCTGAGCGGAGGAATGTTGGGCTTGGGCTTAAATTTTGTTACTTTTATGCGTTATAAATAGTCCTAGTGCGATCTTCAAAGGAATTCTTTTGGCAGGCAGAGACGTCCAGAGCACTTCTACACTCCTTGGAGGCGGTTTCTTGGATGCTTAGGCTCCAATTTATCAAATCTAGGGTTTACTCTTCCATTCTTTCATTTAATTCCATCTAGTTTCACCATGTCCATGGTGAACTAAACCCTTTGTTGTTGGGGAACAATGTAATATTTTGAAACTCTTTTATATTGAAATTCTTGTTTTATTCATATGCTTATATTATCAATTATTGGGTTTCTTATCTATGCTCAATGCTTTTATCGTTTAACTCATTCGGTAAGAAGATATTTGCCTTTGTCGATACGGAGACGTACGGGGAAGTCATGAACTGATAGGGAATTCCTTGATTAAGCAATACCGCCTAGAGATAGGGGTAGGACATCAATTGTATTTGCTTCTGTGATATATGCATTGCTAATTACTTAGGGATACTAGAGATAGTAAACTAGTAGTTAGTGATAGGCTCTTTTTGCCGAGAGATCAGGTTTAGGGTAGGCAAAGAAAGTTTGCATGATAATTAGATAATAAAGCGAATTAAATAAGAAAAGTAGATATAAGAGGGCGGATAAGATGAAATTGTAAACCTCAACAACTGCATTCATTCATATCTTTTCTTTGCCAATTGAATCACTTGCATTTACATGTTTATTTTCGTTTTGCATACAACCACAAAATTATTTCTTTTTTCAAGTCTTATAAGATCAATTTACATGAAAGATAAGGCCTAAGAGTCCTTTGGGAGAACGATATTTGGTCTTACCACTTATTATTACTTGATACGATCTGATACACTTGCCAGGGGTTTAACAATTGCGTGTTCTCGGAAAGGATTGAAGATCAAAAGAAAGTAGAGCAAGGAAGGACGACCGACTCTCAAACCAATTCAACAGAAACATGTACCCTATGAAGATGATCTTCGTGGACTTCCTCAATCCCCTCTATGCATCAAGTAAGTTTCCTTTTGTCCTCCTCTCAATGCTCGTCCTCCATGAATAACAATGATGTGCTTGCCAAAAATACCCTGACGTCCAAGTTAATAAGGTATGTCAGATAGCAATTGATGCTATAAAAATGAACATAACCTATTTACCTCAGTAGATGTACTATTTATAAGATAATTACGGGTTTATGACCCTTAGATAGGTCATAACCTATTTACATCATGAACTAATAGTGTGCTTCTGAATATACTAAATTAAAAAATAATACATCAAAAAAATACATGAGACTAAGTTAGAATCGAATAAAATCTACTAAATAACATGAAGTGGTGCTCAATAATAACACAAAGTCTTTGTATTGACAAAACACAATAATACTCATAAATAACTATACAATATAATATAAATATGTTTTATTTTTTAAACAAAAAGAATTAAGTCATAGACTATTTAAAAAGTTGGATAGTAATTGTATTACCATTTTAAAAGTAATATAACCATATAAATATAATATATTGATTTATGTGTCAATCATCGTATATTTAAGTGTAGATTTTTCATGAACACAAAAAGACATATATGATGCTTGTCTTATCAACTTTTTTAAACAAATAAATGACTAGCTAATTCCCTCAAAAAAATTTAATTTAATTATTTAACTTGTAAGTCTGCAGGTAGTTTATAAGTAATGTTACAAAACAAATCAATTACATCTAAACCAATCAACATGCAACGACTTTGTTAAATGTTTAAATATTACACATTTTTTACTTAATCTCCATTTTAGTCTTAAAGAAATAAATCCTAATAACATAAAGTAAGAGATCAATGCTTTTTATAAGGAGAAACGAGAAGACAAAAAAATGTATTAGTAAAAGAAAGTAAAAGAAGATTAACCAAAAAGTGTAAGATAACATTGCTTTTTATAAAAAGACATAAAAGTTATAACTTTTTGAGGGACAAACATTTCAATAAGTGATTTTATAAATGTAAAATAAATAATTTAAAATACACCGACTTCTAACTTAGACTTTCGTCTTTTTTCAGCTAGCATGTGACCATTGCATGTAATTTCACAATCTTTGGAGTGTTCATTTTTTCTCAACTTTTTAATTCTATTATCTTTTATACATACTTTTAAATTTCTCACATGAACCCTTTTCATGTTTTTACATTTCAAACATTCATACATGTTTAAATGTTAAATAAGTAATTTGAAATTGTATAAGAATATATCACTACTGAAAATTATTCCTGTTTTAATACTTGAACAGTCTGGGATAAATCAATAACAACTTCAAGATAAAAAATATTTTATATTGATAATATAAACGAGTGAGCCTTAGGGAAATATATGCCAATGGAAAAAACAAAATTAGAAAAAAAAACTTGTAATTAATTTATAGCAATAAGTGTCATGTATTCTCATTGAAATCATAGTAAATAAATTTTGACTGTAAATTATTTGGTCAAAGAGAAGAAAAATGTAATATATATGCTCAATCAATTTTATAATACATTAATGAAAACACATGCAATGTATTTATATTTTTTATTATATATAATTAATTTAGTTTTAGAAAATAATTACATTTAAATAAATAATTACTTAAAAGAATGAAATAATAATTTTAATTTAAAAAAAAGTTAAATTTTAATTTTTCACTTAAAAATAAAAAGAATAAGATAATTATTTTAATTTGAAAAACAATTACTTAAGAAATTAAAATTAAAAAAAAATGTGTACACCAGATAAGTATATTAACCATTCTTCTTTTTACATAATCTTATTGCAGTTTAAAAGTATTAGAAAGAAAATAAATATTCTCATGTATTTTTAGAAGATTATTGAAATATATTTTCAGATATATGTATTACCAGAAAAAATGTACATTAAAGAATGAGTAGTGAATTTGGTATCTTATATTTCAAGAACATAAATGATTGTCCATGACAATAACTTATTTTAATTGCTTTTACTTTTATTTAGTTACATTTTATATATTTTAAAAAATGGGTAAATACTTATCCAACAATTGAAAGTATTATTTCTAAATATATTATACCTAAATTTTATTTTGCTGAAATGTAACTAGTTAATTGTGGTGTGTCCGAACTCTGAAGTAATTTCCTAACAACTTAGTATATGAATTACTGTAAAATATAATGTCGTTTCAGAGTTGACAAGATATTCTGAGGAACTTTAAGTATTTATTAAAATCAACAAACTAAATAAATAAATATATTTTTAATTTTTAAATTTAAATATAAAATTAAAATTTATCTTTATTTTAAATTGTAATATAATTTAAGTTTTAAATTTTAAAATGAATACATATAAGTTTTTTAATTAATTACTTATTTTTTTATATATTAATATTTAAACTGTTTATATTATTTAACATAATTTATGACAATAAAAAATACAGTTTAATATAAAATTAATTTTTTTAAATTAAAAAACTATATCTATCATTAAATTTGAAAAATAAAAATATCAAAATTTAAAATAAAAAATGAATTCTAATTTCATATATAAATTTAAAAAATTAAAAACATATTTAATTCATAAATATAAAATAATAATTTCTTGACAAAATAGTTAACAATTCTTTTAGAATGAATAAGAACAGTTTTTCTTACAATTATTTATAATTTTAATTTTATTTATTTTTTAAGAGCTTAAAGTTGGTGAGTTCTGACATAGAAAAGTAGTATAAAAACAGGAGATTGGCGTGTCTTAGGTGGTAAGACTTGAAGTCACGCACACAAAACACAAAAATTGTTTGTTTATTTATTTATTTGTTTTCAATTTTTACCGGGTCTTCCTTTCTTTGCTGGTTTCCCTTTATCTGACTCAGAGTGGCAGAGAGAAAGATAGAGTGTTGGCAATGTCGAAGTCTCAGGCGGGCAGTGGCGGGGGCGCACCGAAGATTGCGTGGGTGCTACCGTACCGAACAGAGAACCTGAGGGAGGTGTACACGCTGGGGCGGAAGCTGGGCCAGGGGCAATTCGGCACGACCTTCCTCTGCACGCACAACGCCACGGGTCGCACCTTCGCCTGCAAGTCAATCCCCAAGCGCAAGCTTCTGTGCAAGGAGGACTACGACGACGTTTGGAGAGAGATTCAGATAATGCACCATCTCTCTGAACACCCTAACGTGGTGAGGATCCACGGCACATACGAGGACACCTCCTCCGTCCACCTCGTCATGGAGCTCTGCGAAGGAGGCGAGCTCTTCGACAGGATCGTTCAGAAGGGCCACTACAGTGAGCGCCAGGCCGCCAACCTCATCAAGACCATTCTTGAGGTTGTCGAGGCTTGTCACTCCCTTGGAGTCATGCACAGGGACCTCAAGCCCGAGAACTTTCTCTTCGACACTGTTGAGGAAGATGCCAAGCTCAAAACCACCGATTTTGGCCTCTCTGTCTTTTATAAGCCAGGTTTGCTTCCGATCTATTTCATTCATCATTCTCCTTTCGGGCTCACTGCGATCTGACTTTAGTTCTGAATGCGATCGATTCGAGGTTAGTTATTGCTGGTGGGGTCCTGTTTAAGGATGAATGTGAATGCGTTCATTTCGATCAGGTAGTGAAATCGTTTTGAGCGTTAACAGTAGCTCCGCTTCTAACCTCAATCAGCACTTTAACAAAAATTGTTGCTTCTGGTTTTCATTATTTTGTCTTATCTTTCCCTTGATTGATGCAGAGTCATTGTTTAATTTGGATCGATCGATCTATTTCCGCCTGCTTGTTGCTGGTTTGAAGCAGAAATACAGAATCATATTTTAGAATGCTTCATAGTAGTTGATTCTGGTTTGGTGTTTTCTTAGTGCTTTTATATGAAAAATATGCTATGAAGTTGAGCCTCTTGGCCTAGTGGTTGCTGAGATTTTCATTAAATGGTGATATAAGCCTATTTATATATTACTCTTTTTCTGTAAAAGCAGAAATTGTTGGTTTGAGCAGCAATTAATGAATTTTCACTAATTTTACAAATCTGATTCCAAGTGAATGAGTTGACAAATCCATGTCATCTTAGATACAGATATAGTTTAATACCAAAATACAAAATGTGATGAATTCTATTTTTGTCTCGTAGATTGAATTGAAATCACGATCTTTATGTTTCGGGGGATATATGAAAAGGTGGATTTTATTTTTATGGTTTTTATTGGGTTCAACGGAGATGAAGCTAGAAAGGCAATATGGTGTATATAACGAACCAGCAATCCATAAATGGTTTAGTTATTAGTTGATACATATGACTGATGTATGATTTAATATGGTATCTATAACACAATCATTACTAGATAATCTGGAATCCCTTCCATATTGTTCTTGGTTAACACAATGATGTACTTTTCAGGTGAGACCTTCTGTGACGTTGTCGGAAGCCCGTACTATGTTGCCCCAGAGGTGTTGCGTAAGCATTATGGACCTGAATCAGATGTTTGGAGTGCTGGTGTTATTTTGTACATCTTATTAAGTGGGGTGCCACCATTTTGGGCTGGTAGTTACATGTCAACTTTACCTTAAATTATCAATTGTTTTCTTCGTGTGTATCCTTCATCGTTACTGATACTTCTCTGCCATTTTTGTCATCTCCAGAAACTGAGCAGGGGATTTTCCGACAGATTTTACTAGGAAGACTTGATTTCCAGTCCGAGCCATGGCCCAGCATTTCAGACAGTGCCAAGGATCTTATTCGAAAAATGCTTGATCGGAATCCAAAAACAAGGCTTACAGCTCACAAAGTACTCTGTGAGTCTATTCAACATATTTTATATTATGCAAGCAACCAGCATGATTTTTATGAATATTTGCACAATTTTGGGAAAGGAGTTCAAACTTGTAACACTTGTTGAGTGGTTTCTGTGTCAGGTCACCCATGGATTGTTGATGACAACCTTGCACCAGATAAACCTCTTGATTCTGCTGTTTTATCACGCCTAAAGCAGTTCTCTGCAATGAACAAACTTAAAAAGATGGCTTTACGTGTAAGGCTGTAAAACTTTTTAGTTGGGCGTAATGATTTCTGTGGGCTGAGTACTGACCATTTAAAAACAATTTAATCTCTTATGAATACCTTGTTTTGTCTTATTTTAGAATGGATTCTTAGTTATATCCATCTTTGGTAGAAATTAGGTTAATTATAATTTCTCTTAACTTTTAATTTTAAAAAACCACTCGTTTTAAGTTTTTAATTTACTACTTAAAATTCATAATATCATGACTCCTTGATCGTGGGAATGGATATTTTCATTTGTAATGTGACGTATATATAGTTAGATCTTGGCAGTGGACCATTTTATCATGGTTATGATTGAAGATGAATTTTACTAACGTAAATTTCTAAATTGATTATATCAATGCTATGAGATTATAATATGATGAATGGTTAAAGATGGTGTAATACTTTTGGACTTACTATAGTGTAATTTGATCATTTTCTACACGTGTAGATATATTTAGTAAGAGTGGTATTTTAATAAGAGTGAAAGAAATAAGTAAAGAGAAAAATACAATTTAATGTTATGTGATTACTTAGAAAAATGCTATGATTATTTTTATAGTAAATAATTCTCATGTGTTTTAATTTTGATAGTTTCTAATATAACAATCAATAGCTATTTTTCGTTGTGTAATTTGAACTTCATTTTTTTATTCTTTTTCGTTCTGGGCTTTTGGTACAATAAGAGATATCTTATGCAAAGTAATGTTGTGCAGCTAGTGATATAATAAGAACTTATTATTGTATATATATTATTTATCTTGAATTTTTTCTTTGCACTTTATGTTGTATGAGTTGTCATTATTTTATTTTTCAGTACAACATGGTATAACAAATCTCTTTAATTTATACTTTTTTTTAATTTAGTCGGCTTTTTGTCGAATGGAAAGAAGAATTCGATAGAAAAACATTTATAAACATTGGTATATGAGTGTGTTTTTGCCTGCAGGAATGCAACCTGTTTCTATAGGCATTAGATTCTCTGAAAGAATCACTGGACATCTGTTTGGACCAAAAGTTTTTGAATCTTTATCCCCACAGGGAACATTACAAATTTTGAATATGAAGAATTTTTTACAGTGAATATGATCAATGGCTTTTTATATGTCCATGTTGTACTGTTGTTAAAAACACATTAAATAAAGATTAACTCTTGCTCAGGCTCTTAACCACCCTTATCACCAAAGCAAGAGCAAGGGCATATTATACATACATTAGAACCAGGAACCGATATACTGGGTGGAGGCTAATGTCTTTTATCATCAGCTGTCATCAGTTAGATGAATTTCATTCATATGAAGTCTGATTTTTTCTTTTATTTTCTGTTAGTTTTGGTTCTCTCTTATGAATATGAACTCCATTATCCTATGCGTGTGTTTGATATGGACCAAAGACATCCTCAACCTGACACAGTTGTATTGTTTTTCATGCATTAACCTTAAAATTGGAAGATGTGGCTTGTAGGGTTTCAGTTCTGAAGGAACGTGACCTTGTTTTACATTTGGCATGATTATTATCTAAAATTGTTTCTTTACGTCCGTTTTTTTTCTGATTTTCTTTTTTATCAATGCCAATTTTTTTATGTTGTGCTTCAGTTGAATTGTCATAAATAAACACAAATGAATTGCTGTCACTTTCTTCCCAACCTTGGGCCATAGTTGTGTTGCTTAGTTTGAGTATTAAATCTTTTTCAAGTGTTTCAGCTTTGACTTAATGGCTTGATTTTCTAATTCTATCAGAAACTCGTCTTGAATGGGAAGTTGAAATCCTTTTCCTAGTATTCCATGTCAAATCCTAATACCGTGATATTTATAATTTTGTATGCTTTATAGGTTATTGCGGAGAGGCTCTCTGAGGAAGAAATTGGTGGTCTGAAGGAGTTATTTAAGATGATCGATGCAGATAATAGTGGAACGATAACATTTGATGAGCTAAAAGAAGGGTTAAAGAGGGTGGGATCTGATCTAATGGAGTCTGAAATCAAGGATCTCATGGATGCAGTAAGATCATTTGCTTTTGTTATCTGTGCTGTTTTGCTATTTAACTGTTGAACGAGATGTATGATCTTGCACGTTACAGGCAGATATTGATAACAGTGGGACACTTGACTATGGTGAATTCATTGCTGCTACGGTTCACTTGAATAAGTTGGAGAGGGAGGAAAATCTGGTTTCAGCTTTCTCCTATTTTGACAAAGATGGAAGTGGTTACATAACCATTGATGAGATACAACAGGCTTGTAAGGATTTCGGTTTGGAGGATGTCCATATTGATGAAATTGTCAAAGAAATTGATCAAGACAACGTAAGTATTCGTTTTTTTTTTCCTGCTATCTAGCGCTTGATTGTAGTTGTCATAAGTTTCTTCAACACTTGATTATAAAGTTGGAAACCTGTTCTTTGGGTTAATGGAAGATTTGTTGTGCAGGATGGACAGATAGATTATGGGGAATTTGCTGCCATGATGAGAAAGGGCAATGGAGGAATCGGCAGGCGAACCATGAGGAGCACCCTCAACTTCAGAGATGCTCTGGGAATTATAGGACATGGGTCTGATGATTAAATAATTGTACCTTAAAATAATTATTTGGTGATGAAATTTTGAACAAGAAAAACTTTGGTGAGTATGGACAACTTGAGTAGCCTGACCAAAACTTGCATTTATGAATGGACCCATGGTTAAAAAATGACCTTCGGTACCTGTATAGTTTTTAGAAAAGGAAAAGAATTGGACTGCTTTATATTTTCACTTTAACTTTTTACACACGCAGCATGACGAGATTTTCACTTTAACTTTTTACACACGCAGTATGACGAGATAAGTGTGGTTAAATGAGAATCAATTAAGAATTTATGCTTTAGAACCTTAAAACAAGAGAGAGAACAATGACAAGGAAATGTCTATTTAGCTGGTCTGTTACTCCACTGACAAGTAAATCTCCCAAGAGTTACTCCTTCATTGAGCTAATTTGTATAAAATGAAACGGGACAAATAAATTATGCGATTGCCATAATGAAGTGCAAACAACGAGTGTCATTTCAAAAGGAACTGAATTGGAATAGACCAGCTCAGAAGGCCAATAAAGAACAAGAATCGCTCCACATGACTATATATCCATCCATCATTAAATGAAGATTTAAGTAAAAATGATTGTCAAGATTCAAATATATACATACATTATAAGATTCAAAATAAAAAAAGGTCGAGAACAACTTCGAGCATACATGGCCCTCTTCGTTTAAAAATAAGGAGATGCCCCTACGTAACAACAAGAACTGATACAGAAAATTCAAAGTATTGAAGTAATTGCATGAGATGGAGGAAACTTAATCAGAAGGACCAGAAAACATTTAACTTGAACCGTTTATTTGGGTGCAATTTGCTCCATCACATTTTACTGGAAGCAGGAAGAAATTTGGTATGTCGTCCCTGGGCAAAAATTTTACCAGTTTTTTTCTTCTTGAACTCTACGCTTATAACAGCAACAACCTTCCCAACACGGAGTGCTCTGGCCTCGATCTCAATCTCCTCCTTACACAACAATGTAAAAGTATTATTACTGCAGTAATATTTTTGCATTACATCCATTATCAGAAACCACAATAACAACTCCTTAAATTCCACTCCTCCAAATACATGTTTGAAACAATCAGACTGGTATTGCAATAATTCAAAGAATAGTTCATGCAACCAATCAAGTTCTCCAACACACCACACCCCCACCTGCCTAACATAGAAAAGGCAGAAATAAAGATTTTTACTTTTCTGCTGATCATTTGCAAAATAGTTCCCAAACAATCAGGAAGTTAAGGTGGCCAAGTCTAGAACTTGAGTAACATGTTTGGTCAAAACTACACATTTCAGCAACCAAGTCTCGGAAATTCAAAACCAACATCCCGTTTACCCCCTTCACCCCGAATACACACTAAACTAATGTTCTTCTAACGGCACTGTTACTCAATTCAACACAACGTGAGAGAAAGTCCAAGGAAGAAACACCAAAGATGACCCCTTGCATTTTGAAGAGCAATTAAAGGAACAAAAATCAGTCACTCAAACCAAACCTGACCCCGTTACTATGATTCATTTATCAAGTAAATGGATCATTATAACAAATCACAAATCAATAATCAAAGGAGATAGATAGTTTGGTGAGATACATCGACATAGGCAGCATCCAAGTAGGAAACATTAATCTCAACGGAAAGCCCCGTATTGGGACCTGAATACCCAACGGTGGGAATCACGGCGGAACCCACCACATCCACCAGCGCAGCGGCGGCACCACCGTGCAACGTATTGCCAGCGTTCTGCACAAACAAAATCCAAAAAGAGAATTAAAACGAGAAAATAAAAATTAAAAAAAAAAAAAAAACGAAAGAAGAAAAAGGCGTGAGCGTGTGCACGTACGAGTAAACGTTGAGGTATCTTCATGGAACAGAGAATGCGACCAGGTTCGATGAGATCAACCTTCAGCGAATTCATTATTAGGGGTTCCAGAAACCTTGGTGGCAACCCATCAACCTCCGATGATGATCCCACTCTTTTCTCCAAGTACCTCTTCACTGCTTCCAATTCCATTTTCACTCTCTCCCAGTCCAATTCCAAACTTCTCCTTAATTTATTTTCTTTCTTTTATATCTTCCAAAATTTCACTTTTTTCTTCCTTGCCCAAAGTTGACTTTCAATCCTTCGTTTTAATTATCATAATATATTGGAAATCATATACTTATGCACATTTCACAGTCTATTTAATAACATATTTTATCTTGAAAATAATAGTCGTATAAATAAGAATAATCTCATAATTTTCCTACCCAGTATAAATAATCAACACACTCAAATAAATTAGCTTATCTAGAATAACATTATGATCTTGTGAAGATTGATAAATTAGCTTATCTAGAATAACATTATTATCTAGAATCAACACACTCAAAGAATGATAGCAATTAAATTTTAACTTAATAAACTAAAATAGTATGATAAAAACACACACAGATTGTGAAGATTTAACTCAGTATGATCTTGTTTAATAAGAGGTTCCTAGATGACTGTCATAGTTAAACAATTCAAAAATTACATGTAGTTAGTGAAGATAAGATTATTAGTCCTGTATCGTCCAAGCATTGTTCATGCTCTGTCTTCGGATTTGAGTTTATGTATCTCATGTTTGATCGTTATAACATAATCCATGTATATATAGGACCTTTATAACATAATCCATGTATATATAGGACCTTGTACACTTTGTATTAGGTTAACTATGAGTTGTAACATTTGCGTTATCTCAAGTTAGAAATTTGCCATGACGTTAATTCTTGTGGGTATGCTTGTTCTTTATGTATCCTCTCGTTTACCACGACATATTGGGGGCTGGTTTACTTATGGTACAGTAGAGAAGACCAAAGGATCAAACCAAAAGAACGAATTATCTTTTTGTGACAAAATCTTTTTCACTACTAAAGTAGGCAATCTGTGACAATCAAATTTAAACTGAACATCCTCTAGTTTCAATGTCTTAATCTTATAATTGCAACCGAAATCAAATAATTAAATAGTTGGAAAGCTAAGTTCAACGATTTCACCAGTTACTCTACAAATATATTCTTTAGCTTTCATTAATCACCGCTCAGCTGAATCAATTCTCTAGCTACTTGGGCCAGCTTCATCATGATTCTTACAGCCAAACCCACTATCGTGAGGGCATTTATCAGAGTGATGTTCTTCTTCTTCATCGCTGTCATCTTCATCAAAGGGCCTCTCTTTATGGAAGATACAGCATTTCTTGGAACTCTTCTTCTGCATAAACTCATTGTCTACTGTGCCCTCTTTCCAACTGACCTTTTTCTTCTTGCGATTGAGGGGGAGGAAAAGTACTTCTTCAGGTTGCTGTTGTTGGTGCTGAGATGAAGAGGTTGATGGCTCAGAGTTTTGAATTGTTATGGTGGTGGTGGCAGTAATGGAAGAGGAAGACATCGCTACTGGTCTGGTGGTGTTCGTGCGTCTGTCCATGACTGTTCTCTGACAGTTCAAGAGATTGGAGAGACAAAAATACTAATTTTGTGGTTGTTATGTTCCTGTTTATTCTCCTTCAACCTGCATTCAACTTAGAATAATAATGTCAACGCTTAATAATCAAATTTAGTTTGACAAACTTATATGTTTCACAAGTTTTTTTGTATGATTTTAGCGTAAAGTACCAGTCACTGTCCCATGTCACAAAGTGGTACAACAATCCAAGTAAAAAGGGTCAGTGTCCCTGTCGGTGTCCCCAATAAAGGGGGAATGACAAAGTAAAACACAATCCAAAGAGAAACCCAATTAAATCTAAAAATGAATATTCCGTTGAATCAGTGATCCATCGACTGCATGTTCGATTCCCTTCCCCTCTGATGTGCCGCAAATAGCTTGTTTGCACATTCTAATATTAAGAAAACAATTGACAGTATGATTAGCTATTGATAAGTTTGGTGGTTTGATCCAAGCCTCACTTTTTAATTTTGTTAGAGCAAAATTTTACATCTACAACCTGATTTTGCTCTTCTAATGTTGAAAACAATCAGCATTAAATATGATTAGAAGCAATTCCCCCCACCTGTACAAAAGGACCAAAACCTTATTATACATCTTAGGCAATATTTAAGGATTGCATGCTCCTATAAGGAACTGATACCCATATTCCACCACCATACAGTCATGTTATATGAAACCTTCCAAAACCAAAACAAACCTAGTACAACAATTAAATGAATTCCAACAACTTTGGCCACATTCAAAAAACATTTTATAGTATGTTCATCACAAAAGGTTTCAAGATCCTGACAAATCCAATGTCAAATAATCACTAAAAAGCTCAAAACCCAAAAACATAATGTGACCAGCCACCCTTGAATTGGTTATTGCTAAGCAAGTTACGGAAGGCATAGCAGTCATAACTAGTCTCCACATGGGTCAAGAACACACCATGTTTTCACATCTTATAACCTTTCATTTCATTTTTTAACTGGACTTTTGACCAAACTTGACAAAACGCGTAGTATAATTTCTAAAGCTTTTAATATTAAGATTTACAATATTAAGAAATGTTAGACTTGTATATGTCCATTGGGCAAATGGATTTAATTTTAAAATGAGTGGATAATGGTGCAGTTTAGAATTTTGGTATATATAAATAAAACCTAAAGAGGTTATCATATTAAACAAGACCTATAAAGTATCAGAAAATTTGTGGAAGGATAAATACAACTAAAATTTAGTTTCAGCAGCCTGAAAAAACAAAAAACAACTGAATTTTAGTGTATGTTAATAATTGGGTGTTCTGCTTATAAACTAACAAACAGTTAATAAGTTTAGATATTTAGCTAAGGAGAAAATGAACAAAATTTAGGAGGAAGGAATGGCCTTGAACCTTGACTAACTTGGTATTTAACAAGATCCGGCAAAAACCTCTTCAGCAAAGCACGGACCTCATGTCGTGACAACTGAAATAACCATTATCAGGATCAGAAAGAGTAAAGGACAACCCAATGATGTATGAAATTAGTTTATTAATGGCTAATATATTTGTTAAAACCTGACAAGTCACCTTTATTATAATTATCATTTCAATTACTCTTTTTTTCATCCAGAAAAAGAGAGAACTAAATTAGACTAACAACATGTCAATCTTTACATGGAAGAATGTACGTGCTTCCGAGCTCGGAAGCAAACTCGGATTTGGTGTAAAATCAAGATAACTCGGAAACAAACTCGGATTTGGTGTAAAATCAGTAGGATCAGTGATAGAATCGGTAGGCTCGATCGAAATGCGAGCATGTTTCCGATTTGGCGAGTTCATGAAGATTTCTTTTAATGTAAAACGATTTCGTTTTTAGGGCTCACCAGATTAGGGTTTTCTTATGTAGGCTCAGATAGGAAGTTCTTCTTCTTCCTTTCATCTCCTGCGATTCACTCAACGCTTTGCTTTAAGTCGCTTGCGATTTCCGTCCGCCGTCGACCACCATCTCGCCGTCAGCGGTAGTCGCACCTCGCCTCTTTCGTCGCACTGTTTCGCACTTGCAATGGGCCGCACTACTTTTTGCACTCTCCCACTCGCCTCTTTCGTCGCACTGTTTCACACTCGCTATGGATGGTGTCTGTCATGTTGTGTTTGTGATGGTCACGGCCACTGTTTCGCACTATCTCCCTTGGTAAGTGAAAATAATGGCTGATGTTGGTTGCTTTGTGATTTCACGTCCTTTGTTTGGCTTTTTAATTTCTCAGGCTCTGCTTCGTTTTGCACTAGCCTCTCCTCTGTTTTTAATTTCAAATTGTTTTTAATTGTTGCATGTTTTTTTTATTTGTTTATTTAAAATTATGTAATTTTTGAAATTTATTTAAATTATATTATTTATATAATATTTTTTATATAAAACAAATTCTTATGAGTTCATGACTTACAAATTTATTAAATTCTTACAAATTTACAACTCAGGAATTTAACAAAGATAGAAAAAAAAAATTAATAATTCTAGAAGATACTAATCAAATCAACAATGTATTACATGTAGTATTAAAATCAATTCAATAGTTTTTCTTTTTTGTATGTAAGGACTAAATTAAAAGTTTAATCCAGAGACTAATTGAGAGATATATTTTCCAGTACATATTTAAAATAAACAATATAAAATATAAAATAATATCATACTATTCAAAATATTATTTACTGAAATTTAAAAAGTTTTGTAAGAATGGCATGTAATATTTGCTGTCTAGTTCTATCTCTTTTCCAGAATCGTACTATGAGCCTGTGATTCTTTATCCCTTCCCAACAGAGGTACTATTACTTGCTCTTCTTGCTTACATGTCGCTTTTATCTCAATGTTAAGATGAAAACAACAGTTGGTGTTTTTTTGTCATCCATATATCAGGAGAAGGATTACCCTTTTTGTTTTGCTGATTTAACTGTCAATAAATTTTCTTTGCAATGGATCTTGCTATGCTAATATATATTTTTCCTTACTCGTAGAAGATTAAATATATATATATATATATATATATATATATATATATCCATACATCGAATTTGTCATAATCAACAGAAACTAATAACAAAATTGAAACAACAAAATCAATAGCATCCATTTATGTATTTAGGAGTATTTTTAGAATAATTTTCTGGGCACTTGCGCACATTTGTAATTATCACATCTGGTGGAACAGACACCATAATCAGCATATTCTATAAATGTAAACAATTTGTTCAAACCTTGGAAAGAATTAAAGATCTGTCGCCGTATGTCCACCTTCCTACGTACTAACAGAATTAACCACTTTGCTTTGTCTCTGCACTAAATCAAACACAAAAAAGAAAACAGAATTAAAAAAATATGAAAAGGAAGGAAAATCAACAAAAACATACAGGATTGGAATCTCACAAACTAATGAGAAGATCCGTACCTGATGTAATTTGATTTAAGACGCAGTCAGGGCCTCGTTCAGGATACAAGAATTTGAGACGTGAATAAGGAAAGACAGCCTACTGAGAGACAATTGTTTTTACCATTTTAGACCCTGTTCATATCCACGCCCTCTTAATTGCAACAAAATGAGGAAATGTCAAGTAATAGAAATATCATAATTAAAAAATATTAAAATTCATTTATCTTTTCAACTTACTTGAAATAAAAAATTACAAAATCAGCAATTCATCTTAGAAATGTATAAAAAAAAGATAACCCACGACCTAAACTTCACGGTTGGGCTTGGATAGATGTTTGGAATGAGCCTGGCTTTTTGTGGAGAGTTACTCCTTCCACCATCACACACCTCCAGTACCTCTTAATTCCTCTTTTGCCCTTTAGTAATATTTAAATGGATGTCAACATCCATGGACGGATATCGATATCCGTTAACAGATGTCAATATCCGGACAGATATTGACATCTGTCTAAGAATCGAGGATGCACTAGGAAAATTAAGAGGAGATAGAGAAAAGAGTTGAGGTTCATCCAAAGGGTGCAGCTCCAAATTTTCTTGGGTTGTGTCCCATGCAACGACGATGGCAAATTTATCTGCCACGGGCAACTTTAAGTCTTTGTTTTCCCCCACTTCCCAGACTAAAGTTGAGTCCTTTTTGACAGTGACAAATTTAAACTGAATGTGATCTGTCCCTTTAAATTTCAAGTGACACACCCATCCATTTTTGGTCCAGTTCAAGGGAACAGTCTTGTTCCATGATCCTAATTCCTTGACGGATCCTCGGATGACGTGATCGCCAAATTGAACTTGGTGATCTAATCGAACTTACAGACGAACTTTGCGGTCCATGGAGACGGAAGAAGGATTGTTGTTTCCTTCTTCTTGTTCTTGGTCCCTGGCATTGATAGAAGTAGTCAATCAGAAGGAAGTAATAAAAATGAAGCATTAGAGAGAGAGAGATAGAGAATGAGCTAGTTTGGATTTGAGGGGAGGAGAGCGGAATCAAGAAGATGATATTTTGGAATGTGAGCATTACACACGTGCACACCCATTCCCTCTCAACTCCTTAACACACGCCTCCAAACACTTTATTAAATTTCCCTAAATATCCTTCCCTTCCACAACTCAAACACATCCCCTTATCATCAACACTACAACTGGTATCCCGAGAAGACGACAGGGGATGGGATGGAAGCTACATTTATTCTAAATCTTCATTATAAATATTCCTACCACATAAATATATGCTTCCAATATTAAATAACAAAGTATTAAAGGTTTCCAACATTTTCTAGGTCATCGTCGTCTTCTTGGTGGTGTAGTTGTTGGCAATTAGAGAGAAGATAAAAGTGAAGGGGTGTAGAGAGATTTAAGATTTTAAAAAAGGTAAATTAAATTAAATGGTAAAAGTTAAATTAATGGAGGATATTTTTGAAATAAAAAAAAATAGTAGGGAGGTGTAGGGAGCACTTGGGGTGGTGAAGGGAACAACTCTCCTTTTTGTGATCTAGAACCTTGAACAATGAAATATATTATGAGAGCTTCTCCCTACACTACCACACTCTTCTCCCTACACCACCACATTCCTTATTTACCCTTGTATTTATCCCCTTGTCAGATAGTTAAAGACGATGGTTAAGAAAACAACACAGAACCCAAAGGCCACAACGGAAATGGGATATCCATTGGGCCTTCAACGGATACCCATATCCATTAACAGATATGAACATAACGGATCCCCCATCTTTTCCGTTGAGGCCTTTAACCATTTTTCTTTTATTTCTTTTAACAAAAACATTTTTTTTACAAATATTAAATCAATTACATATAAATATATTTTAAATATAATATCAGAGAAATAAATCTAACAAAATATAAAAATAACAAACGAAAATAATCAATACAGAAGGTCAACGGATCTCCATATTTGTTTCCCCTTAATCGGATCTTCATATTCGTCGACAAATATCCCATATCCATTCACACCCTCTTCAATATAGGAAACCAAACTTAAACAAAATCTAACAGGATACAAAATCCAATAGTATGTTTACCGCACCTAAACAGCAACAACGAAATACAACTTGGTCTCCAACCATGAAACTGTTGGGAAACAGGTAGGCTTCGTTTTAACACCAAGAGGGGGGGAGGGTGAATTGGTGAGGTTTCAAAATCAGATTCTTTTCGCAATCTTTGACTCAAAGTAGAAAACTTTACAAACTTTCTTGAATCGCAACTTAAACAAAATTTAGTGCAGCAGAAAATCAAAGTAGACTGCGCAGATAATAAAGTCGATTGAATGTAAAAGTATAAGGATAGAGAATTCAAACGCAGGTTTTTATACTGGTTTGACCTCAATGCCTACATCCAGTGTCCTTCCAGTACCAGGAAGCAAATGCACTATAATGGTCAAGGTTTTTACAACAAGGTTTTTATAGAATACCTCCATGTCAAAAATATAAAACACCTATCTAACCCTCTAACCAAAATATAGGCAAACCATACAACAAGACTTGTAGCAAGATATCCCCTCTCCTGAAATCTGCAACCCACTTTGAACAATCCTCAAAGTGTACAAGACTCCACGAGTCCAACCCCTATAGTCACAACAAGTAACAAAAATCACCATGGATGCCAAACAAGTTCTTGATCAACCCAGAAACACCTTAATTGTGTAGATTTTGATCAAGCAGTATGCGCAACACAGTTCTCCTTTAGAAACTCTTCCAAGCAAGATCACAACCGTCTTCTTGATGAGTTCTTGGAGCTCTAAAATCCAGAGAATTAATCTGAAACAGAATATGAAATTGTTAGTTTTCCAAAAGTTCTCTGTAAACGATCAGGTCTTGTCTATTTATAGATTTCTATAAATTAGACACTCCTACAGTCGAAGTTGACTGTATTATAACAATTAAGACAATAGCAGCAATCTAGTCAAACCAATTAATTTCTCAGTCAATACAGTTGACCAACATTCAATGCTCAACTATTAAAAATATAGTCGTTATAGTTCATGAGCATAACAGAATTTCAAAACAAGCAACTAATACAGTCGAATGCGTGGCGCACATAGTCGACTTCAACACTGTAGTTCACTTTGAAATTCTTTTCAATGTAAAATCTCACATAGCACTGTTTCTGAAAATCTGTGCATAGTCACGAGCTTAATTCGACTTCCCCCATAATGAAGTCGACTTACAGCTTGCAGATATGCAACATAATGTAAGTTCATAAATGTGCATGTGGTTTTCTTCTTTCAAATCATGTGTAATGCAACCAGATATGATGTAACATATACAAGCTCAGTAAATATGCATTCACATATCATAAAACATGTTCAACAATATATCAATCAATAAGCAATAGAACATGTAACACATCAACAATACATGTGTTATTAAAAATGTGTTGTCATCATTAAAAACCAGAGTGATATAGATATTGTGTTGTCAACAATCTCAACAATCTCCCCCTTTTTTTATGATGCACAACCATGATTAATAAACAACCATGTTTGTACAATAGCAAACCAGATTTAGACATTACTCTGAATGCACACAATCAATCAGCCATAATCAATATATCAAGCAGATAACATTTCACAATACTTTCACAATACCTCTCCCCCTTTGTGCATTAACAAAAAAGGTATGCTTCTAGATATAATGAGCTGATAAACCAAACAGAGATGCATCAAATAGAATGTATAAGTAGTTTAAAAACATGCAGTGATGCTCCCCTTGTCATATATATTCACATGAAAATGATAACTCCCCCTGAAGTATAGCATGTGAAGAAATTTGTGCAAATGTGTAATGCTCCCCTTGTCATTATGCATATTTTCACAACAAGTATAGATGCACAATGCAGTACAATAACAAACAGAGAAATAATCAGTGAAAAATAGAGTTGTATCATGTAAATGATTTCAAGCAAATTTTTCATGCAAAGATACATTCATCAACAATCTCATAATATAATCTCATATATGCAACACACAATCAGAATCAGAGATATATTGCAGATAATCAGAAATATAATTAATCAACACTATAACCAAATTCCAGTGAAGGAATTTATAATCCTGTTGAGGACAAGTCGATTGAATTAGTAATCCAATCGATTTCATTGCTTCTTTATGAGTTATGATTCCAGTAGTGATTTCCAAGCAATGTTTTTCCTGCAAAACCTTTCAAAGATCTCTTGCAAATCAAGCAATTTAGTTGTGCAAGAAAAAAATAATCCATAAGAAGTTAATATGCAGAAAAATGTTATAGTTTAAACATGCACAGTTAACTTCACTCAGTTTAAAGTCGATTTAATACTCATTTTATACTACTATCATTTAAAATTCCCAGTTCATTTCGAATAGTAAAAAATCTCTCTCTATTGAGTGGTTTTGTAAAAATGTCAGCCCATTGATGTAAGGTGTCAACATATTCAATCTTGATTTCAACCTTGAGGATGTGATCTCGAATGAAATGATCCTTTATCTCATAATGCTTGGTTTTTGAATGTAAAACATGATTTTTTGTCAAATTTATGGCACTGGTACTATCACATTTTAGAGGAATATTTTCTAACTTAATACCATAATCTTCTAATTGACTCTTAATCCAAAGAGATTGAGCACAACAGCTTCCTGCTGCTATGTACTCGGCTTTTGTGGTAGATAAAGCCACACATGCTTGTTTCTTTGAATGCTAAGAGATCAATGCAGATCCAAGTAGATGACATGTACCACTGGTGCTCTTTCTGTCTAGTTTACAACCTCCAAAATTTGAATCACTGTAACCTTCCAAAAAAATGTTTGTACCATTTGGATACCATAGTCCAAGACTTTTGGTTCCTTTTAGGTATTTTAAAATCCTTTTGACAACGGTTAAATGTGATTCTTTAGGAGAAGATTGAAACCTAGCACAAAGACATACACTATGCATAATGTCGGGTCTATTGGCTGTTAGATACAATAATGAACCAATCATACCTCGATACATTTTTTGGTCAACGCTTTTTCCAATCTCATCAAGATCTAAGTAACAGTTTGTTGCCATAGGAGTAGTCGCTTCCTTGCAGTCTAGCATCTTGAATTTCCTCATTAGATCATTGCAATACTTTGATTGATGAACAAAGATTCCATTTTTGGCTTGTTTTACTTGAAGGCCAAGGAAATATGTTAGCTCACCCATCATGGACATCTCAAACTCATCCTGCATTGTCTTAGAAAACTCTTAGCAAAGTGTAGAATTAGTTGATCCAAAAATGATATCATCAACATAAATTTGTACATACAATTTATCTTTATTCACACTTTTAATAAACAAAGTTGAATCAACTTTACCCTTTGAGAATCCTTTTTTCATAAGGAATTCACTTAGGCTTTCATACCAGGACCTTGGTGCCTGTTTCAGTCCATACAGAGCCTTCCTTAGTTTGAATACATGGTCTGGATGCTCAAAATCTTCAAACCCTCACTAGTAAAAAATAGGGTTTTCACAGCGCACATTATGCCACCGTTCATTAGGAACCGCAGCATAATGCTGCGCGGTGGAAATTTTGAAAATAAATCTAACTTATAGGCCACGGTTCACAGCACAACCGCGACCTATTCACCAGTCAACTTTAAGCCTTTGACGCCACGTCAGAAGAAGAATAATTTGCTGGGGGAATAGGCTACGGTTCTACGCAGAACCGCGGCCTATTCCGCACTGCAACTTTTGAAATTCCCCCCTGATTAGTACCGTAATAAATTGACAGGGGAATAGGCTGCGATTCTCAGAGCAACTGCGGCATATTCCCCTGTCAATTTATTACGGTAGCTGACAGGGGGGAATTTCAGAAGTTGCAGTGCGGAATAGGCAGTGGTTGTTCTGGGAACCGCGGCCTATTCCCCCCTGCCACTTCTGACATTCCCCAAAAGGCAGTTGTGAGCTAGTAGGGGGATTCAGAACGTTAGGGAATAGGCCGCGGTTGTGAGGGGGAACCGCGGCCTATTCCCTTATCTGAATAATTTTTAAATTTTTCAAGGATTAGGCCGCGGTTGGGCACTGAACCGTGGCATATAAGTTTAAAAAAATTTCAAAACTGCCATTTTGAATTATTTTTTTCAGGAGGATAGGCCGCGGTTATACAGTCAACTGCGGCCTATTCCCCTATATGACAGCGGTTTCTTTTCGAACCGCGGTAGTAACCTTTAAATAGGTTAAAAAAAAGTTGGAACAGTTTTCTTCCCCACGCTAAATTTCTGAAACGCAAAGAGCTTTCTCGATCAGTGCTCTTCTTCTCAGATCATCGTTTCGTTAAGTCCACCGCTGAAACCAACGAGCCTTCTCTTCTTCTCCGATCAACAGTGCATCTTCCGTCAAGTCCGCCGCCGCTGAAACCCAGGAGCTTTCGTTTTCTCCACTGCGCCGTTTGAAACCGTCGCGCCATTCCTCTGTCGTGCCATTTCGTGTCTGCCAGTCCCATTCCAGGTACTTCCTTTATGCCCTCGTCAAGTTTTCCATTACGCCCCTATGTTTGATTTCGTTTCTTGATGCATATCTTGTTGTGGCTTTGATTGTTTTTGTCGAATTTGCTATGTTTTTGGTCGTTCATTAAGAGTCAAAGTATGTTAGTTTTTATTTAAGTTTTTATTTTTTTATCAGCAAATTTATTTAATTTTAATAATATGCTATGAACTTTTTTTAGTAGATTTATTATAGAATCAAAATTATGTGATTGAATGATTCTCATAGACGAACTGTAATAATTCTCATATGTAATTATGCGTGATTGAATGTTTGAACTGATCATTTGAATGATTATTAATTGTATGATTGTATGACTGAATTGATTGTATGATTGAATTGATAATTTTATATAGAAAATTGTATAATTGTAATTTTGTAAAATTTAGGAATGGATCGAAATTGGATTAATTTACCATGTATTAGTGCTGAGTACGAGAGAGGTGTAGAGGAATTTATACAATTTGCGCAACGTAATAAGGGGAGAAGTGACGATGAAGTGAAGTTTAGATGTCCTTGTGTGAACTGTTTGAATGAGAGAAATTTGAACGCAACTCAAATTAGAGAACATCCTAAGATGCTATACAACATGGATATGGCATGGCGAAGAAATGCATTTTCCGACTGACTCGCAAACTAAAAATGTTACTGATTCCACCATGGAAGAAGATCGACCGGATGAAGACAAATTAGAGGACATGATCCGCGATGTTGGCGCAGAAAATTTTGCCAAAGCTCATGTGTATGAGACGATGTCGACTGATGCGGAAACACCTTTGTATGTCGGTTCAACTAAGTTCACACGTTTGTTAGCTGTGTTAAGGCTCATGAATTTGAAGGCGAGCAATGGATGGATTGATAAGAGTTTTATAGAATTGTTGACATTGTTGAATGAAATGCTACCAGATGGAAATACATTACCCACTCGTAATTATGTTTTATAAAAGGATACATGTTTGTCCCAATGACTGCATTTTATATAGGAAAGAGTTTGAATTTTTGACAAAGTGTCCAAAATGTGGGTTATCACGATACAAGTCAAGAAACAACAGTGAAGATAATGGTCAGATAGAAAAAAAAAAGGATCTGCTTTGAAAGTAGTATGGTACCTTCCAATAGTGCCCAGACTTAAGCGTTTGTTTGCGAATCCCAAAGATGCTAAAAACCTTAGATGGCATGAAAATGAGAGAAAAATTGACGGGCTGCTTCGTCATCCAGCTGATTCAAAGCAATGGAAAAATATTGATCAACAATTCCCCCAATTTGGTAAAGAGTGTAGAAATCTTAGGCTTGGTTTAGCCACTGATGGAATGAACCCATTTGGTAATTTGAGTACCAATCACTGTTGTTGGCCAATTATATTGATAATTTACAACTTATCTCCTGCATTGTGCATGAAGAGGAAGTACATGATGTTGTCTATGATGATATCTAGTCCAAAGCAGCCTGGAAATGACATAGATGTTTATCTAAGCTCACTAGTTGAAGACTTGAAGTTTTTGTGGGTTGATGGGGTTGAAATATTTGATGCATTCGTTTCTGAGACTTTTGTGATGCGTTCAATGTTATTTTGCACCATTAATGACTTTCCAGCTTATGGTAATTTGTTAGGATACAGTGTCAAGGGTCATAAAGCATGTCTTATCTGTGAAGAAAACACTGCAGCTCATCAATTGAAACACGAAAGAAAGACGGTGTATCTACGTCATCGGGGATTTCTAAAACGTAATCATCCATATCGAAGGTTAAAAAAAGCAATCAATGGATATCAAGAGAGGGACGAAGCACCAAATCCACTTACTGGCCTTCAAATTCTTGAAAAAGTTAATAAAATACATCATGTATTTGGGAAAACATCCAAGAAGTCATCTGTAACGACCCCTTGGAAGAAGAAATCAATATTCTTTGATCTTCCATATTGGTCAAAGTTACATGTAGAGAAGAATGTGTGTGATAGCTTGATTGGTACACTACTCAACATTCAGGGAAAGACAAAAGATGGAGTGAATGCTCGTTTGGATTTGGTTCACATGAATATCCGAGAAGAGTTGGCACCCAAGGAGATTGGTAAACGTACTTATTTGCCCCCTGCATGTTACATAATATCTAGACAAAAGAAGATAAGTTTTTGCCTTTGTTTAAAGAGTATCAAAGTACCACAAGGATACTCTTCAAATATGAAGAGTTTAGTGTCGATGCATGACTTAAAGCTTGTTGGCATGAAGTCTCACGATTGCCATGTCTTAATGCAACAATTGTTACCGGTGGCTATTCATGGAATTTTGCCCAAAAATGTTAGGCAGACCATAAACAGGTTGTGTTCATTTTTCTCGTCAATATGTAGTAAAGCCATCGATCCGACAAAGTTAGATGAACTTCAAGCCGAGATTGTTATCATCTTGTGTCAACTAGAGATGTTTTTCCCTCCATCTTTTTTTGACATCATGGTACATTTACTTGTTCATTTGGTTAGAGAAATCAAGATGTGCGGACCGGTATACTTAAGATGGATGTATCCTATTGAGCGTTATATGAAGATTTTGAAAGGGCACGTTAAAAATCCATATCATCTTGAAGGTTCAATGATTGAAAGGTATATTGCTGAAGAAAGTATCGAGTTTTGTTCAGATTACATGACATCAATGAATCCAATAGGAGTGCCTCGCACATCATGGTTGAATAAATTTGCTACAAGTAAAAGCATCTGAGGTGTGCATGTGGTGACAAAAGATCGCGAAGAATTGTTGCAAGCGCATCTTTATATATTGAACAACATAGATGAGGTGATCCCTTTTTTGGAAGCACACAAAGCCATTGTTAAGAATAAAAATCCAAGACAATCAGAGAAATGGCAGTTGATGGAGCATAACAAAACATTTATGTCTTGGTTCAAATCTAAAATTGACAAAGAGCCACATTCTTCTCAAACTTTATTGTGGCTTGCAAATGGTTTAAATTTTGATGTCGTGTGTTGTACAGGTTATGAAGTCAATAATTGCACGTTTTATACGAAAACTTTGGATGATAAAAGAACAGTACAAAATAGTGGAGTCAGTTTAGAAGCTGAGTCGCTTCAATTTTCCACATCAAAAGTTCAATCTCCTGTGCTTGGATCAATGAGATATTATGGTATAATAGAAGAGATATGGGAGGTTGATTACACCAAGTTTTTTGTTCCATTGTTCAAATGTAAGTGGTTTGACAATAAGAGTGGTGTGAAAATAAAGGAATCAGGTATGACACTGGTTGATTTTCGAAAGGTGGGTTACCGAGACGAACCGTTTATCATGGTACATCAAGCATCTCAGGTTTTTTATGTCAAAGATCATGCGTTTGACCATTGGTATGTCTTTCTTCAAGGCAAAAAACAAATTAAAGTTAATGAAGACCATCTGATTAATATTCATATTGCTGACAACCATTCATTTCAAACTACAACAAATTTGGATGACTAATCTCTAGTTGATGACGATGTACATGCAATTCGGTCAGATCATGATGAGGGAATATACATATGATGAATCCATATCTTTATGTATGAATTTCCAATTTTTGTATAAGTATTTTATTAATATGACATAAGTTTTCCTTTTATATATTTCCCATGATTACTATTACATGTTTTGTTAAATTATATGATATTACATAAGTCTTTTATTAATATTTCATGTTGTTATTTATTTTGACAAATATATGGCTGATCATCCACATTCTTCAGGGGATGAGGCTCCCCCTACCAGATCCACTAGAGGACCCACCAGGATGAAACAACTTTTGATCAAAAAGAATAGTGGTGAAAAAACTCCAGTGAATGTTAACGTGATCACGGGTGTGGCAACTAGCCCCAATGCTGATGAATGTTGATCATACCTTGGAGTAATGGGACGTGACAAGATTAGTATTCTCACTCCATCTTTTGACCATGTGTCCGAGGTTGATTGGAACATTATATGGAACGATATATTGGTAAGTTAGTTAATATCATTTGAATTACAATTTGTTTATATTGATAATTTTGTACTGATACAACTTTATTATGTTTATTTCAGTTGACATTTGACATTCCAAATGTCGCAACACTTAGAAATAAGTGTTTATCAACTATTGATGAAAACTTCAGAAACTTTAAAAGTAAGTTAACATCAAGATATTTTTTTGGAAAGCATAAAAATAAGTCTCCATGTAGTACATATAAGTCCATTGATGCGGAGACTTGGTGGCTCTTTGTAGAGAGTCAGAAAATAGAGGAATGACAGGTTAGTATAGTTGATATTATTCAATTCCTCATTAACAAATATATATCATATGGACTAAGTAATTAAACATATGTGACAGGCAATTAGAAGCAAAGCACAAGGAACAAGTGCTCATAACAAAAACCCCCACCTATTATCTCGTGGTGGGTATAGGAAGCTTGAGGAGAAAATCCTCAAGCAAAAGGCAGATGCTAGACCACCATCTCAGGGTGGTAGCCCCCCTCAACCTCCTTCTCCACCTTTTCGACATGAAAAATGGAAGTTGGCTCGTATGAGACCATCGGGCACCTACTCTTCTGACACTGCACGATAAATTTCTGAAAGAATTGTAAGTTATCACTGTTCCTAAAATAATAATAATTTCATTTTACATACTACATTGAACTTTTTAAAGAATAATGGTGTTTTGTAATGTTACAGGACTCCTTGGTTGAGCAGAGCTCCCAAGGTCAATTCACTCTAGAGGGTCGCTAGGATATTCTTACCGCTGCGATTGGACGACCTGAGCACCCTGGACGTGTACGTGCTACTGGGACTGGAGTAGGAATTCAAGATTATTTTGGGAGCTCTTCTCGTCAGACTTCATATGCATACAGTGAAGAACAACAACAAAGGATGACACAAGAGATCTCAAAAAAGCTTCGAGCAGACCTTACGGAGGAGATTAGGGCACAACTCACCACACAACTCACCACACATCTCAGATCAGAGCTCAGGACAGAGATCATAGATGAATTGTATAGTGAGTTTAGCTTCATGTTCCAGCAGCAGTTTGAGAACTATGGCATGCACCCGATGCCATCTTTTGTATAGGAATAGGAACATGTTGTGCCTCCCACAGGTAAACTTCATAAACATTTATGTGTAATTATTTCTATCTTTTCTATAATCTAACATTTACTCTCACAGGGAGAAGCCGGAAAGGAAATTGTTTCGCACCAGCCGTCCCAAGGGATGACATGGACGATGCTAGTCCATGTCTGCTATACATTTTAGACGATACCGAGACGGTCCTGGTAGCTCGTGGAACAATGTTTAAGGCAACGACTATTGTTCATGGTATAGAGCTATTAGAGGAAGAGGTAAAGGTCTCAGTGGACGAAATGATAGTACCACATGCCGAAGTTCCTCTGCCCATAGATGAGATTTTCATTGTGGCACATGCATTCCAGACTTTTATCGCTTGGCCTAAACATTTGGTTGGTTCAGTTTCTAACCCCCCGGTATGAAATTGTACTTTACACTTCTCAATTTTAAAGTTTACATGTTATTTATATTAATTATCTTATTTTTCCATGTAACAACAGACGCAAGCACAAGAGAAAATTCCTCTATCTGAGGATGATTGATAACGGTCTCAAAACCATTATTTTCATGCATAAATTTGATATTAAATCACACCCTTTGTAGCTTAAAATGAGCTTAGAATAGTGTAAAAATTTTAAGTTGTGTTACATGAGAGTCAAAAGTTGTTTTTAGAGATATTATGCTTGTTTTGCATTGTTTTGCAGGGTTTTTGATGAAAATTAAAGATGGCATTGAAGTAGGAAGGTCATAGACTCAAGAATGAAGGAGAAAAAGGAAGAAAAGAAGAGTCTGTGAACCGCTCAGCGGTAAATTCCACCGTTGAGCGTCCTAGTGAAAGGAAAAGTTGCTTTCTAGCGCCCAGGCAGTGACGCTGAGCATCCAGAGCGACAAGAGGCAAACCGCTCAGCGGTCATTTTAGGCGCCTGGGCCGTGGCGTGTGTTGAGGCACACCGCTCAACGGTCATTTTAGGCGCCTGGGCGGTTGTCTGTTTTTATATTTTGGATTCTGAGATCTTTCTGTTATCTTTTTGGCTTATATATAGCCTTAATGCGAATCCAAATGCAATTCTTTTGGCAGAGAACAACGTCCACAACAGCTTTACACCTTTGGAGGAGATTTCTTGGTTGCTTAGGCTCCACTTTATCAATTCTAGGGTTTGCTTTTCCATTCTTCCATTTAGTTCATCTAGTTTCACCATGATTATGGTGAACTAAACCCTTTGTTATTGGGTAACAATGTAACTTTTGAAACTCTCATATATTGAAATTCTTGTTTACTTTATATGCTTGCATATGCTTGATTTATCAATTGTTGGGTTCTTTACCTTTGCTTAATGCTTTTACCGTTTAACTCATTCGATAGATGTATTTTGTCTTTATTGATACGGGGACGTACAGTAATGTCATGAACTGGGAAGAATTCCTTGATTATGTTAATACCGCCTAGGGATAGGGGTAGGACGATCAATTGTATTTTGCTTCCGCTTATCATGCATTATTAATTACTAGGGGAGGCTAGGGATAACAAGCCGGTAATTAGTAATAGGCTCTTTTCACCAAGGGATTGGGTTAAGGGTAGACCAAGAAAGTTTGCATGGCAATATGATAAATAAGCAAAGTAAATAAGAAGAGTAGATATATGAGGGTGGATAAGATGAAATTGTAAATCCCAACAACCTCATTCATTCATAGTTTCTCTTAGTCAATTGAATTTTTGCATTTGCATGTTTATTTCTGTTTTGCATTTAAACCATTCAAATTAGTTTCTTTTACTCAAGTCTTAAACAATTTGTTTACACGAAAGATGAGGCCTTAAGAGTCCTCTGGGAAGAACGATATTAGGATTACCGATTTTTATTACTTGATACGATCTGGTACACTTGCCATGGGTTTAACAAATTTTTGGCGCCGTTGCCAGGGACTCTTGGTTTAACATTTTCGAGTAGTGTAAACTGATTAACTTCGACTTGATTTATTTGTTTATTTTTATTTCTAGGATTTTGTGCCTAATGTTTACAGGATGCAGTAGGTACAAGAATTTGGTTCTAAGGGCACTCAATTCTATCAAAATAATTTCAACTACTGGTGAAAACCTCACTCAAGCATGGATCAAAGTTGGAATGGAGAAGCAGGAGATCCACATCAACAATTACTATTAGGGCAACAAGTGTCTATTTTGAAAGAGCAAATCAACAAAGTGGACGAGACATTGAAACGACTTATCCAAATTACTCTCTCCTCTACAAAAGAGAATGAAGCAAGGAATAGTTGGAGATACAGATTCATCAATCCAATGAAATGCTAGGTCAATAGTTTTGAAAGTGATAATGTTGATGAAGAAATAGAAGAGGAAAAGATAGAAGAAATAGAAACAGAAAAGGTTGTTGAGGAGGAAAGGATAGAGAAAAATGAGAAAAAAATAGAGAAAGAAGAGATAGAAACAGAAAGGTTGAGTGAGGGAGATGGAGATGATGATAAGGAAAAATAAGTAGTTGAAAGAAAAGAAAAAAAAATGAAAAATGGTGAAAAGAAAGAAAAATAGAAGAAAATAGAAAAAGAGAAAGTTGAAGGGAAAGATTGAGAAAAAGAGGAAGAAAGGAAAGAAGAAAATATCATATGAAAAACCCCTTCCTCAAAAGAAATATCATAGGAGGAAAAAGAAAGTGAAGTGCTTTAGGGACTTGAAGATCAAAGCTCCTATGATTGAAACATGGAAACATGTGCTTGGTGTTCTCAATTTTATGAAGGAATTCAGCAGGAAGAAGAAAAAGAAAAGAATATCAAGCAAGGGGGTTATCAACACCTACTGGTGGGTGGGGATCATCCCAGTTGTTGTAATATATTAGTTTTATTTGATGTAAATTAGATGGATATTTAAACACTTTTTGGGTAGCATCTACTGAGGGATGCTAAATTTTTATGTATCCACTGAAGGATACAGGAAGGTACACCTACTGATGGGTGTTGGTAAGATTCGCACTTACTGATGAGTGTGAAACAGGTTTGGGTCAGGCTCATGACGTTAAACAAGCGCTATTGGGAGGCAACCCAGGTTTCTTTTTCTTTTGTACTTTGAATTTGTAGAATAGGTTGAACTTTTATTTTGTGTCCATGCTTGGCTTGAACAATGGTTCTAATGGTAGTATTAAAATGCATGATAAGTATTTGATAATGATTGAATGTGGTTGACTGAGAATGTATGTGTGTTGATATCTAGTTAAATGATTCACTAACTATATGAACAGATGTATTGTGGTTTATGATTGTGATTGTGATACTAAGCAGGATAAACGAATGATGTGTGAGAAAGCATGTGTGTGAGATTTTGAGCTCCAGAGTTTTTACTGATATATGTATTATTCACAGGGAATCATGAATGATATTACCTTAGTCTTGATAATTGATTGATTTGCATGCTTATGTTATATGATCAAGGCCATGGTTGGAAGCCCTTATCTAGCCAAAATTTCACCCAACAAGTTTAAAATTTTATACCTTTTTTGAACCTTGGCCTTAAACAGGATGAGAACCCTTGATTTGAAATTATTTATCTTGAGTAGGGTTGAGAATAATCTTATGTGATGAAAAGGTTCAAGTTTGGGGTTGTATGGGGAAAATTGAAAGGCAAAAGAAGAGCATTGAGTTCAATATTGAAAAGAAAAATGCACGAGTAAAGAAGAAGAGGAAAAAGGAAAAGCATGAAAAAGGAACTCAATGCAAAATTGATAAAAAGGGAAGAAGTTGGGAATAAAGGAGTTTGGTGATAGAGAGAGTTTAAACTTGAACCTTTTCAATGATGAAATAGCTCTCTTAACTCAAGGATTTTGCAATCTAGAAAAACCAAATTTTCTTGATAGCCTAGCCTCATTACAAGCCTTGGAAAAGTCCTTGTGATGGTATTTGCATATAAGGATTTTTATTGTTTTAGATACATGGCAATATTGTTTTATGTGGCATGTGAATTGTAAAGAGTGGAGTGATTCCTTAAACACTTGAGTGATTGAGTGAAACACTTGCTTGGTAAGAATTGTTGAAATCCGTGTTTACATCTATGCTTAGTGGATTGATCATTCATGAATAAAACATCTGTTGGGAAATATTGAAGTAGGTGAACTATATTGGATTGAAAGCATGCTTGCATTTTGGTATGATTCCACTGAAAATCTGAATTGGAAAATAACTTGTCATGAAGAAAAGGGTTTTGAAAAGTGTAGAACTATTTGATGAAAAATTGGAAGGCCAAGTTTTGTTTTGTTTTGCTTGAGGACAAGCAAAGTTTTAAGTTTGGGGTTGTGATAACGGTCTCAAAACCGTTATTTTCATGCATAAATTTGATATTAAATCACACCCTTTGTAGATTAAAATGAGCTTAGAATCAAGTAAAACTCTTAAGTTGTGTTACATGAGAGTCAAAAGTTGTTTTTAGAGATATTGTGCTTGTTTTGCATTGTTTTGCAGGGTTTTTGATGAAAATTGAAGATGGCAATGAAGGAGGAAGGTCATAGACTCAAGAATGAAGGAGAAAAAGGAAGAAAAGAAGAGTCTGTGAACTGCTCAGCGGTAAATTCCACCGCTGAGCGTCCTAGTGCAAGGAAAATTTTCTGTCTGGCGCCCAGGCGGTGACGCTAAACGTCCAGAGCGACAAGAGGCAAACCGCTCAGCGGTCATTTTAGGCGCTTGGGGGGTGGCGTCTGTTGAGGCAAACCGGTCTGCAGTCATTTTAGGCACCTGGGCGGTTGTCTGTTTTTATATTTTGGATTCTGAGATCTTTCTATTATCTTTTTGGCTTATATATAGCCCTAGTGCGAATCCAAATGTAATTCTTTTGGCAGAGAACAACGTCCACAACAACTTTACACCTTTGGAGGAGATTTTTTGGATGCTTAGGCTCCACTTTATCAATTCTAGGGTTTGCTTTTCCATTCTTCCATTTTGTTCATCTAGTTTCACCATGATTATGGTGAACTAAACCTTTTGTTGTTGGGGAACAATGTAATCTTTTGAAACTCTAATATATTGAAATTCTTGTTTACTTTATATGCTTGCATATGCTTGATTTATCAATTGTTGGGTTCTTTACCTTTGCTTAATGCTTTTACCGTTTAACTAATTCGGTAGATGTTGTTTGTCTTTATTGATACGGGGACGTACAATAATGTCATGATCTCGGGAGAATTCCTTGATTATGTTAATACCGCCTAGGGATAGGGGTAGGACGATCAATTGTATTTTGCTTCCGCTTATTATGCATTATTAGTTTCTAGGGGAGGCTAGGGATAGCAAGCCGGTAATTAGTAATAGGCTCTTTTCACCAAGGGATTGGGTTAAGGGTAGACCAAGAAAGTTTGCATGGCAATATGATAAATAAGCAAAGTAAATAAGAAGAGTAGATATATGAGGGTGGATAAGATGAAATTGTAAACCCAACAACCTCATTCATTCATAGTTTCTCTTAGTTAATTGAATTCTTCCATTTGCATGTTTATTTCTGTTTTGCATTTAAACCATTCAAATTATTTTCTTTTACTCAAGTCTTAAACAATTTGTTTACACAAAAGATGAGGCCTTAAGAGTCCTCTGGGAAGAACGATATTGGGATTACCGATTTTTATTACTTGATACGATCTGGTACACTTGCCAGGGGTTTAACAATGATCGTCTTGGTTCATTGCATCTACTTGTTGACATCCTTGAAGATAAGCCTTTGGAGGTTGAATATGATGTTAATGTATTTGGGAGAGCCTCTGAGGTCCCATTATACCTTCATAGGCAAGATGTTAGAGAGCTTGCGTCGGGAACACAAGAGTTGAATATTTCAATTATTCAGCTATGGATGATGTAAGTCTAGGAGCAATTATTTATATATAAAATTGATTTATATATCAAGTATCCTTATATCAAAGTTAATTTTTGATTTCAGGTATATGTGTGGGATCAGTAACAACTTGGGATGCTCTGATGATTATGGATTCATTGATCCCTAATCCATTCCTGAATCAAATGATTTTGATCACATCAACACAAATCTCATCAGAAGTTTTGCAAGCGGTAAGAAAATATATTTTTTGCCCTATATATTCAGGTAAGTGAACTTTGTTAACATAATAAAGTTTCATATGTGATTTTAAAATATAATAGTTAAGTTATTATGAATTTCAGGCGCCATTGGCAGCTTCTTGTTATTTCTATGCACGAGAGCTATGATTTATGGTTCTGCTCATTGCACAGGCCTCCTCCCGGAAATCTCAGACAATTAATTGATTGGTAAGAACCTCAATGTTTGGACTTTCTTTTTTATATAAAGAGAAATTAATTGGTTTGAATGCAAGAAACAAAAAAGTAAACATGCAAATGCGATTGATTCAATTGACGAGAAAAAGACTATGGATGAATGGAGTTTTTGGGGTTTACAATTTCATCTTATCCGCTCTCTCTTATCTACTCCTCTTATTTAATTCGCTTTGTTATCTAATTATGATGCAAACTTTCTCAGTCTACCTTTAACCCGATCCCTCGGTGAAAAGAGCCTATTAATATTTACTGGCTTGTTATCCCTAGCCTCCCCTTGTAATTAATAATGCATTATAAACAGAAGCGAAAACAATTGATCGTCCTACCCCCCTATCCCTAGGTGGTATTGCTTAATCAAGGAATTTCCCCTAGTTCATGACAGTACCGTAAATTCCCGTATCAATAAAGACAAAGAACAATTATCGAATGAGTTAAACTATAAAAGCATTAAGTGCAGGTGAGAAACCTAATAATTGATAATCAAAGCATACGACAAGCATATAAATAAATAAGAGTTTCAATAAAAGAGAGTTTCAAAAGATTACATTGTTCCCCAACAACAAAAGGGTTTAGTTCACCATTGTCATGGTGAAACTAGATGAAAAATGATGAAAGAATGGAAAAACAAACCCTAGATTGGATAAAAAGAAGCCTAAGCATCCAAGAGATCTTCTCCAAGGAGTGAAAACTAGGTCTGGCCGCCCCCTCTTGTCAAAAGAATACATCTAAACATGCACTAGGGCTATTTATAGTTGAGGAGCGTCACAAAATTTAGGCCCAAGCCCAGCAGACAACCGCCCGACGTCACACTTTTGGCGCCCGACGGTTTCCCCTTAATCGCGCGACCGCCCGATGGTGAATTGCGCCGCCCGGCGGTAACCCGGAAAACCGCCTGGCTGCACCGCCTGGGCGCCAGACAGTAGCTGCCCCTCGCATTTGAGCACCCAACGTTGGATTTTGGCGCTGGGCGGTTCCTAAACTCTTCTTTTCTTCATGTTTCTTCTTCTTTATTGAGTTGAAGACCTTCCATCTTTAATCCATTTTTCATATTCATCAAAAACGCTGCAAAACAATGCAAAACAAGCATAATATCTCTAGAAACAGCTTTTGACTCTCAACTGACTCAACTTATGTGTTTTGCTTGATTCTAAGCTCATTCTAAGCCTTGAAGGTTGTATCTTGATCTCAAATGAAGCATGAAAATAACTGTTTTTCAACAGTTATCAGTTAGTTGTGCTGGATTAGAGGCTAGAGTAGTTTATTCATGAGACTCTTGCACTTTAATTGTCATACTGCTGCTTTGATTTAGCTCAATATTTAATCTGTTATGTGCCTGCGATTTGGTATACGCTTAGTTTCCTAATATGTGTTTAATCTTCGCTTAGTTGATTAGGCTGTATGGTGCATGACTTATTAAAATTGTGCATTGCATTTGCTTAGTTTGCAATTCTGAAAATCGAATTAGCCTTCGCTTAGTTGGGTGATTCGTGTTGGATTTGGATTAGAGTAGTATGTACTTGTCGTTAATCTGGGATAGGAAGCATAATAATTCAGTTAATGACCAATTGTTTTTATTCTGTATTCGTTTCTGTTTTTACATTTCTGTTTACATTTCTGTTTACATCTGCTTTCACATTTTTGTTTGCGTCCTTGTTTTAATTTAATTCATCTGCATTCACAAACCTTTCACAAACCACCCCCACTATGTGTTTGACCTGATTCTCGAACAACAGTTTGGTCCTTGAGAGATGACCTAGGAGTCACTTCCTAGTACTATATTGCATTCTTTATGCACATTAAATTTGCATGGGGTGCGACACCCATCACTTAAGCATAGAAACACACTTTTCACCCATTTGGGGGCAGATTTGGGGATGCGGGAGCTCTCATTTTCTCTTTCTAGGGTTTCTATCTCTTCCATTCCATTGTACACGTAGTTTCTCCATGATGATGGAGAACTAACCTTATTTGTTGTTGGGGAAACATGTAACCTCTAAACTCTCTTGTATTTGAATTGATTCTTTTTATTAATTGTTAGAGTTTTTCCTCTATTATATTTGCATGCTTTGTTTAAGACATTATTCAAGAGTGTGATCTTTGATTCTATCTTTATGGACACATATGGGTAGATCTAGACATGAGGGAATTCTTTGGGAGCAATATTGCATAGACATAGGGATAAGAGGACCGATTGCCTTTAAGCTTCAGTGCGAATGTAATGCATGAACAATTCTTAGGAAGACAAGACATTGTAAACTAGTAATTAGGAGTAGGCTCTTTTCACCAAGACATTGGGATTAGGGTAAATTAGAAAGTGGCATTAACATTAATGAAGAAGATGAATTCTTTTATGCATGAGAGTGATTAGGTCAAATCTAAACCCTAACAACATATTCATCTCTTATCAACATCATCCATTCACTTTTATGTTTATCTTCAATTGATCAAATTGCATTCATGTTTATTTTCCCGCCTTTGCATTCAAAACTCCCAAAATATTGTTCTTATAGTCTTGATTGGTTAAGCAAAAGCACAACTGTTTAGTGTAGTGAGTCTCTTGGGAAAATGATACTTGGTCTTACCGTTTTATATTACTTGATACGATTCGGTACACTTGTCGGACCCTTAACAAAAGTCGACTTTACTTTTCACGTAGTCAATTATATTCCGCTGCATTTGAAAAATCTTATTGTATGCGTTTCAAGAAAGTTTTGAAAGATCATCCTTTTACGAAAAAGATTTTTAAAAGACTCTGATTTTGTGTTTCACCAATTCACCCCGCTCTTGGTGTTGAAACTAAGCCATTCTATTTTCAACAATTGGCACTAGAGCTGGTTTTCATAAGGTTTTTGAAAAATAAGTCGATTACTTTTTCTTTAAGTTGACTGATCCTGAGAAAATGGCTTTTAGTTCTCAAACCTTTGGTGAAGGTGCATCAACAAATAGACAGCTACTAGTTGCTTTTGAAAATTAAGCTTTTTGGAAAATTCGGATTCAAATCTTTCTTTAATCCGTGGATAAAGGTGTTTGGGATGCAACATTGAACGGTCCATATGAGCCAACTCATGTTGTTAATGGAAAAACTGTTTTGAAATTTTTTTCTGAGTGGTCTCAGGATGAAAACCGTAGAGCACAATATGATGTAAAAACATGTAATGTAATTATTTCTGCACTAATTATGGATGAATTTTTCAGGATTTCACAGTGCAAGACAACAAAGGAAATGTGGGACATTTTGGAGGTGACTAACTAAGGCACAAAAGAAGTCAAATGGGCTAGAAAGAACTCACTGATACAAGAGTATGAACTGTTCAGGATGAAGGCTGGAGAGACTATATACGAAGTACAGAAAAGATTTACTCACATAGTCAACCACCTGATGGCTCTAGGAAAAGTGTTTGACAAAGAAGAGATCAATATCAAGATTTTGAAAAGTCTGAACAAAAGTTGACAACCCAAGGTTACTGTAATTTCTGAATCAAGAGATCTTACAAGCATGAATATAGCTACCTTGTTCGGCAAGCTAAGGGAACATGAGCTTGAACTTGGAAAGTAATGAGTCGATATTTTATTGATTTCACTTAGCTTATTGTACTGAATTTAATCAGGCAATTGTGCTTAATTGTCCGATATTTTCCCGTTTTTCCTAATTATGCTTAATTTGATCGGAAATTCTTATTTTAGTTAATTTGAATTTTCTGAGCTGATTAATTGCATTTTTAATTACTGGGAAAATTTTGGAGATATATTTTGGAGCATTGGAATGGAGACAAATTAATTCAAGACTCTCCACAAAGACACTTTAGAATTAATCAAATTTTAATTTAGTAGATTAGGCTTTTTAAACCAAGTTTTGTAATTTGGGCCAATTTTTGGTAATTTAGTCTTAGCCCAAGTGTAGGAAAGGGTGACTTGGCACCCTAGGGTTTTATTTGTGGGTGGACCCCACCCTTTGGAAGGGACACACGACCCTTAGTGTATATCCAGCCGTCACACACCTGGGAAAAGTGAACATTCGCTGGCTGGAACATTTTTTGGAGAGGAACTTGGCACCATTTCTTTGAACATTTTGAAGAGCTCTGAACATATTTTCAATTATTGGCATTGGATGAAGGAAAAACCATTTTTCTCTTTTCTTTTTATTGTGCAGCGTTGCAGTAGATTCATGGTGCATTTCGTTTTAAGTTCATTTCTTTTCATTTAGCTGTTACGGTGATTGTTATTTGAAAAAAAAAAGGGGTCACACTTCAGATTCTTGATTTTGCTGGAATGTTAGTACTAGGCTGGAACGTTTCCTTTCTGAAGAAAAAAATATCTATGGCCGAGTGTGTTCATTTTGTGCAAGGCTGAAGCAATTTCTTTTGAGTTTTACTTAAATGTTAATGCTGATTTATAGCTTGGGATGAATGATTGAAACACTTTTCTTTTAGTTTATTTTCGTGAATGAATGAAGCATGACGTCTTTTCAGCTCCACATTGGTAATGTTTGGTTGAAGTTTCTCTAGCTTTCTTCTTATTCGATCTTCATGCATCCCAATGGTTTTCGTGTTTAAGAAAAAAAAATTGGTTGCTTTCAATGTGGAAAGGCTGCTCACAGATATGAGAAATGGTGAGGTCCTCGGGATTCACTCTCTGTTTAGAAAGAAAAAGTAGCGTTCATTTTCAGTTTAAATGTGTGGCCACGGCTTGATGATCTAGGGCTGGACACTGCCTTTTTCTTTGCTTGAGTTTTATTGAATAAAGAGGTGATTTGATGGAAGGGCTTTTGGTGGAGCATGATGCAGCCAATGTTCACTTTCGTTGCAGCAGGATTTAATTGTGAGAAGTACATAGTTGTTGGAGAAGGAAGAAGTGATTAGCGTGAAGAAGAGGTACACTTGTCCGGTGGTGATTAAGAGAAGAAATAAATTCATCGAAGTGGGTGCAGAGCTATAACTCTCTCGGTCTGGATGGGTCCTCCCTTAAGCATATTTGGTCTTCAATTTATTCCATGAGAAAAGCAATTGATTATATGGGAGTAGGTACACTTGTCCGAGGATGGTTTTGAGAGAAGAAGTGTAATTCATATGTTTTGGAGAATGGTGCAGGGATGGTACGGTGGCTTAGGAAAAGTGGCGTTGCTTTTATTTTTCTTTTTGGATTGAGAGCTGCCACGGTCTGCACGGTGATGGGAGGAAAGAATTATAATCAAAATGCTTTTGGTATTTTTTTAAAAGAAAAGAGAGGGTTGGAGGTGATGCACGTGATGGCTTGGTAATAATTGAATTTGAGAGCAGCAACCTCACGGCCAAGAGGTTTATCCTTTAGGCCATTTGCAATTTAATTTCACTTGGTAGATATAGTAGGTCATGTGAATTTGTAGGACAAAGCATGTTTGATTATTTCTTTGTTTTGAATTAATTTACGTAGTAGGATTAGTTGTTTTTCATTTCTTTAATTTAGTTTTGCATTTAATTTTATTTAACTGTGTTAGATAGTTGTTTGTAACTGTGTTGGTATTTAGAATTTTAATTTGTTTTAATGTTGTCTAATATGTTTGGTCTTGTCACTTCAATTGTCATGATAGCTTAAATTAACTGTGTTGGTCATTAGCGATATTACATTGCTTCTTTGAGATTTCTGGACTGTATTTGTAAATGTGACTCTGACTTGGTTAATATCATATCCGTATTTGCACTTGCAATTGGGTATACACTTAGTTGCCCAGTTGGTGTTGAGTCGTCTCTTAGTCGATGAAACTGCATGGTGTAAATTAGATTTGACGTTAACATTGCGTTCTTTTAGTCCGGTTTTATGAAAACATAATTAGACTGCGCTTAGTTGATTAATTGTGTTGGATTAGAGGTTTGAGTTGGTTTTATTTTGTTGATCTGTGATAGGAAGCATTGTAATTAATTTAATGACGAACCGTTTTCAGTCTGTCTTTGAAATCGTTTTTTTTAGATCTGTGTTTTCATTTCTGTTTGAGTCAGTGTTTTAATTTTATTCATCCGTATTCACCACAAAACTTTTCACAACCCCCCCACTTCGTGTCTGACCTAATTCTCGAACCACATTTGGTCCTTGAGAGACGACCTAGGATTCACTTCCTAGCTATACTGCATTTCTAAATTGCACATTAAATTTGTGTGGGTTGCGACAGCCCATCAAATTTTTGGCGCCGTTGTCGGGGACCAACGGTTCGGTTTTAGGTCTTTTGTTGTGTTAGTGTGTGTTGTTTTGGCTTGTGTTGTGAGTGTGATGTTCTGTTTTGTGTGTTCGTCATTGTGTGTTGCATTTAGGTAGCTTTAGTTACATACTTTCATTGCATTCTTCTTTTCCCCTTTCTTCTACATGTCTACCTATTTTGGTTATGTGAGTAATGCTTATTCTGCCTGTGTCTATGACTATCCTTCTACATCTGACTCTGATATTGCTTGTGATGTATACTCAGCTGATGTCTATGTTGAGAACATTACGGTTCCTCCTCCATCTCATGAGAGTGCTCCTAGGGAGCCGGTTCCACTTGATGAGGAGGATATTCGTTGTGTTTTCAACAATGAAGTGATACATTTGATGCCTAGGTTTTATGGTTTTGCAGGTGAATGCCCACATAGACATTTGGAGGAGTTCTACACCATTTGCTCTTCAAGGAAACCTCCTGATGTCCCGGATGAAGTCATGTTTTTAAGGGCATTTCCGCATTCATTACAAGAAGCAGCAAGGGGTTGGCTGTATTGTCTTCCTCCAGGATCCATCACTTCTTGGGAAGATCTTAAGCATATGTTCTTGGATAAATTCTTCCTTGCTCAGTATGGTCACAGTAACGATCCTGGATGGAATGACCCTAGCTTGGGATGGTATGGTACTTCAGAAAATCAATATCAGGAACCATCATTCTAGACTCCTTGTATGCCTTCTCCACCTGTTCAGGAACCACAGCAGCCACAACTTCATGAGCCTGCCCATTCTTTATCAGCTGTTGGTAGGAAATTGGTAAGCAAGCTTGATTCTCTTGAGAGTTTGGTGACACAGCTGGCATCCAACCAGAGACCAGCACCTTCATCTGCATCTGTTGCACGGCTGTGTGCTATATGTCCTTCCAGTGACCACTCTACGGATGCATGTCCTCCTTTGGACCACTCTGTTACTCATGATGAGCCTCAAGCTTATGCTACCGACATATACAACAACAAGCAGCCACAACAGAAAAATTAGAGGAAACAGGAACAACAAGAGGCATCTGCCTGACCACCTTCCAAATCTTCTACTTCTTCTGAGCCAACATTGAATGAGTTGTGGGGGCAAATAGCCAGGCAGGCCATTGAGGAACAGTCTCGTGTTTTAGAGGGACCTCCAATTCAGACTGTTCAGATTACTGATGATGTCAGTGTCACCCCCATAGGGGATGAGGAGCAGAGTCATGAGCCTACTATTGCACCATCTACTTTCCTACACTCCTATGTCCCTGCTCTTGCACCTGAGGATGCAGTTGGTCATTCTGCTATTACTGGTTAGATGAATCATGAATCAACACAGGTTTTCTCTAAACTTGAAATCCCACTTGCTTTGCCTGAGTTGTTTATGCATTCAAATATTCTCGATACTGCTACAGATTCACATGTTAGTGTTGATTTTGACATTGAAACTGTGAAAACTGAAGATGTTTCAGACTTAGGATTAAATTTTGATCTTTCACAGTTTTCTGAAAATTTTCAATGTAGTTGTGAAGCTGGTTCTTGCTCTATTTGTGTTGAGATCAATTCTGTGATACAACCAGCTTCCAACTTTATGATTGGTGATACTAACTGTGAATCTGATGAAAATGTTAAGGAACAGGCAGATGTAAGCAACACATCTGAGATAGGTAGACCATCTTCACCTTCCACTATTCCACCAATCTTCAAGGAAGTGGAGGTAAACATACCTAAGATTGACTCTGTTGTTGATGATTATGCTGATGATAGGTATGTTGATGATTGTATTGTTGATGAGCATGCTTTTAGTTCTCCCTCTCTGCATGATGAGAAACAACTTTTGATATCTTGTCTGAATGTTTATTCTCCATGCACTGCACATGAATCTGATTTTGTTGTTGATACTGCTTCTAAATTTGAACTTGATTCATGTTCTGAGGGTATATCTGAGGTTCAGCCTCTTACACTAGGATTGGGTGTTATACCCCTGCATGTTATTTTTGTGGAACCATATTGCACTAACCATGTTGCAGGAGGTACATATGAATTTGACCAACACACACCCATGGTGGAAGACAAAGGTGCCGACAGTTTGAAGATTAATAAGCACCAGTTGAACCTGCTCATCAACAATCACTGCTTCTTAGATCCAGCTGTGGAGGATATCTCCCTGCTCGATCAAATCTGGAGGATGAAGCAGTTCTTCCTCAACACCTCCTTGCTGAATCCGATGGTGGCAGACCTCTCCCTAAAAGTCCAAAATTGGCAACTGCCACCATGATCAGGGGAGTTTTCCTCTTCCCTTCTCCTCCTTTCCCGCTTTTATTGCACTTGTCCATGATCTATTGATTATACTGATTTCTGATCTGATGATTGTGACACATTGAGGACACTGTGTAGTTTAAGTGTGGTCTAGTGGGGGAGATTCTGAATTTCTAGTTGTTAGTTTATGTTTTTTGCGTTAATTTTTTTCTTGTTTTCTAGGTAGTTTATGTTTTGTCTTGCGTATAGTTTTACCTGTTTCTCTTGATTTCTGGATTTTGTTTAGGTTGTCAGTTTTTCCTTCACTTCATTGATACTCTGATCTGTTTGAAATCCTTGCTTTTCTCTGCTTGGAATATGATTATGATGTTTGAGAGTTGAATTGATTGTGACAGAAGTACCTTATGTGAGATTTGAGACACTTGATATTCTTTCTTGTGTGTGATATGTCTCTTGATTGCTTGCACATATGCCTTGGCTTGACTCTTTTCGATGATTCTTGATTAATATGCATGTTTGAAAGTGATAAAGGAAGTTTTGTTGTTGAGCCTCTCTAACCAGATGAGCCTACCCTGTTTTAATCCCTTGATAACCCCTTTGAGCCTATATCTTTCCCTGTTTCTTTGTTTTGAAGCTCATACACTAGCCCTAAGTGAAAAACCATGATTACCTTAACCTCAGGGAATTTTGGAGCTTTGGAAGTGTTTTGGGAACAAGTGTGGTCTCCCGGGGGATTCAGATGAATTGGCTAGATGGTTCCTCTTCTTGTTTTTATTTTTGTCAATATGTTGTGTATCTTGTCTCTTGAAGTTGTGTTCTGAAAAGAGAGAAAAGAAAAGAGACAAGATGAGAAATGAAAAAAAAAATACAGAAAAATGAGAAAAAAATTTGTGAATAATGAAGTCAAGAAGAGGATTGAATTAGAGGGTTTGGGTGTTATTTGACTGTGTTTACACTTGTTCCCCATTGCTCCTCTATTTCTTTTGGTTTGTAACTTCTCATCCATATTATATCCTCCCTTGTCCTTGGCCCTATTACATCCATAAAAGACCTTTTGATTTGAACATGCATATGTGTTTGAGTGTTGATATTAGAGGCTTGCCAAGTCTGTTTGTGTTTGCTTTCTTGAGTTCATTGAGTTGACACTGTTTACCCTAGACACTTGAGAGAAACACTGATAGTGTGCATCTGTGAGTCTCTGTTGCTTTTGATTCATCTCTTGAACTGATTGATCATTTTGCCATGTTTTGATCTGCTTGGATAATTTCATGAGTATCTGCTTTCCTTGATTCTATGTTGGATACTGTGCACTTCCTTTCACTGTCCAGATTTCTTAAGAACTGTGTAATTCTGTTTCTTTCCTTGTCAGTCTTTGTTTTCTGTGTGTTGAGTCTGTGTCAATTCCTTGATGTTCGTTAAACTGCTGCCTGATTTGCGTCTTAATTTTGCCCAGGAGTGCAAAAGACTAAGTGTGGTCTATTTTGATGAGTCGATATTTTATTGATTTCACTTAGCTTATTGTACTGAATTTAATCAGGGAATTGTGCTTAATTGTCCGGTATTTTCCCGTTTTTCCTAATTATGCTTAATTTGATCGGAAATTCTTATTTTAGTTAATTTGAATTTTCTGAGCTGATTAATTGCATTTTTAATTGTAGGGAAAATTTTGGAGATATATTTTGGAGCATTGGGATGGAGACAAATTAATTCAAGACTCTCCACAAAGACACTTTAGAATTAATCAAATTTTAATTTAGTAGATTAGGCTTTTTAAACCAAGTTTTGTAATTTGGGCCAATTTTTGGTAATTTAGTCTTAGCCCAAGTGTAGGAAAGGGTGACTTGGCACCCTAGGGTTTTATTTGTGGGTGGACCCCACCCTTTGGAAGGGACACACGGCCCTTAGTGTATATCCAGCCGTCACACACCTGGGAAAAGTGAACATTCGCTGGCTGGAACATTTTTTGGAGAGGAACTTGACACCATTTCTTTGAACATTTTGAAGAGCTCTGAACATGTTTTCAATTATTGGCATTGGATGAAGGAAAAACCATTTTTCTCTTTTCTTTTTATTGTGCAGCGTTGCAGTAGATTCATGGTGCATTTCGTTTTAAGTTCATTTCTTTTCATTTAGCTGTTACGGTGATTATTATTTGAAAAAAAAAGGGGTCACACTTCAGATTCTTGATTTTGCTGGAACGTTAGCACTAGGTTGGAACGTTTCCTTTCTAAAGAAAAAAATATCTATGGCCGAGTGTGTTCATTTTGTGCAAGGCTGAAGCAATTTCTTTTGAGTTTTACTTGAATGTTAATGCTGATTTATAGCTTGGGATGAATGATTGAAACACTTTTCTTTTAGTTTATTTCCGTGAATGAATGAAGCATGACCTCTATTCAGCTCCGCATTGGTAGTGTTTGGTTGAAGTTTCTCTAGCTTTCTTCTTATTCGGTCTTCATGCATCACAGTGGTTTTAGTGTTTAAGAAAAAAAAATTGGTTGCTTTCAATGTGGAAAGGCTGCTCACAGATATGAGAAATGGTGAGGTCCTCAATATTCACTCTCTGTTTAGAAAGAAAAAGTAGCGTTCATTTTCAGTTTAAATGTGTGGCCACGGCTTGATGATCTAGGGCTGGACACTGCCTTTTTCTTTGCTTGAGTTTTATTGAATAAAGAGGTGATTTGATGGAAGGGCTTTCGGTGGAGCATGATGCAGCCAATGTTCACTTTCGTTGCAGCAGGATTTAATTGTGAGAAGTACATAGTTGTTGGAGAATGAAGAAGTGATTAGCGTGAAGAAGAGGTACACTTGTCCGGTGGTGATTAAGAGAAGAAATAAATTCATCGAAGTGAGTGCAGAGCTATAACTCTCTCGGTCTGGATGGGTCCTCCCTTAAGCATATTTGGTCTTCAATTTATTTCATGAGAAAAGCAATTGATTAGATGGGAGTAGGTACACTTGTCCGACGATGGTTTTGAGAGAAGAAGTGTAATTCATATGTTTTGGAGAATGGTGCAGGGATGGTACGGTGGCTTAGGAAAAGTGGCGTTGCTTTTATTTTTCTTTTTGGATTGAGAGCTGCCACAGTCTGCACGGTGATGGGAGGAAAGAATTGTAATCAAAATGCTTTTGGTATTTTTTTAAAAGAAAAGAGAGGGTTGGAGGGGATGCACATGATGGCTTGGTAATTGTTGAATTTGAGAGTAGCAACCTCACGGCCAAGAGGTTTATTCTTTAGGCCATTTGCAATTTAATTTCACTTGGTAGATATAGTAGGTCACGTGAATTTGTAGGACAAAGCATGTTTGATTATTTCTTTGTTTTGAATTAATTTACATAGTAGGATTAGTTGTTTTTCATTTCTTTAATTTAGTTTTGCATTTAATTTTATTTAACTGTGTTAGATAGTTGTTTCTAACTATGTTGGTATTTAGAATTTTAATTTGTTTTAATGTTGTCTAATATGTTTGGTCTTGTCACTTCAATTGTCATGATAGCTTAAATTAACTGTGTTGGTCATTAGCGATATTACATTGCTTCTTTGAGATTTCTGGACTGTATTTGTAAATGTGACTCTGACTTGGTTAATATCATATCCGTATTTGCACTTGCAATTGGGTGTACACTTAGTTGCGCAGTTGGTGTTGAGTCGTCTCTTAGTCGATGAAACTACATGGTGTAAATTATGCTTAATTGTCCGGTATTTTCCCGTTTTTCCTAATTATGATTACTTTGATCGAAAATTCTTATTTTAGTTAATTTGAATTTTCTGAGTTGATTAATTACATTTTTAGTTGCAGAGAAATTTTGGAGATATCTTTTGGAGCATTAGGATGGAGGCATGGTCATTAAAGACCCTACAATTAGGCATTTCATTTTTTAATTAAATTATAACTTAATTGTCTAGAAACTTTAATTAAACTTATCTGCAATGGACCCTTTAGTGGTAAAAATGTAAAGGCCCAATTTTGTGGGACACATGGCACTAACCCTAGGGTTTCTTTTGGTGGCCCCCACCCTCACAAATTAGAAGCACACGGTGCTTAAAAAAATTGGTAGGAGCAGCCGTCACTTGCTTCTTAGGAGACCTTTGGCTGGAACGTTTCTTTGGAGGGAGCATATTTTTCTCTTTGAACATGTTAACAGAGTTGGATTTTGGATGAATGGGGTATATTTTGAATTTTATTTCCTTCTATTTACAAGAGCTAGATTCATGAGACATTGTGCCCTTAATTATTCATTCATTGAGCATACGGTGCGTGGGGATCTGTAGGTGCCAGTGCCTGCACACGCTGGTTTATTTCCTTGAAAGAAGCATCCTTTCCATTTCCTTTTCATTTTTATGCAAGAGCTGGAGTATTTTCTTTTGGAGTTTTACAAGCTTCACGGCTTGTGATGTAGTTTTAGGACAACATTTCCTTTTTCATTTGAATCACGCGGACTTTCACGGCCTAGCTGGAGGAGAAAGCAGATTTTGAGCGTTGATTAATTGGAAGCACACAGCTTCACGTTGCTGCTCAATATTCACTTTATTGCACGCTGACTTCTTTAGCTATGCCACGACCTGGTAGTGAAGCTTTATTTTATTTCTTTTATAATAGTGTGCAGGCGGTGATTTTTAGTTTGGTTAAAAAAAGCTAGCCATTTATTTTCTTCCATAAGCGAGGCACATGGAATTCAGATTTCTTTCTTTGAAAAAAAAAGAGAACGTTGATAAATTTTGGGATAAGGGATGTGCACAGTTACGTCCTAAAAAGAAGAGCTTCAAGAGGTTTCTTTGTTTTATGTCTTCACGTTTGAGCCTATAAACATTTAATATTCTCTATATAAGAATGCATTCGATTCAGCTTATTCATTTACATTACTTTACTGTTCACACATTTTTTTTATTATTGCTTCCTTGATGAATTGATTAGTGTTTAGATTGGTTACAACTTATTTCATTTTATTCTAAGCTATAATCCACATGCCATCTTTTAATTTAAGTGTTGCAATTTTCCATTCTTGTTGCAATGTGCTTTTCATTTTTAGTCAAGTGATTTTTTTTATTATTATTATATGCTGCATTTTAATTAGTTCACACATTTAGTTTTTAGGACCGTTCAATTTACCCTTTTCATGCTTTCTATTATATTCGGGTTATTATTTTCGTTCACTATGTTGTCTGTTATATTCGTTTGTGTTAATTTAATTGTGATGTTAGCCTAGGTTAGTTGCTTGGTCGTTAACAAAATTGCTTTGAATCCTTGAGATTTCTTGGACTGTCTATATGTTTATTCTGTTCTGCTTGGCATTCTGTGAAATGTGAATGTGTGCTTGCGATTGGGTATACGCTTAGTTTCCTAATCGGTGTTTAATCTTCACTTAGTTGATTAGACTGCATGGTGCATGACTGATTAAATTTGTGCATTGCATTCGCTTAGTTTGCAATTCTGAAGACCGAATTAGCCTTTGCTTAGTTGGTTGATTCGTGTCGGATTAGTATGTACATGTCATTTATCTGGGATGGGAAGCATAGTAATTGAGTTAATGACCAACCGTTTTCATTCTATATTTGATTCCATTTTTACATTTCTATTTCCATTTCTATTTACATCTGCGTTTACATTGTTGTTTGCATTCGTATTTTGATTTTGTTTATCCGCATTCACAAACTTTTCAACAACCCCCACTTCGTGTTTGACCTAATTCTCGAACCACAGTTTGGTCCTTGAGAGATGACCTAGGAGTCACTTCCTAGTACTATACTACATTCTTTATGCACATTAAATTTGCATGGGGTGCGACACCCATCAGATACATATGGGTAAATCTAGACATGGGGGAAATCTCTCGGGAGCAATATTACCTAGACATAGGGATAGGAGGACCGATTGCCTTTAAGATTTTGTGTGAATGTAATGCATGAATAGTTGCTAGGGAGACAAGACATTGTAAAGTAATAATTAGGAGTAGGCTCTCTTCATCGAGACATCGGGTTTAGGGTAAATTAGAAAGTGACATTTACATTAATGAAGAAGATGAATTCGTTTATGCATGAGAGTGATTAAGTGAAATCTACACCCTAACAACATATTCATCTCATATTATGAACATCATCCATTCACTTTTGTGTTTAGCCTCAATTGATCAAATTGCATGCATATTTACTTTTATCATTTTGCATTCAAAAACCCAAAAATATTGTTCTTATAGTCTTGATTGGTTAAGCGAAAGCACAACTGTTTAGTGTCGTGAGTCTCTTGGGAAAATGATACTCGGTCTTACTGTTTATATTACTTGATACGATTCAGTACACTTACCGGAGTCTCAACAGAGAGATTATGAGCATAGGATTAACAATCTGATTGAAGATAATGAGAAATTGCAAAAAGAGTTAGATACTGCTTTAGAATCTGCTAAAGCTATTAGAATTGAAACTAAAACAGTAGTAAAAGAATGTGAAAAATGCCCTGCTCATATAGAACAAATTGATTACTTAACTAGCACGCTGACTAAGTTAACTCAGGGTAGAGATAATCTGAATGCTGTTTTAAGATCTTCAGGTAGAGCAGTATATAGACAGGGTATTGGTTACAAAGCTCAAACAAATAGAATGAATTCAAAGAAATTTGTTGATTTAAGAAAACCTGTCATACATGCATATTTCTATTGTAATAACATTGGACATAATGTTAGAAAGTGCTTTTACAGAAAGATTAGAGTTCCTAAAGGGCTATACAAGTGGGTTCCCAAGAACAACTATCTACAACTAACAAGCAAGGACCCCAATTCAAATGGGTACCAACATCGAAAAATTTGGATTGTTTTGTAGGATAGTAGCAGATGATGCAACAGTAAAGAACTCAAGGATAAGCTGACTTGATGACATCAAAGTTCTTGAGTATCTACAACTGGTAACAAGTATTATCCTACTGCATCATGCATGAAAATTGTTTGAATGATTGTGTAATGAAGGCTTGATTGATGTTTGTTTGATTGAGATTGGATTTTGTGAAAATTCATTTTTACGACTTTTAGTAAACCGGATTAAGTGTATAGTCAATTACATGTTGTATGTGTGTTTCTGTTTTTTTTTTAAAACCTTCTGTCATACAGAAGTTAACTTTACAATTAATGAAATCGATTTGATATCTTTGTCATGGGCTTTCTCTGTTTAAAAATTTAAAATGGGCTTATTTGAATATTTGTGTGTTCGCACCTTTATATTGTGTCTTGTATATGGAACTGTGATAGCATTTAGTGAGAATGGTTGGTGTAATTCTGGTAACCCTAAACTGAAGAAAGAGTTTTCAAGAAATCTGAATCACATGGCATCTTCAAGTCAGTCTTCAAGAGGAAAGGGAGTTGCTGCAGCAAGAGGTCCTGATCCTACAGGATGGACCAATGATGATGAAACTAGAGAAATGGTTCTAAAGGGAAACGTCAAGGTTATTGCTCCTTCCAAAAGTATGAACTTGAACATGTTTGAAAAAGAAGGATTTCAGTTTCCAGAATGGTTCGAGAGATAAGGACTGTTTATTTTCGTACAAATGAAAGGTTATTGGTTCCCTGATCTTGTGAGAGTGTTTTATCACAACTTTAAGATTGTAAATGATGATATTCAATCCAGAGTGAAAGGTGTTGATATTCACATTGACAACTTTATGTGGAATCTGGTTATGGGATTACCGGCTGAAGGAACATCCTCTCACTTGCCAACTACAGAAACTAACAGACTGTTGAATAAGAGAAATCTTTACAAAAACTGGCTAAGATTTCTTGGAAGATACTCAATTGAGAAGCTCTTTGGACATGAAGGGTTAAACAAGGAAGAAAAGATTGTTGCTCATCTTCTCGCTTGGGTAATTCTGCCAGGGAGGCTGATAAGGGACAGGATGTCCACCGAAGATGTCTACTTGCTGCATGCTATTAAGAACAATATTCCGACAAACTGGTTGCAAGTAGTTAAAGATCTTATGAAGAATGCAACATTCAAACAATCACATTGTTTGCCATATACTGTTTTCATAAGCAAGATATGTGTGCTCCAAGGTGTGGATATTAGCAGTGAGCAGAAATGCTTATGGGATTCCACAAATGTGTTTGACAAAAACTCTATTGTGTCTTTTGGATTAGTTAAAACTATGAAAGGCTGGTGTGTCATAGGCGAAGAGAACTCTATCTACAACTCAGGGAGTATTCCAACAGCAATTGAAAAGTGTACAAACTTCTTTCCAGAAATCAATTTTGCGAGATTCGCAACTGATCAGTTTAGAATTTTGAATGATAAATTCAATCATCTTTGTTGAAGATAGAATGACTTAGTTTCAACACCAAGAGGGGGGGGGTGAATTGGTGAAACACAAAAGTCAGAGTCTTTTAAAATCTTTTTCGTAAAATGGATGACCTTTCAAAAGTTTCTTGAATCGCAAGGAAAAAGATTTTTAAGTGCAGTAGAAATAGTTGACTACGTCAAAAGTAAAGTCAACTTTAAAATGTAAAAGTGCGGGGATAGAGAATTCAAACACAGGTTTTTATACTGGTTCGGCCAAACTGCCTACATCCAGTGTCCTTCCAATCCCAGGAAGCAAATGCACTATAATGATCAGAGTTTTTACAACAAGGTTTCTATAGCGAGGTTATCGCGGGGAGGGCACTAGACCTAAAGACGGACGTGGCGAGGTTACAACACGATTTGATATCGAAGATGACTGCGTCAGAGGAGGCGAGGGCGAATGCTTCTGAATTGAGGAAGGATTTAGGGGAGAAGGAGTCGTTGATTGAGTCTCTGGAGAAGGAACTGACAACTTTGAAGAATGTGAAGGCAGAGGGTGAGGTTAGGATTAAGGATTTGGAGAGAAAGATTGGAGTTCTGGAAACCGAGAAAATTGAGAAAAGGAACAAGAAGATTAGGTTCGAGGAGGAGATGAGAGATAAGGTTGATGAAAAGGAGAAGGAGATCAATGGTTTCAAACAGAAGTTGGTTATCCTCACGCTGCTCTTTTGATTTCATCTCTAAATTGGGATTTTGGTGTGTTGTATACTATCCGCATGCTAAAAATTGGGGATGCAGGGGACTTTGGTCTTACTAAAATGTTGACATATGATGATCTTGCTTCCTCAATGAGTGATATTGCCAAACTATTTTTTTGTTCACTGTTTCAACATTTTTTGTCTAAATTAATTTCTGTTTGTTCTTGCTCTAAACTTAGGTCATTAGGACTCCAAGTTATATGTGCCCAGAATCACACCTAGAAGACTTTGGACTGGAAAAATCACTCGTTGGTAATCCAGAATCTAATTCATAGTCTAATTCTTGCTTTACTGGATCTTATGGATACATAGCCCTAGGTAATAGTTGATTACACAATTGACTTTTGTTATTCATCTCATTCTTTTATGAAATATAAATACAATTAAAATTGAAGTTTTGTCTTTTTAATGCAAACTTTTAATACCCAGAGGAAATTTTAATTTAATCTAATCAGAATTTTGTTCCAGAAACCTCTAAGTATCTTGTCCAAGTGTTAACCATGGATTGACATTTCTATGTTTTTAGAGTATGCATACTCACTGAAGGGCATAGAGAAAACTGATGTGTACAACATGGGAATGGTGTTTATGGAACTTGTTACTATTAAAATGCCAACAGATACAGCTCGAGATAGCCATACACTACATACAATGCTAGGCAGTTTCCTTGCAATCGTTACACTCGCTACATGACATCCTCCACTAGCATTGATCTTAATCTTGCAAGGAAGGAAATGGTCATCCTTGGGACACAGTATGCAGGGGAAATGAAAAAGGGTCTCTTTAGATTCATGCAGTATCTCATGCCTAAGCGCCAAACCCTATCCCTGCACTCTGGCTGCAACATGGGAAAAGCTGGGGATGTTGCTCTCTTTTTTGGACTCTCAGGTATAACTCTGTTGGATCATCAAATAAGTGTTAGAACCAGAAATTTACCAGTCTTGTTACACATAACTTTTGTATACTAGAAATGGATTTTATCCTCTTCCATTTTGCAGCACTAATTAATGGACCTTTTTTCTGCAATTGTTCATATTAGGTACTGGAAAGATCGCTCTGTCCACGGATCATAATAGGTATTTAATTGGAGATGACGAACACTGTTGGAGTGAGAGTGGTGTCTCAAATATTGAAGGGGGTTGCTAGCCAAATGCATTGATCTCTGTCAAGAGAATGGCATCTGGAACGCCATCAAATTTGGCACAGGTGTTACCTTTGATTAATCATAGGCTACTTTAACATCTCTTCATCTTTGACTACACGAATTTTGACACACTTTTATTATTCACTTGGTTCACTAGTGGAAAAATGTTGTTTAACATCACCACATAGACGTCGATTGTTTGGTCCACTAACGTAACACGATGACCGGTGGCAACTTCGTAATTAAGTAGGGCAACTAGACGTCGGGGCAAGCTGTAACCGATGAGTGAAGAACTATAGACGTCGGGGCCCTTCAACAGAAACGTCTAATATAGACGTCAATATGACAACCACCGACGTTTAAAGGTCTCAAGGGTGCTGAACAGTCGCGAGTTAGACGTTGGTGGGCACACACAGACGTCTATAACCTGATAGTTAGGTGAAACTGTAATGATTATTCTGCAAACTAGACGTCGGTTGCATGGTAACCGATGATTATGTCCAACTAGACGTCAATTGTGCACACACCTGATGTCTATAATCCGAGCCAATATTAATATTTAAATCATATAGACGTCAAATTAGTGAGAGGACCGACGTCTATAACCTTATAGACATCAGTCGCGATAGCTAACCGACGTCTATAGTAACATAAACTTCAGAACGCGAACCCGCGAGCAGTTTCCACTATTCATCGTCTTCTTCGTCGAGAGATTTTCTCCGCCGCGCCATTAGAGGTTCGTTTTCTATGTTTTTGACCGTTTAAATTTAGTTTTGCTCCAATTGAATTAGTCTTTGATGAAAAAGCTTTCATTTGAACCGATTATAATTACATTTCGTTGCGTTTTGTGGTAGTTTCAAACGTCTTGTTGGGTTGCGTTTTCGACTCTTTTTGGACTGCTTTTGTGACCTATATTTGGGCGTGCACTACGACATCTACCTCATTTGGTTATATATAATCTGCTAAATAGGTTAGCTTGTTTCTTGAAAACTTAATTTGTATGGATATTATTGGCTTTTGTGTATGATGTTGGCACTTTGAATTTGCATTTTATTGGTTTCTTTTTATGATTTCATATTGACGTTTAGGTATGCATGTGTTTGCAGATTGTTAGTATATGCATGTGATTAAGTTTAGTTGTGTTATTATAATTGGCATGCATTAGTATCAAATCACTTAGTGAAACTTAGTTCCCGTTTGAAATTTAACACATACGATTAATCTTTTAATTGTTTGTATTAAATTTTGAATTGTCCAATTGGACAATTTGGGAAAATTATTTTTCATAAATTTGCTATAACATATATATGTTGGAGTTTATGCATAGATGAAATTTCGGTTCATTATTTGTGTTGTTCTCTGGATGCATATTTGATTGTGGTCATTCTTGTGACTACTGTCATTTCGTGTATTTCGGAGACCAATGTGAAATGCTGCCGAAATTTTATCAAATTTATGATGTAAACTTCTTTGCACATGTCGTAGCAATTTATGAAAAATATTTTTCCTGAATGGGTAGGGCCTAACCTTGTGAGAGTTAAGAATTTTATACTAATGAACTATGTTACGAACATAGTATGGATCGAAGGTGGATGAATGCACGTCGCATCTCTGAAGAATATGAGAAGGGTGTTTCGGTGTTCTTGCAATATGTTAAAGAAAATGCAAAGTCTGTGAACGGGACATATTTTTGTCCTTGTGTTCGTTGTCTTAATCAAATACGACAAGACTTGGGCAATTTGCATGATCATTTATTCATGTTCGGCATAACGAGAACGTATACCGTTTGGACTTGGCATGGAGAAGTACTGGACCAACCTATGACGTCACGAGGAATAAATTATGTGGAAGAATGGATGAGTGATCATTTAGAGGACATGATACGTGACGTTGGTGAAGATAACTTTAGAAGAGCTAATTTGTACGATTCTCTTATCAATGATTCTGAGCAACCGTTGTACCCAGGCTGCACAAACTTTACACGTTTGTCTGCAACTTTGAAGTTGTTCAGTTTAAAAGCAAGGAACGGATGGACTGATAAAAGTTTCACGGAGTTGTTGGAGTTGCTGAAGGAGATGCTTCCAGAAAATAATACTCTTCCTATTCGAAATTACGAGGCCAAAAAAGATTTATATCCAATGGGTCTTGAATATCAGAAAATACATGCTTGCCCCAATGATTGTATTTTGTACATCAAGGAGTTTGCTTCCCTAAAGTATTGTCCAACATGTGGTTTAAGCCGTTTTAAAAAGAAATCTGACAAAAACACTGAAAAAGGTAATGCTGGTGCACCTGGTAAGGTCATGTGGTATTTGCCTATAATACCTAGGTTCAAACGTATCTTCTCTGTTAAGGAGGATGCAAAGAACCTTAAATGACACATTTTAGGAAGAAAGTGCGATAATCTTCTTTGACACCCAACAGACTCACCATAGTGGAAGAAGATCGATGAAACATTTCCAGAATTTGGTGCAGATCCAAAAAACATAAGACTTGCACTTGCAACTGAGGGTATGAATCCGTACGGGAACTTAAGTAGCAAACACAGTTCATGGCCAGTTATGTTGATGATATACAATCTTTCTCCTTTGTTGTGCATGAAGAGAAAATATGTCATGTTGTCAATGATAATATCTGGTCCTAAACAACCTAGCAATGACATTGATGTTTACTTGAAACCTTTAATTGATGATTTGAAATTGTTGTGGGAAGAAGGTGTCGAAGTGTTTGATTCTTATGTTGAAGAAAATTGCAGTTTGCGTACAATGTTGTTTTGCACTATAAATGATTTCCCAGCCTATGGAAACTTGAGCGGTTATAGTGTTAAAGGACATTTTGCATGTCCGATTTGTGAAGAAAACACCAGTTACCTTCAATTGAAGCATGGTCAGAAGACGATTTATACAAGACATCGGAAATTCCTTCCTCGCAATCACCCTTATCGTAGATTGAAAAAAGCATTCAATGGAAGTGCCGAGGATGAGGTTGTGTGCAGACCCCAGAATGGTGAAGAGGTGTACAACGAGGTCAAAAACATTAACATTGTATTCGGAAAACATCGTAAAAGTATATATGCAAAAAATGTTTGGAAGAAATGATCAATATTTTTTAATCTTCCTTATTGGTCTATACTTGATGTTAGACATTGTATTGATGTGATGCACGTAGAAAAAAATGTTTGTGATAGTGTCATCGAAACTTTATTAAAAGTGAAAGGGAAGACCAAAGATGGAATAAAAGCAAGACAAGATTTGGCTGACATGGGAATCCGAACAGAGTTACATCCACAGACAATAGGTAGACGCACCTATTTGCCCCCAGCCTGTCATACTCTTTCTAAAAAAGAAAAACAAAGTTTTTGTAAGTCTTTAAGAAGTGTGAAGGTTCCACAAGGTTATTCTTCTAATATTAGTAACCTTGTTTCTATGCAAAAGCTAAAGTTAGTTGGTTTAAAGTCTCATGATTGTCATATATTGATGCAACAATTGTTACCAGTTGTTATTCGAGGCTTATTACCTCCTTCTGTTAGGGGTATTCTGACATGTTTGTGTTTGTTTTTTAATGCCATTTGCAAGAAAGTTGTTGACCCTCGATATTTAGATCAATTGGAAAATGAAGGAATAAGACTACTATGTGAATTGGAGATGTATTTTCCACCTTATTTTTTTGATATCATGGTTCATTTGATCGTTCATCTAGTCCGAGAAATTCGAATATGTGGGCCGGTTTACCTAAGGTGGATATATCCTGTTGAAAGATACATGAAAATCTTAAAGGGATATGTGAAGAATCAGTATAGACCAGAAGCTTCAATCATAGAGCGATACATTGCAGAAGAAGCCATTGAATTTTGTTCAACTTACATGCCAAGTTATGAACCAGTGGGGCTACCCAAGAGCATACATGAAGGAAAATGTGAAGGTAAGGGTCGTGGTGTGAGGATTCAAAGAGTGAGTAGAAAAGAAGTTGATCAAGCTCATTTGTACATCTTAAACAACACTGATGATGTTATTCCTTACATTTCTGAACACGTTAATGAAATAAAGGCATCACACCCAAGAATGAGTGAAAAATGGCATCTTAATGAACATGTCAAAACCTTCTTACAATGGTTTAAGAAAAAGATATATACGACTCCACATGTTTCTGAAACTCTATTGAGGTTATCTCGGGGGCCGAACACAGATGTCATTACATATGGTGGGTACTATATTAACAATATCTCTTTATAGACAAAGGAAGAAGATGATAAAAGTAGAGTTCAAAATAGTGGGGTTACACTAAAAGCTGAGTCAATGCACTTCTCTAGTTCTAAAGACAAAAATGCAATCACTGCATCAATTAGTTATTTTGGAGTAATACAAGAAATATGGGAGGTGGATTATGTGAGATTTAGAGTCCCCGTTTTCAAGTGTAAATGGGTTGATATAAATTCTGGAATCATTACAGATGGCTCTGGTTTCACATTAGTAGATCTTAAAAAGATGAGTTTCACTGATGAACCATTTATTATGGCAAGTCAAGCAAGGCAAATATTCTACGTCAACGATCCAGCGAATGAAAAATGGTCAGTGGTTTTGGAAGGACAAAACATGCACGGTTTTGATGATGAAGAATCTCCTGATATACTTGAGACAACATGTAGCACATCAAGACCCATTGAAGACTCGGTTGATGACGTTGCCGATGACATACATGCAATTCGTAGTGATCATGATGAAGGGATCTGGGAGAAAACAATATCTTAATAAGTAACGTCTTGTTTTTTGTTTAGACTTTATATGAACTTTTATTTAGATGAAAATTTTAATTTCAATTCATACTAACCTTGTATATATTAAGTAATAATAAATGGTAAGTCCAAGTATCGTTTTCCCAAGAGACTCACGGCACTAAACTGTTGTGCTTTTGCTTAACCAATCAAGACTATAAGAACAAAATATTTTTAGGGTTTTGAATGTAAAGTGCGGAAAAATAAACATGAATGCAATTTGATCAATTAAGGTTAAACACAAAAGTGGATGGATGATGTTGATAATATGAGATGGATTTGTTGCTAGGATTCAGATTTCACCCAATCACTCTCATAAATCTACTATTCTTATTAGATTTACTTTATTATCATATTGTCATGCAAACTTTCTTAGTCTACCCTAAACCCGATCCCTCGGCGAGAAGAGCCTACTACTAATTACCGGCTTGTTATCCCTAGCCTCCCCTAGTAATTAATAATGCTTGATAAACGGAAGCAAAAACAATTGATCGTCCTACCCGCCTATCCCTAGGTGGTATTGCTTAATCAAGGAATTTCCCACCAGTTCATGACATTACCGTATGTTCCCGTATCAATAAAGACAAACAACAATTATCGAATGAGTTAAACGATAAAAGCATTAAGCGCTGATGAGAAACCCAACAATTGATAATCAAAGCATACGACAAGCATATAAATAAATAAGAAATTCGATATATGAGAGTTTAGAGGTTACATCTTTCCTCAGCAACAAATAAGATTAGTTCTCCATCGTCATGGAGAAACTAGGTGAATAATGGAATGAAAGAGATACAAACCCTAAAAAGGAGAAAAGGAGAGTTGTCACCATCTCCAAATCTACCCCAAAGGGGTGAAAAGTGTGTTTCTGTGCCTAAGCCATCAAAAGATACAAACCCTAAGACGTTCTAGCCTTTAAAAGGGGCATAAATATAACAGAAAACAAGTCCAAGCCCAAACAAATCATAAAAATCGCACAAAACAGGTCCAGGCCCATCAGAAAACCGCCCAACGCCTGATTTCACCGCCCGACGGTGAATTTCACCGCTGGGCGCTGGTCAACTGCACTCTGGTCAAATTTTCAGCATTCTGGTCAACTAGTTGACTTTTTTGGTTGACTGATTGACTTTTCTGCATTCTGTTTGACTTTTCTGCACTCCAACCATTTGATAATTCAACCATTCTTTCAAATCATTCCAAAAACCTACAAAATCAAGGGAATTTAACGAAAAAATCATAAAATATGTCCTCAACTCTTTTATTCACAAATCTAAAGAAAAATCATGATTCTAAGCAAGTTTCTAAGTCAAAAGGGTGCATTAGATATCAAAATTAAGTATGAAAATAATGGTTTTTGAACCACTATAAAATTTTCAGGTATGTCGACCTCAGACTTAGCATCAGCACAGAGCAGACGTACACGAGGAGTGACACGTTTGCCAGAAGCGACATCCGGACAGGTTCCTGGGCAGAGGAGACATCTTTAGATTGACCCAAGAACCGGTGTGGTATCAGGGCCAAATGCTGATAGATTTAGTAGTTATCTGGGTAAGATAGCCAAAACCCATGTTTCTATCCTTCATGCAACTTGGGATGACGTCCCAGAGGTCGAGAAGAACCTCTTATGGCAAGATGTTCAGGTATGGTTACTTAAAAGAAATTTGATATAATTATTTCTTTGATCTTATTATGTTATTAACATTTTTCTTGTTTTAAACAGCTAAAATATGATCTTCCAAACACACTTGAGATGAGTAAGAAAATCTTATCGTAGATATGTACGAGATGGAGGGATTGCAAGACAAACAACCCCAAACTTTGAATTTTGCTTGTCCTCAAGCAAACAAAACAAAACTTGGCTTTCCACTTTTTCATCCAATAGTTCAACACTCCTAAAGTTCATGACAAGAACTACTTAATATCAGATTTTCAGTGGAATCAAATCAAGATGCATGCATACTTTCAATTCAATTTAGTTCACATGATCACATATTTCCCAACAGATGTTATATTCATGAATGATCAATCAACTAAGCATAGATGTAATCAAGGAATTCAACAATTCTCACCAAGCACATGTTTCACTCAGTCACTCAAGTGTTTAAGAGGTCACTCCACTCTCTACTTATTCACATGTCACATGAAACAAAGTTGCCCTTCATCTAATACAATCAACATCCTCACATGCAAATGTCATCACAAGGACTTTCCAAGGCTTGTAATGAGGCTGGGCTATCAAGAAAAATTGGTTTTTCTGGATCACAAAATCTTTGAATCAAGAGAGCTCATTTAGCATTCAAGGTTCAAGTTCAACTCTCTTTCTTAACCAATCTCACTTTTTCCCAACTTCTTCCCTTTTTCTTTTATTTTTACACTGAGCTCATCTTTCATGAATTTTTTCTTTTCTCATGCATTTTTATTTTTCAATTTTTCAGCTCAATGCCTTTATTTTTGCCATTCAAATTTTCCCCCACAACCCCAAACTTGAACCTTGAATGTACTTACAATTATAAACCCAATTCAAAGTAAATAAATTCAACACAAGGGTTTTCATCCTGTTTAGGGCCAAGGTTCAAAAAGGGTATAAAATTTCAATCACTTTTGGGTAAAAAATTTGGCTAAGTAAGGGCTTCCAAAAAAAAATGGCCTTGATCATATGACATACACATGCAATTCAATCAATCATCAAGACTTAGGCAATATCATCCATGCTTTCCTGTGAATAAATACATATAACAATGAATACTCTGAAGCTCAATACCTCACATAACATGCTTCCTCACACATCATCAATTCATACACCCTGCTTAGCATCACAATCACAATCATAAATCATCACACATCATCAATTCATACACCCTGCTTAGCATCACAATCACAATCATAAATCATCACACATTTGTTCACATAGCTAGTTAATTTTCCAACTGGATATCAATCATGCAATACAAGTCAATCATCATCCACATCCAATCATTATTAAATAGACTCATCACACATTTCATTCAGTCAAACCATTCATCAGAATCAGTGTACAAGCCAAGCATAGACACAAAAATAAAATTCAACCTATTCTACAAATCCAAAGTACAAAAGAAAAAGAAAAATCCCTGTCTAAGTGCAGGCATCCATCAATAGATGCAATATCAATCCATATCCTCATCTAAGTCGTACTCATCACCAGCTTGAGCATCCTCAAAATCATCATCCTCCTGGTCATCACCTCCGCCTGGTGCTCCACCTGCTCTAAACCCACTACCCTGTGCCTGCTCCTGAGGCCACGCCATAGCTCCATGAAACTCATCCATCGTCCACCTATGAGCAGGAGGTGTGTCGTACATGCCTATGATCATCTCGGCAATAATAACTTGTCCTTGGGGTGGAGAGACCTTGAATGTATGCAAAATTCTTATAACTGATGATGGATGAAACCAAAATGCAGCGCTTTCTCAAAAATCCCAAACTTGGATTATGAATGATGCAAAAGTGATAGAGAATGGATTTTCTAAGATGCAACCATTAAACCCTAAATACAATTCCCACTCACTTTACTCACTTATGCAACTATTAAGCCCAAAATGCAACTAGAACAGTATTAAAATATGCAACAATAATAAATCAATCAACTGGGTTGCCTCCCAGGTAGCGCTTGTTTAACGTCACGAGCCTGACCCAAACCTTTTATAGCACTCATCAGTAAATGCTTTCCAACACCCTTCAAGAGATGTACTTACCTGTATCCTTCAGTAGATACATAAAATTTAGCATCCCTCAGTAGATGCTACCCAAAAATTCTTCAAAAATACCAATATTTACAAGTCCAAGTAAAAGAAAATTAATGTACAACAATCACTGCGGTGCCTCCCAGTAAGCGCTCTTTTAATGTCATTAGCTTGACCCGATAGAGTTCAAACACCCATCAATAGGTGTTGATACTCCCTTTGCTTGATGTTCTTTTCTTCTTCTTCCTTCTGAATTTCTTCAGAAAGTTGATAACACCAAGCACCTGTTTCCATGTCTCCATCATAGGAACTTTAATCTCCAATTTCTTGAAGATCTCCATAAAGCACTTGAATTTCATTTTCTTCCTATGATACTTCTTTGGATGAGGAAGAGGTTTTTCATATGATCTTTTCTTCTTTCCTCTCTTCCTCTTTTTCTCACTCTTCTCCTCCTCTAACTTTCTCTTTTTATTTTCTCTTATTTTTTTCTTTCTTTTCGGACTTTTTTCTTTTTTTCTTTTCTCTCAACCACTTCTTTTTCTTTCTCCTCATCTATCTCTCCCTCACTCAACTTTTCTGCTTCTTCTTCCTCTACATCTCTCTCTATCTTTTGCTCCTCAACAACTTTATCACTTCTAGAGATAGTGGCTTGACATTTCTTTTTTAGGTTTAACTTTAGTGTTAGCCCCAAATTGAGTTTTTTCTGTGGCCTCCACCCTCTTAGATAGTTGACTAGTTTGTGTCTCCAAATTCCTGAAGGTAACTACGTGACTACTTTGGCCCTATACAAAAAATAACTCAAACAACTCAATCAACGAATCAAGAGGCACTGAGGTAGATGGATCTTCAGTGGGAAAAAAGAATTCGTGAAAGGGAGCAATGATTCAATGAGCAGCTACAAGAACAAAAACAAATACAAAGAGCGCTTGAAGAGAAGTTGCAATCCATGACGCAGGGCACCCTAGGTGTGCCCGCTGGAACTCCCACACCAGCTCCTGCCAGCACCAAAGGATCCTACTCTGCTGTTGAACCTACTGATTACATTGGTCATTATGACCTGTTGGTTGATGGGGATCCCGCACGCATTGTGGTTGTCGGACGAGTAGTTGAGGGAGGCCAGACTATTCATGGTGTTCCCATATCACCCCAGCACGTGCGTGTCATGATTGACGAGGTTCGGGATCCCCAGGCTCAGGTGCCTGTATCCACTGCAGAAGTTCAATTTGTGGGGGAGGCCATAAGAACTTTTTTATCTTGGCCTAGAGCATTGATTATCACACACATTGCTACACAACAGGTATAATATTTTTATCATTACTAATTTTATATTATCATTTAAAAATATTTGTTCATAACTTTGAAAATGTTATCTTCAGTTCACACGTCCTCAAAAGCAGCCAATGAATGAGGTACCAATACTTGAAGATGATGATGGTGTTGATGGTGATGACATGGCTGAAGCGGAGGATGATCCCATATCAAAACTAATGTCAAGAATTCCAAGCTGGTTCAACAAAGGATCAGTACAAATATACTGGGACTTAAGAGTATTTGGTCTCCCCCCATATGCCAGTATATATCACATTCAATGATGTACCGGAGATCATTGCGGGAGACAAGATGTTGAATATTTCCATTATTCAACTCTGGTGCATGTAAGATAGTTACTTTTGTCTACCATAATATTTTAATTTAGATGCATTCTTTGTAACAAGTTAACTTTGTTGTTATAGGTACATGGACACAGTCATTGTAGACCAAGGTCAGTCTTCCGTTTACGGATTTGTTGAACCTCAGACTGTTCAACGTTCTGGTAACACAGTTGAAACCAAACAAAATTATTTGGAAACATGGATGGCTGAGTCAAACAGAGACATATACCTTATGCCATACATTGATGGGTATGTGTTGTTTTATGTAAAAGGTAACTAAAGTTTACTTAATTAGTTTACTAACTATTTATGGTGTTCTAAACAGGGCTCACTGGCAGCTGGTGGTCCTCATTCCCAAAAAAAGTACAGTTGTATTGTTTTGTTCGCTGCAAAGGAAGATGAAAAATGACTTGAAAACCATTCTTCAAAGGTAAGTGTTTCACTTAAAATGACTTTTAAATTCATGTCGGCCTTAATTTTTTATGATTTCATACTTATATTAATATTACTTTCTGTTTTAACGTAAATAGAGTAATGGGTAAATCTCGAGGTCAGCTAAATTAAGTCTTGTATCCCAAGGTTTGGTGCATTTATAGTTTTAATTCATTTACTATGTTATACAATGATCTTAATTCTTGACTATATTTAGTTTGTCATTTTAGTGTAACAGACAGCTAGATTCATGGGAATGTGGGTACTGTGTGATGTCTTGGATTAAGACCATCATTCGAGCAGGCATTACAGATAACTGGAATGAGGTAATAATCATGCTTACTTTGAAAACATCAAAAATCAATTAATACTTTTGAACATATATCAAACCATAATCAATATTTCTTAATTGTGCAGCGCTTCAACAATTCATCTCCTTTACCCGAAGGCACGATAAAGCAGCTAAGGCAGGAGTGTGCAACTTATCTTCTCCAAAAGTGGAACTAGAGCAAGACTTATTTTTGTTGTTTTCCATTACTTAGGATTAGTTTAAGTTTATAATTTCATTTTTTTGATCCTTGATTGAATTATATCTATTTATAGCTCAAACAAACAATTATTTATTATAAACAATTGTTCTGGGAAATTTTTCTGAATTTCAGGTGTGGTTATATTCGAAAAATAAAATATTTATTAAAAAAATAAATACCCAGTAGACGTCGGTTAACGCAAAACTGACGTCTACAAACGTCAGTCAATGCACAAAGCGACGTCCAATAAGTAACAATGGACAAAACGATCCAGCGCGTACAGACGTCTCTTTTGTTGACCACTGACATCTATGTTAACGTCTATTGTGGCTACGCCTGACGTCTATTTCCACGTCGGCTGTGTACACAGCCGACGTCTGCATAGACATCTCTGTCATTACCTGACTGATGTAAAGTTAACGTCACTGGAATAGACGTCGGTTCCGTAAGTGAAGTCAAAAGCCCAAAATAACCGACGTTAAACAGCGTTTTTCCACTAGTGGTTGTCAGTTCTGGAGAATGTTGTCTTTATTGTAAATGTTTTATTAATAACTCGCCTTTTTAGCTCTTTCTACGCATTAAGAAAATTATATTGGCAGAGCTTGAAAGTTTTTCTATATATAACGTATAAATAAATTTTATATTCATATATATATATATATATATATATATATATATATATATATCACTTACCATTATTTTCATTATGGATAATAAAAATATTTTTAGCAATATAGTGTTAAAAATTGAGCATTACATTGTTTACCTTTTAGTAATAATTAATGCTTTGTCTACTCTAGTTGTATTTAGTATTGGTTAAAAGTCCATATTAATAAATAAGTAAAGGTACAAGATAATTAACTAATACTATTGTATTTTCATTACATGTGCATTTGATTTTAAAAATATGAATACTAATTATTTATCGACTTTAAGGATGAAACTTAAAAATCCAACCTCAATTTGCAAAACTCCTGCTGCAGATAATTCATTTGATTTACACTATACTTGGAGAATAAACAATAAAGTGGACTAAATTACAGGAAAAAGAGGAGCATAAAAACATGATAAGTAGTTAGTTATAAATCAATTTTTGTTGTAACAACAAATTATAATAAAAAAAAATTGTAATAATAATTTTTTTTAAAGAAACATATACTATAACGTACTAAGTCATGTACGTCATAATACGTTGATTCTGAAAACCACATATCATCAAATCTACGTTAAAATATCTTTCGCTATTATGACCGATTTCAGAAATTACGTTACAATATGTTTAAGCTATTATAACGTAAATTTCTGCTACGATATAAAATGCGCAGACTTACTATAGCACCCAGAACTATGTCCTTAGTAACTACGTCATAATAGGTCATTTTTGTACGTTATAAAATGTCATTTTTCCATTAGTGTTTCTTACAGTGTGACCAATGTTATTGCAAGAAAAACATGCATGTGTGATAGGTTTACACAAATCAACAGACTTCTTTGAATTAGTCCTATTTGATTAAGCTTTATAACCAATACCTTGTTTGTATACTGCTCTACCCGAAGACTTCAAAACAACATTCAAATTATCTCTACCCTGTGTAAACTTAGCTAGTGTGCTAGTTAAGTAATCAAGTTTCTCTAAATGTGCAGGGAAATTATCACAATCGTTTTATATTGTTACAGTCTCATTAATCACAATTTTAGCAGTTTTTAAAGCATCATCTAATTCTTTCTGGAATTTTTTATTATCGTCAACCAGATTATTAATCCTATGTTCATAGTATTTTCTTTCAAAGTTTAATCGATTGACCTTGTATTGCAGTAGCATGGCTTCAACATGTATTTCTTGAAATGCATCCAGTAGTAAGTCATGCTTCACTTCAATTGGCTCTTTCTCAAATTCTGCATCACTATCATAATCTATCAGCGATGATCCACCCATGAAGCATATATTTGATTCCTCTTCGCGATCACAGTCTTCATCACTTGAAGATTCTGAATCACTATTTTCCCAGGCAATGTAAGCACTTTTCTGCTTTCTGTTCTTGTCCTGAGGGAACCTTCTGCTTGCCTTTTGCTTCAATTTCAGATCTGGACAGTCAGGCTTGATGTGTCCTTCTTTGCCGCATTCATAACACTGAACTGCATTTGATCTCGTAGCTCTCTTTCCTTTACCATTTCCTGCATGGTCAATAAGTTGACTTGTATTTTTCATAAACCGATTAAACTTTCTTACAACCATGGACATCATTTCATTGTTGTCCAATTCAGCTTCAGATTCATCCTTAGATGGTGCAATCTTTGAGGCTTTTTTGCTAGTGGCTTTCAATGCTATGGACTTCTTTTCTTCAATCTCCTCCTCTTCTTTCAATCTCTCTAGTTCGAGCTCATGTTCTCTCAGCTTACCGAACAGGGTTGCCATGTTCATGCTTGTTAGATCCCTTAATTCAGAGATTGCAGTGACTTTTGGTTGCCAGCTTCTATTCAGACTTTTCAATATTTTGATATTGATCTCTTCTTTATCAAACATTTTTCCAAGATCCATTAGATGATTGACTATGTGAGTGAATCTTTTCTGAACTTCATATGTGGTCTCACCAGTCTTCATTCTGAAAAGTTCATACTCTTGTATCAAGGAATTCTTTCTGGCTTTATTTACTTCTTTAGTGCCTTCATGCGTGACTTCCAACACGTTCCACATTTCTTTTGCAGTCTTGCATTATGAGATCCTGAAAAATTCATCAGTTAGTGTAGAAGCAATGATATTACGTGCTTTAACATCATATTGTGCCCTATGGTTTTCATCTTGAGACCACTCAGAAAACATTTTCAAAATAGTTTTTCCATTAACAACATGAGTTGACTCAAAAGGACCATTCAACGTTGCATCCTAAACACCTTTATCCACTGATGCAAGAAATATTTGCATCGAAGTTTCCAAAAGGCATAATTTTCACCAGGAAATAATGGTGGTATGTTTGTTGATGCACATTCACCAAAGGTTTGAAAAGTAGAAGCCATTTTCCAGGAATAGTCGATTTAAAGAAAAAGATAATCGACTTGTTTTTCAAATATCTTATGAAAACCAGCTTTGGTGCCAATTTTTGAAAATAGAATGGCTTAGTTTCAACACCAAGATGGGGGTGAATTGGTGAAACACAAAAATTAGAGTCTTTTAAAATCTTTTTCGTAAAAGGGATGACCTTTCAAAAGTTTCTTGAATCGCAAGGAAAAAAGTTTTAAGTGCAGCGGAAATAGTTGACTACGTTAAAATTAAAGTCGACTTTGAAATGTAAAAGTGCAGGGATAGAGAATTCAAACGCAAGTTTCTATAGCCAAACTACCTACATCTAGTGTCCTTCCAATCCCAGGAAGCAAATGCACTATAATGATAAGGGTTTTTACAACAAGGTTTCTATAGCGACCTCCACGTCAAAATATAAAACACCTTTCTATCCCTCTAACCAAAATATAGGCATATACACACAAAGAACACAACAAGATATCCCCTCTCCTGTAGTCTTTAACCACTTTGAACAATCCTCAAAGTCCTAGAACTCAGCACGTCCTCTTCCTATAGTCACAACAGGGCAGCCACAATCTTCACAAGATTGAGAGAAGTAGTTGATCACATATCAGACACCTCAACGTGCAGGTTGATCAATCAGTCTATGCGCCAATATTCTAGGGAAAGCTGTTGTCTGGCACCCAAGCAGTGACGCTGAGCGTCCAGAGCGATTAGAGGCAAACCGCTCAGCGATGAAATTGACGCTGAGCGGTTGTCTACTGGGCTTGGGCTTAAATTCTGTTACTTTTATGCCCTATATATATAGCCCTAGTGCGATTCAAACATTATTCTTTTGGCAGAAGAGGACGTCCAGAGCTATTCTACACTCCTTGGAGAAGATTTCTTGGATGCTTAGGCTCCATTTTATCATATCTAGGGTTTGCTTTTCCATTCTTTGATTGTATTTCATCTAGTTTCACCATGTCAATGGTGAACTAAACCCTTTGTTGTTGGGGAACAATGTAATATTTTGAAACTCTCTTTATTGAAATTCTTATTTTATTCATATGCTTGCATATGCTGTTATTATCAATTGTGGGTTCTTTATCTATGCTCTATGCTATTATCATTTAACTCATTTGATAAATATATGTTTGCCTTTGTCGATACGGGGACGTACGAGGAAGTCATGAACTGATAAAGAATTCTTGATCAACAAATACCACCTAGGGATAGGGGGTAGGACGATCAATTGTATTTGTGTTTGTGGTACTTGCACTGCTAATTACTAGGGGAGACTAGGGATAGTAAGCCAGTAACTAGTAGTAGGCTCTTTTCGCCGAGGGATCGGGTTTAGGGTAGACTAAGAAAGTTACATGACATTTAGATAATAAAGCGAATCTAATAAGAAGAGTAGATATAAGAGAGTGGATAAGATGAAATTGTAAACCCCAACAACTCCATTCATCCATACCTTTTCTTGTCAATTAAATCAACTGTATTTGCATGTTTATTTCTTGATTTTGCATTTAAAACACAAAGGTAATTTTCTTTCAAGTCTTATAAGATTAATTTACACGAAAGATCAGGCCTTTGAGTCCTTTGGGAGAACGATATTGGGTTTTACCAATTATATTACTTGATAACGATCTGGTACACTTGCCAGGGGATTAACATACACACATAAGAGTACATGTGTTATTATATATGTTGTCATCATCAAAAACCAGAAGCTCTGTGAGATTGTAAGGTTTGGCTAAACCAGTGCTCCCCTTCTCAACAATCTTGAAAGAAGGTTTGACAAGGCTCAGAATAGGGTTACTAGGAGAGCTTGTCTGTTGTCATTGTTTTGGTGTTTAGTTTGTTTGCTTTAATGTTTTAAGTGTCTCTTTTGTAGTAGGCTATATAAGCCATTATCTTTTGTCAATCTGATTGTAATACCTTTTAGGAATTAATGATATCAGATCTTTGGCTTTAATTTGATCATTGTTGATATTGTGATTGAATCTGATTATATCTTATTAAAGTCGACTGCGTTATGTATGAAGTTGATTGCTTTATTGATTACCATTACATTCATACATTTGCACACACAGATTATACTTGTAACAATTCTTGTATTACAATGATTCTAAAATGCTTGTTCTGGAAAAGATCTTGAAAGGTTTTTTGCAGGAACATTGCTTTTGGATGAACAATTGGAGATTCAACCTAAATGAAAAGCAATGAAATCGATTGCGACTGTGGATCAATCAATTGTTGTTAACAGGGGTTAAAAATTCCATGATTTGGAATTCTATTATCTTTTTATTGATTTCATACTGTTAATTGTTTCTTATTCAATATATCTATATTCTTTGATTGATTGAAATGATTGAGAGATAATATTGAGATTGTATCACTGCTCCATTATTGTGTTTGATCATTTTCTATTTTAATACAATTCTATCAAATGTTGATACATGCTCTGATACAGTTTGTGTTTACTACATTGTGCATTTGGGTTTTGAATATAAAATATGCATAAGGGGGAGAGTAAATTCTTTTCATGTGATTATCTGTGACAGAGAGAGCATCTTGGTTTGTTTATGATTTACTGATGCATCTTTGAAATGTCTGATTATCTGAATATCATTACCTATGTGCATACCTTTTTTGCTAATGCCCAAAGGGGGAGAATTATACTGATTTGGTTTTGTATTTGATTGATAATATAATATGATTTGGTTTCATATTTGATTGATAATCTGATCTGATTTGTACAACATGGTTGTTTATTAATCATGGTTGTGCATTATAAAAAAAAGGGGAGATTGTTGAGATTATTGATAGGGGAGCATTGGTTTAGCTGAACCTACAATCTCAAAGCTTCTAGATTTTGATGATGACAACACATAATGAATAACACATATGTGTTGTTATGTGTTATGTGGTACATGTTCACTGCTTTCATGATTATGATTATTTGAGAACATGTTTGTGTTGTTTATGTGATGATCATTTCTATTCACTGTGTTATATATTTGAGATTTTATCTGTGAATGCATGATATATGATTTAGAAAAGAAAAACCACATGCACTTTTATTGAACATTAATTGCATGGCAAAACAACAGTTTTAAGTCGACTTCGTTATGAAGTAAGTCGACTAAAACTCGTGGCTTTGCACAAACTTTTTCAAAGTGTGCTGTGAGTATTTTTGAAGAGAAAGTTTTTCAAAACTATGCATTTAACTATTACAAAGTCGACTATGTGCGCAAGCCATTCGACTTAGTCTGTTATGTTTTGAAATTCAGTTAATGCTTGACATATTCTATCTAACGACTATATTTTTAATATGTTTGACTAAGCATTAATTGTAAATCAACTGCATTAATTGTGTAATCAATTAAGTTGATTTGACTGCTACTAATTGTTATATCTGTCTGAGTATAGTCGACTCTATTAGTAGCAAAATCGACTTAAGAGCGTCAGTTTTATGAAAAACTATATATAGACATGAATTTGAATTCTGTAGAGACTTTTGTGATTCTAACGATTTGATTGATTTCTTTCAGATTATTAATCTCTTGCAGAATGTGTGAAAGCTCCAAGAATGCATCAAGAAGACCGTGGTGTTCATCTTTGGTGATTGCTTGACGAGCAAGAATTTGTGTGCTCTTACTGTTTGATCAACCTACACTTGAGGTTTCTATTTCGAGATCAGTTTTCTCTCAATCTTGTGAAGATTGTTGTTGCCCTGTTGTGACTACAGGAAGAGGACGTGTGACGTTCTGGACTTTGAGGATTGTTCAAAGTGTTGAGTACTACAGGAGAAGGGGATTTCTTATTGTTGTTCTTTGTTTGTATATGCCTATATTTTTATTAGAGGGTTAGAGAGGTGTTTTATATTTTGACATGGAGGTCGCTATAAAAGCGTTGTTGTAAAAACCTTGATCATTATAGTGCATTTGCTTCCTGGGATTGGAAGGACACTAGATGTAGGCAGTTTGGCCGAACCAGTATAAAAACCTGCATTTGATTTCTCTATCCCTGCACTTTTATTTTCAAAGTCGACTTTACTTTTCACATAGTTAATTATATTCTGCTGCATTTGAAAAATCGTATTCATTACGTTTCAAGAAAGTTTTGAAAAGATCATTCTTTTACGAAAAAGATTTTTAAAAGACTCTGATTTTGTGTTTCACCAATTCAACCCCCCTCTTGGTGTTGAAACTAAGCCATTCTATTTTCAACACAAATAAAAATAGGAGATCATCAAAATGAAAATACATTTTATTGACCAGAAATTAAAACCCAACGTTGACAATCAATGTCCCCAATATCATCTAGAAGTACTGTCAAAATCCATCTCCATCTTTCTTTGCATTCATTTTCAACAACAACAAAAGCTAGTAGGAAATATCGGTCATTGGGGTCTCTGCCCACTGCCCCCAACAACTGGCCACCATATGTTGTCTTCAGATGACAACCATCAACCCCTATGAAGGGTCTGCAACTACCTAAGAAGCCTTGTTTACAGCCCTCTAAACATATATAAAATGACCCAAACCTTGGTGGCAAAGTTGGTTGGGATTGATTGACTTTAATCTTAAAGGTTTCAACCTTCACTATTAAGAATTCACCCACATAATCATATACACGACCATATTGTCGTTCTCCATCACCAACCAAAGAATCCAAAGCAATTTGCTTGGCCTTTTCATCTTTCCAAGCAGTTATTCCAACCCTGAATGACTTCTTAATGTCATAATTGTGACACATAGGCATTGATGAGGGTGGAGAGTGATCGTCGGTGCAAGAGGCACGAAGTGCGCGAGGCACAAACAAAGAGCGGCTCCTGGTAGGCTTCCAGTGGGCGAGTGAGGACAAAGCACATTGGGAAGCCTCCTGTTGATGTGTGAGGGCAGTCAATATCCCTTGTAAGTTGTCAGAACGTTACAATAATGATTTGGTTGACTGTCATGTTACCCGCATTTTACATTTGCACTTTTGTTTCCAAAAACCATTCCACACCTGTGACATCCAACTAGGGTTTTCACCCTAAATGTTTCCTTGCCTCCTACCTTGCTAGCCATAATAAGAAAACCAAATTTATTTTTTCAAATTGCCCTTACTCTGTTCAGATCATTCCTCACAAACTTAACCTCTTTTCCATTTAATACATTATGCTAAATTAGTGAATTTTTAAACTCTTTTAATGAACAAAACTTCATCCCAAATTCGAATTTGAAGTTCTTGTTCATATCATCTTGTTTGTACTTTTAAAACTTCCCCCTTTCCAACCTCACACCGTCATCATTATCTAGATCTGAATCCAATTCATCACTATTGTATTCTTCATTGATGTCATGGTCTCCAACTTCTTCATTCATTATAAATGAACCTTCCCTAACATTGCTTCTTCTACTCACACTTTTCTTCTTTTTTTTTCATTTTATTCCACCTATCCAAAACCGGATTAATGTTTCTACGAACTTGGTCCACCCTATTGTTAAAACCTCGGCAAGTGTACTAAATCGTATCAAGTAATAATAATGGTATAACCAGTATCATTTCCTAAGAAACTCACGATACTAAACAATTGTGATATTTCTTAACTAATCACGACATTGATGAACGATTTTTGGGATTTTAATGCAATTACAGAAAAAGTAAATATGCATGCAATTTGATCAATTGAACAGAAACACAAAGGTGAATGGATGATATTGATAATATGAGATGAATATGTTGTTGGGGTTTAGATTTCACCTAGTTTACTCTCATGTATATAAGAATTCTACTTCTTCATTAATGTTTATGTCACTATCTAAATTACTTTAAACCCGATCCCTGGGTGAAGAAAGCCTATCCTTAATTACTAGACCACAATCCCTTGCATCCCTAATAATTAATTATGCATTACGATTAGTAGCTTAAGACAACCAACACTCATATTCCCATCCCTGAGCAATACTGCTTATTGGGGAAATTCTCCAGAACCTGAATTGTAATATATCTCCCGATACTCATGCAAATCATACATCATGCCATTAATGAGTTAAACATAACAAGCATTGAGCGAAGAAGAAAAACCCTAACAATTAATGAAAGAAGAATTTATAATAAGAATCAATTCAAATACATGAGAGTTCACAAGGTTACATCATCTCCTAACAACAAATAGAATTTAGTTCCCCATTGTCATGGGGAAACTAGATGTACAATGGAAAAGGAATGAAAGATAAACCCTAAAAAAATTGAAGAGGAGTGCTTCCGCATCTTTTACCTCCAAAGGGTCAAAAAGTGTGAATTTGCGCTTCTTCTGTCAAAAGATACAACTTAGGGCGTCCAGGCGTGAAACGACACTCGAAAGCTGGCGCTCAGTGCCCTAGAAAGGGTGCCTAGAGGTGAATGCGAGGCTTCAGCACCGATGGCCTCAGAAAGGGGCACTCAGGCGTCAATGCGAGCCTCTTGCACTGAGGGCCATAGAAAAGGGCGCTCAAGTGTCCTGCGATATTCCTTTATGATGCTTTTTCAGTCCTTTTTGTGTTCCAACTCCTTGGTACTTCAACTCCTCTTCCAAATCATCCAAATTTCCTACAAAAATCAAAGGAATTAATGATAAACTCATAAAATATAACCTCAACTCACTTTATTCACAAACTATCCTAAAATCAAAAGATTAAGCAAGTTTCTAAGTCAAAAAGGGTTCATTATGTATCAAAATTAGGTCACAGATAATGTTGAAATCAATCGTTATCATAATCCCAAACTTAGAGCTTCCCTTGTCCTCAAGCAAAACAAAGTGTAACCTAGCTTTTAAAACACTACAATGGTTCAATATATCTCATAACACTTTCTTCCAAGACAAGTAATTGTTGAGATTGTTGACAACACAATATCTATGTCACTCTGGTTTTTGATGATGACAACACATTTTTAATAACACATGTATTGTATTGTGTTACATGTTCCAATCTTTAATATTGATTGTTATCTTCATGAACATGTTTGTATGAAATCTGATATATGAATGCAGATTCATTATTCTGATATATGTGACATCTGTTGTGATTGCATTACATATGTTTTGGAAAAGGAAAACCACATGCACTTTGATGAACTTATATTGTGTGGCAAATCTGCAAGTCCTAAGTCGACTTCATTATTAGTAGAGTCAACTAAGATTAAAGACTTTGCACAGATTTTCAAATATAGTGCTATGTGAGATTTTACTTTGAAAAGAATTTCAATATGTGCTAAAGTGTCTAAGTCGACTATGTGGAATGTGCATTTGACTTAGTTAGTTGTTGTGTTTGAAATTTCGTTATGTGTGTACAATAACGGCTATATTTCAAAAGTTAGTTATTTCATTGATGATAGTCAACTGTATTAAATGCAAAATCAATTTGCTTGTTGTTGACTGCTACTGTTTGACTTAACTATTATAACTATCTAAGGACAATCGACTGTATTAGTAACACAGTCTACTATAGGAGCGTCAGTTTTATGAAAAACTATATATAGAAGCGAATTTGAATTCTGTAGAGACGAGAGTGATTCTAACGATTTAATTGATTTGTTTCAGATTATTGATCTCTTGCAGAACGTGTGAAAGCTCCAAGAATCCATAAAGAAGACCGTGGTGTTCATCTTTGGCGATTACTTGAAGAGCAAGGATTGTGTGCTTTGACTGGTTGATCAACCTGCACTTTGAGGTATCTGTTTCGTGATCAAGTTTTCTCAATCTTGTGAAGATTGGTGTTTGCCCTGTTGTGACTCCAGGAAGAGGACGTGCGGCGTTCTGGACATTGAGTGTTGCTCAAAGGGTTGAAGACAATAGGAGAAGGGGATTTCTTGCTGCTGGTCTTTGTTTTTATATGCCTATATTTTGATTAGAGGGTTAGAGAGGTGTTTTATATTTTTGGTGTAGAGGTCGCTATAAAAGCCTTGTTGTAAAAATCTTGATCATTATAGTGCATTTGCTTCTTGGGATTGGAAGGACACTGGATGTAGGCAGGTTGGCTGAACTAGTATAAAAACCTGCATTTGATTTCTCTATCCCTGCACTTTTACATTCAAAGTCGACTTTAATTTTTACGTAGTCAACTATATTCTGCTGCATTTGAAAAATCTTATTCTGTGTGTTTCAAGATAGTTTTGAAAGATCATCCTTTTGTGAAAAAAGATTTTTAAAAGACTCTGATTTAAGTTTCACCAATTCACCCCCCTCTTGATGTGAGAAACTAAGCCATCCTGTTTCCAACAATAATTACTTATATCAAATTATCATAAAAATGTCAGTCAAGATGTACAAATACCTTAGCCAATCAAGCTCACTATGGTTCTCACATAATCACATAATATACAATAGATGATAACCTCATGAGTGATCAACAACCATGCAAAGATGTAATCATAAAGTGCATGGAACAATTCCTAGCTAAGAAAAGTGTTTCACTCAAGCTCAAAGGTGTATTGTGAGGTAACTCATTCACTCTACTATCACAATGTCACATAAATGAACTTTGCCATTCATTTAAACACCATCAAACACACTCACAAGCAAGTTATCTTCACAAGGTCTTTTCTAGGCTTGTAATGTGGCTGGGCTAAGAAGAAAAATTGATTTTTCTAGACAACAAAATATTTGAGTTTAGGAGAGTAACAATTCATAATTTCATCATTTAAACACAAACTCTCTTTCTCTTTTACAATTGAGAAACCATTTTCACTTAATCCCAACTTCCCATTCATTAAGCTTTTCTTTCTTTTTTTACTTTTCTTTTTCTTTTCTTTTTCAATTTCATTACTCAGCTCAATGCTTTTTCTTCTATTTTCACAATTTTTTTTTTCAAATTCCCCAACAACCCCAAACTTGAACCTTTCTCCATACCATACAAATATACTCAATCTTAACTCAAGGCAAGGATTTCAAAAAGGGTTTTTCTAATATTTAGGCTTAAGGTTCAAAGGATAGAACAACTTTGTTCTTTTTGTTGGGTTCGAAAATTTCATTGGCTTATATGGGAAAAAGAACAAATGGCCTTGATCATTAGTAACAAGCAAACAAGTGGTTCAATCATAAAAACTTAGGTAAAGTCAATCATGATTTCAAAGCAATAACATTCAATTAATCAAAAACTCTCGAGTCCAATCCTTTCACAGGCTAATTCAAGTTCCAAAAATCAGATAAACATTTTGCTCAGTATATCAATCACAATTTAATCTCATGCATCTGTTTCAACATAATTGTGAGCAATCACCTATATATAGGCACTTCATGCATCATGTCAACATCAATCAATATAATTAAGCATGATAAAGTAATATCACTCATCGCAACAACAATTTATAATGAAACCATTTTAGCATAGTCAATTCAAGCCAAGTACACGATACCCTATAACTACAAATAAAATAAAACAAAGTTCAACAATGCATAAAGATAAAGAAAAATACTGGTCTAGTGATAACATAACATCCATCAGTAGATGTTATCCTCCGACTCCTCATCCTCTGCTATCATGAGAGTCCTCATCCTCCTCTTATCCTTCTTCTTCCTCCTCTTCTTCTTCCTCATCTTCATCCTCATCATCATCCTCATCCTCCTCCATAGTTGCAGCCCCAAACGCTCCAACTTCTCCACTCGCCTGTGTCTGATCAGCAGGCCATCCCATGTGAGTGCTAAACTCTTCCATCAACATACAAAGCAGACTTGGAGATGCAACATATAATCCATTGATGATCTCAGCAATACCCATCTGACCTCTATAGAGTGCTTCCATCCTAGCCTCCATCAAGGACATGTACATATCCCTCATCTGGAAAGGAGTAGCATCATGAGGCTGATTCTGGGCTGGCGGTGGTGCTCTCCTATGCACCCTAGGAGGCTGTGGTGCTGACATTGGCTGTCCCGCTGATAACGGTTCAAAAACCATTATTTTCATACTTAAATTTGACACTAAACACATAATTTATGACTTAGAATTAGCTTGAAATCATGCATTTTGATTAAGTTAGGGAATAAGAGAGTCAAAGTTGGTTTTCTTGGTTTTATGCTTGGTTTTCCCTTGTTTTGGCAGGTTTTGTCAGGAATTGAATAAAGGATGTTAAAGTAGAAAGGAGTTGGACACAAGAGAAGGTGGAAAGGTGAATAAATAAAGAGTCGCAACCACCGCTCAGCGCTATCCCAGAACTGAGCGCCAGCCACGTACAGGGATTCTCTGCCAGACGCTCAAGCACCAACGCTGAGGGGTGAAATTGAGTGTTGACCTCATCATCGGGCGGTGAAGCCACCGCTGAGCCGTGGACTCTTCAGAGAACTCTCTGCCTAATGCTCAAGTGTCGGCCTTGAGGGCTGATTCTAAGTAACGTAGCCACCGCCGAGCAGTGTACTATTGGGCCTGGGCCGAAATGCTGTGATTTTTCCTGAGCTATAAATAGCTCTACACGAACCAGAAAAGGGATCTTTTGGAAAAGAGGACGCAGAAACACCTCCTTCACCCCTTGGAGGCGGTTTTTGGATGCGGGAGCTCCAACTTATCAAATCTAGGGTTTATATTTTCATACTTTTCATTCTTTTTATCTAGATTCACCATGTTTATGGTGAACTAAACTCCATTATTGTTGGGGAAAATGATGTGATCCTTTGATACTCTCATATATTGAATTATTGCTTTATTCATAAGCTTTCTTGTATTAATTGTTAGAGTTTTTCCTCTATTATATTTGCATGCTTTGTTTAAGACATTATTCAATAGTGTGATCTTTGATTTTATCTTTATGGACACACACTAGTGCAGAATCGCTCTTTAGTGTCACCCCATAGACATCGGTTATGGTGTTGAGCTACGTATATGATTGACCAGTGGTATTTTAGTAAATAAGTTGGCGATATGGACGTCGGTTTCGATATAGACCGACATCTATAATACTGTATATATTAGTTTTACCACAAACTGACGTCTATACTACTGCAATTAATGCGATTCACTTACCACGCAGGCAAATAGACGTCGCGTCTTTCGGTACCGACGTCTAAATGGCCTGAAAAAGGCATGTGAAAAGTCTATTGGACGTCAGTTTATACAGGGGGCTGATGTCTATATGGCTGCAATTAATGCGATTCAACCACCGGCAGGCAAAGTAGACGTCCATTTGTTCAGGTCCGACATCTATAAGATTATAGATGTCGGCTCCCCCAAGTCCCCGTCGTCTACTCGACTGACCGGATACTGCAACGTCACTTCGTTCAGCGCTTTAGACCTTACTACCCTTGCATCCGACGTCTAAATGGATGAAAAAGGCAGGTCAAAAGTCTCTTGGACGTCGGATTAGTGAGGTAACCGATGCATCATTTCATGTTTAAGTAATTGCGAACTCGCAGTTACGCACATCGTCTTCTTCCTCCTCTCCGTTTCTCTCTATCGCAGTTACGCGCATAATCTTCTTTCTCCTCTCTGTTTCTCTTTGTCATAGTTACACGCACAATCTTCTTCCTCCTCTCCATTTCTATCTGTCGCAGTTACGCGCACAATCTTCTTCCTCCTATCCTTTTCTCTGTCTCCTGGTTAAGCATTGCAGGTGCATTTTCTTTTTTTTTTCAACCATTTAAACTTTGTTTTAGTCCGATTAAATTGGTTTCTTCATCATATATCATCTACTAACCGATTAAAATGTGTTTTAGTGCAGTTTTGATCCTCTCTTTGGGTAATGTAGTACAACATTCTCTCATTGCTAGCTTCCTCACAAGAAAAGCGGCGTCTTTTGTATGTTTCATGGCGTTTGACCAAAAATGATCACAGATTAACGACAAGTACACACTACTCTTAATCCAAATCCAACACGAATCACCCAACTAAGCGAAGGATAATTCGGTTTCAGAATTGCAAACTAAGCAAATGCAATGCTCAAATCCAATCAGTCATGCACTATACAGTCTAATCAACTAAGTGAAGATTAAACACCGATCAGGTTACTAAGCGTATACCCAATCGCAAGCACAACACAGATTAAATATTGAGCGAAATCAGAGCAGGAACATGGCAATTAAAGTGCACAGGTCTCATGAATAAACTACTCTAACCTCTAATCCAACACAACTAACCGACTAAGCGAAGGTCAATCATGATATCATAATCACGAACTAAGCGAACGCAATACACCTATTCCATCCAATGTGTTCTATACAGATTGATCAACTAAGTGCAGATGCAATCACCAATTGGGCAACTAAGCGTATACCCATTGCAAGAACATAGTCAGATTTCATAGAATGCCAGGCAAAGCAAAATAATCAAAAGAACAGTCTGAGAATCTCAAAGAAGCAGTGTAATTTTGTTAACGACCAACCAACTAACTTAAGCTAACATTACAACTAAATTAAGGAAAACTTGCGTGATCCACTTGAAAAGCATTTGATAAATCAGAAAACACATCATTGTAGGGGAATAAAAAAAAATATGAATGCTTAACTAATAAATGAAGGGCACATAGCATGAATAATACTTAAAAACAATGGTAGCAAGAACAAAAGTTCAATTTTCTTTAACGAATAAGAAAGAAACATAATGTAGCGGGAATTAAAAATTGTTAGACTTAACCTAAGAAATGGAATGGAAAAGACCATACAGTTGGAATCAAGTTTTAATGCCAAAAAGAAAAGAAAATGCTTTAACCAGATTGAATCTACGAGAAACAACTATAGGAGCCCCTTCCCCTGGACGTGGCAATACCTCCTTCCAACAAAATCACCCTCTTTTCTTTTTGCCAAATGAACATCCGTATTTTGCCAGCAATTTGAATCACCATTTCATTCTCCCAACCAAAATGTAAATGCACCATGCCTATATTAAGAAAAACACATGTCCGCGTCTTCAATGTAAAAGAAATGCGCTTCTAAAAACTACTTCACATCTCCTTCCATTTCTCTCATGACCAAGTGATAAAAAGTCTAATATAAAGAAAACAAAACAAAAAGATCATTCGGTCGTGGCGGCAGCTGCCTTAAAAATGAAGATCAATAACTTATTCCGTGACTTCTACTTTCTACTGTTGGGCCGTGTATGGACATGAGCTGGATACTTTAATGTTTGCTGGATGTGTGCTGCTGCTGAGCCCAATTGACGCGTGAAGATGCAAGACCATATGTCCTGGATGTGGCTTTTTATTTGAAGCAAGCTGGACCGTTTTTTATATTGTGTGTGGGTCGTGAGCTGTGTGGCCCCTTGCTGCCATTGCTAGATGTGTCTTCAAATGTTGCTGTGTGCTTGGGTGGTAACTTCTCCTTTTGCTAGCCGTGACACCGCTCCAATCTTTCGAATTGGAACAGTGAAAATTGGCCTTGCTGGACTGCGGCGACCTACACCTCCTTGTCAGATGCTCTTTGTGCACAAGCCCAAAATGAAATAAGCTCCTCTCTTTTTTTCAAGTAAATAAATCACCAGCTCATTTAACCTCCAAATGTCCCAAATTGTATTTCCAAAATTTTCCTTGCAATCAATAATACAAATAATCAACTCAGATAATTCAAATTAATTAAAATTAGAATTTTCGGTCAAATTAAGAACAATTAGCAAAAACGGAAAAATATCGGACATTTAAGCACAATTCCCTTATTAATTTTAGCACAATAAACTAAGTGAAGTCAAGAAAATATTGACTCATTACTCCCTATGAGCTGCTGAAAGGAAGGAAACCAAACATCTGACATCTGAGAGTTTTTGGAAGCAAATGCTTTGTGCTAAACAATGGTAAAGAGAATCTTGGCAAATTTGAGTCCAAGGCAGATGAAGCTATCTTCATAGGATATTCTCTAACTAGCAAAACTTATCGGGTGTACAATAAAAGGACTATGAATGTTGAGAAATCTGTTCACGTAGCTTTTGATGAGTATATTCAGGCTTCTAACATATCTGAACACATAAAGAGATTCACTAAAGAAGAGAATTCAGCTGGAGAGGAGGAAAAACCTAAAGAGACAACTGACAGAGAAAACTGTGAAGAGTTAATCGACTCTCCCAGATCAGAATCGACTAAAGAATGGAAAGTGCCAAAGAACGTGTCCACTGACAACATTATTGGAGAAATTTCAAGAGGAGTTTCTACTAGAAGACAATTGAATTAGTTATGTATGAATGTTGCTTTTGTATCCAAGATTGAGCCTAAAAGAATAGAAGATGCACTAGGTGATGAAAGTTGGATGATGGCTATGTAGGAAGAACTAAATCAGTTCAGAAGAATTAACGTATGGGAGATGGTACCTAGAACAGGTGACTTACAAGTAATAGGTACAAAATGGGTCTTTAGAAACAAAATGGATGACTTGGGAGAAATCATAAAGAATAAAGCTAGACTGGTTGCAAAAGGCTACTACCAGGAGGGAATCGACTATGATGAGACTTATGCACATGTGGCCAGATTAGAGGCTATAAGAATCCTCCTTGTAATTGCCCCTGTAATGAAGTTCAAGTTGTATCAAATGGATGTCAAAATTGCCTTCCTAAATGGATATATCAAGGAAGAAGTGTACGTGGACCAACCACCCGGGTTTGAAGATTTTGAGCATCCAGATCATGTATTCAAAATCAGAAAAACTCTGTATGGACTGAAGCAAGCACCAAGATCATGGTATGAGCCCCTAAGTGAATTCCTTATGAAGAAAAGTTTCTCAAGGGGTAAAGTAGATTCAACTTTGTTTATCAAAAGTTTGAATAAAGATAAATTGTATATGAAAATTTATGTTGATGATATCATTTTTGGATCAACTAATTCAACACTTTGCAAAGAATTTTCTAAGACAATGCAGGATGAGTTTGAGATGTCCATGATGGGTGAGCTCACATACTTCCTTGGCCTTCAAGTAAAACAAGCCAGAAACGGAATCTTTATTCATCAATCAAAGTATTGCAATGATATACTAATGAAATTCAAGATGTTAAACTACAAGGAAGTGGCTACTCCTTTGGCAAAAAACTGTTACTTAGATCTTGATGAAACTGGGAATAATGTAGATCAAAAAATGTATCGAGGTATGATTGGTTCTTTATTGTATCTAACAGATAGTAGACCCAACATTATGCACAATGTGTGTCTTTGAGCTAGGTTCCAATCTTCTCCTAAAGAATCACACCTAACCGCTGTTGAAAGAATTTTAAAATACCTAAAGGGAACCAAAAGTCTTGGACTATGGTATCCAAATGGTACAAACATTTTTCTGGAAGGTTACAGTGATTCTGACTTTGGAGGTTGTGAACTAAACAAAAAGAGCACCTGTGGCACATGTCACTTACTTGGATCTTCATTGATTTCTTGGCATTCAAAGAAGCAAGCTTGTGTGGCATTATGTTAAACCCGTGGCAAGTGTACCAGATCGTTATCAAGTAATATAAACGGTAAGACTGAGTATCGTTTTCCCAAAGGACTCAGTGGCCTAGACGTTCATGTGATTTGATCGCATAAGACTTGAAAGAAGAATAATTTGGTATTTTGATGGAAAGATAAAATTAAACATGCAAAATGCAAAACTTGAATCAATTGGAAAATGAAACTATGGATGAATGGAGTTGTTGGGGTTTACAAATTCATCCTAATCCACTCCCTTATATTTACTTTTCTTATTAAATTCGCTTTATTATCAATGTCATGCAACTTTCTAAATTACTCTAAACCCGATCGCTCAGCGAAAAGAGCCTATTACCATAATTACTAGTTTACTATCGCTAGTCTCCCTAGTAATTACTAATGCATTAATCACAGAAGCTTAAAAGCAATTGACCGTCCTACTCCTATCCCTAGGTAGTATTGCATAATCAAGAGAATTCTTAACAGTTCTAGATTTCCCCGTACGTCGCCGTATCGACAAAATCAAAGATCATGACACCAAATGAGTTAAATGATGCAAGTTCTATCCGTAGAAAAGAAAACTCAAACTATTGATAATACAAGCATATGAATAAAATAAGAATTTCAATATAAGAGAGCTTCAAAAGGATTACATTGTTGCCCAACAACAATGGGTTTAGTTCACCATAGACATGGTGACACTAGATGGAATTAATGGAAAGAATGAAAGAATAAACCCTAGAATTGTTAATTTGGAGCTCCCGCAACCAAAAGCCGCCTCCAAGGAGTGAAAAAGGTGCTCTGACGTCTCTGTTTGCCAAAAGATTACCCTAAGAGTCGCACTGGGTCTATTTATAATGCAGGAAAATAGCATAAATTCGGCCCAAGGCCCATCATGTAGGCACTCAATGCTCACAACCGCCCAGCGGTGGTCACGCAGGACGCTCAACGGTCACTTGGCGTTCAGCGGTGTGCGACTCCAATGCTCAGCACTGAATTGACGCTAGTGGTAGACATGACTTCTCTTTTCCACCTTTTCTCATCCTTTCTTGATTCTAAGTACTTCCTTCTTCATGTCCATCATTCAATTCTCATCAAATCCTGTCAAAACAATGTAAAACAAGCATAATATCTTCTATAACCACTTTTGTCTCTCTTGAACCCAAACTAAGGTATTTTGCATGATTCTTTGCTCATTCGAAGCCATAAAGGTTGTGTTTTGATATCAAAATAATGTATTAAAATAACGGTTTTCCAACTGTTATCACAACCCAAACTTAAAACTTTGCTTGTCCTCAAGCAAATAAAACAGAACTAAGCCTTCCACCTATCATCAAAATGGTTCAACACTTTCAAAACACATCCTTTCACAACAAGTAATGACTCAGTTCAACTCTTCAATAGAATATAATCAAGATGCATACATGCTTCACTTCATTCTAGTTCACATCTTCACATATTCTCCAACAGATGCTATACTCATGAATGATCAATCAACTAAGCACAAATGTAATCATTAATTCCAGAGATCCTCACCAACAAAGTGTTTCACTCCTTCACTCAAGTGTCTCAAGAGGTCACTCCTGCTCTCTACTACTCACCTATAACAAAAAACAAAATTACCCTTCATCTACTACAATTAACATTCTCAAACAAAAGGACTTCTCAAGGCTTATAGTGAGGTTGGGCTAACAAGAAAATTGGTTTTTCTAGATCACAAAAATCCTTGAGTTAAGAGAGTCATTCAACATTCATAGTTCAAACACCAACTCTCTTTTACCAATTTCACTCATTCCTAGCTTTTTCCCTTTTTCTTTTTACTTTTGCACTGAGCTCATCTTTCATTTTTTTTTATTTCTCATGCTTTTTCAATCAACACATTAGCTCAATGCTTTTCTTTGCCTTTCAATTCTCCCAACCCCAAACTTGAACCTTTATCAATACCTTTCAATTATGCTCAACTTAACTCAAGGTAAAGATTTTTCTTAGGGTTTTCAAAAGTGTCTCAGGCTAAGGTTCAAAAAGGATAGAACACATGGTTCTTTTTAATTTTTGGGCGAAAATTTGGCTAAGGGCTTCCAAAAATGGCCTTGATCATATGACACAAACATGTGATTCAATAAATCATAAAGACTCAGGCAAAATCATTCATGCTTCCAAATGAATAGCACATATCAAAATTCCTCACACAAATGTGCTCACTCAACAGCTCAAATCTCAATCATACACCCTGCTTAGCATCATAACCACAATCATAACTCATCATGCATCTGTTCACACGGCTTGTGAACAATTCACCTGTATATAAGCATGTAAAGCAATCTCAATCATCATCCACATAAAGCATCATCAAACACACTCATCATGCAATAAAACAAGTCAAACCACAATCAGATAATGTGTTCAAGCAAGTTCACACAAACCTACACTACTAGACTGAAGCAAACCTACACTACAAGTTCAAATTATAACTGAAAAAGAAAAATAAAAACCACTAGATTGCCTTCCAGTAAGTGCTTGTTTAACGTCACAAGCCTGACCCAAAATCCTTACGGATCTACCAACTTTATCACCTGAGCAGCTTGTTCTACTTCTCCACCCAAATAATGTTTGAGTCTTTGACCATTCACCACCCAACTCCTATTGGGAACACTATCGGTTGGATCTGTTATTTCAACCGCCCCATGAAGAAGCACATTCTTTACTATGTAAGGTCCTGACCATTTTGACTTCAACTTTCTAGGAAATAGCTGCAACCTTGAATTAAACATTAACACCGACTGCCCTGGATTGAACACCCTCTTTACTAACTTCCTGTCATGATATAATTTTACCTTTTCTTTATAACTCCTTAAAGAGTCACATCCATGCAACCGCATCTCTTCAAGCTCCAACATCTGCCTTCTACGCTTATTTTGCGTTTCATTTGGATCAAAATTTAAAAATGCAAAGCCCACAAAGCTTTGTGCTCCATACACCAACTGAAAAGGTGATAAACCCATGGAAGTCTTCATAGTTGTTCTGTATGCCCACAAAGCGTCATCTAATTTATGTGCCCAATCTTTTCTTGAAACTGCAATTGTCTTTTCTAAAATTCTTTTTATCTCCCTGTTAGAAACTTCAGCTTGACCATTTATCTGGGGATGATAAGGAGACGCCACTTTATGTTTCACCCCATAATGCTTAAGTACCTTTGCAAGCTGATAATTACAAAAATGCGACCCACCATCACTGATGAGTACCCTGGGAGTTCTAAATCGTGAAAAAATTTGCCTTTTTAAGAATTTGATCATAGTATTGGCATCATTCTTGGGACATGCTAAAGCTTCAACCCATTTACTCACATAATCAACCACCACCAAAGTATATTCATTATTAAAAGATGGTGAAAATGCCCAACAAAATCAATACCCCAGCAATTAAAGACTTCAACCTCCAAAATACCTTGTAAAGGCATCTCATGACGTCTTGAAATAGCTCCTATTCTTTGACATTTATCACAATTCCTTGCATGGTTATGAGCATCTTTAAACAAAGTAGGCCAATAAAACCCTGGCTAAAGAATCTTTGCAGCAGTTCTTTCTCCATTATAATGACCTCCATATGGCGAATCATGACAATGCCAAAGAATTCCTTCTGCCTCCTCTCTTGTCACACATCCCATATGAACTGCTTAGCATCATGTAAAAACTTTTTCTTCTGTTGCCAATTCAGTTCTTCAGGAATAACACATGCAGCTTTAAAATTAGCCATATCAGCAAACCATGGTCTCTGCTGAATATACAAGAGAGTTTCATCTGAAAAAGACTCCCAGATTTACCTCTCCTTGTTTGTAACTTCTTTGTTGACTAATCAGGATAAATGATCAGTAATTAAATTCTCACTTCCTTTTTTATCACGAATCTCTACATCAAATTCTTGTAACAAGAGCACCCATCTAATCAATCGTGGCTTTGAATCTGGCTTTATCAACAAATACTTTATGGCGGCATGATCAATATAGATAATCACTTTAGATCCAATGAGAAAGATCTAAACTTCTCCAGTGCAAAAACTATAGCCAAAAACTCCTTTTCTGTGGTGGCATAATTCAATTGAGCTTCACTTAAAACTTTACTAGCATAGTAAATTGTGTGAAATACCTTCTCCTTTCTTTGACCAAGCACAACTCCTATAGCATAATCAGTGGCATCACACATGAGCTCAAAATCTTTATTCCAATCTGGAGCTACAATCACTGGAGCAGAAATCAAACTCTTCTTCAAAACATCAAAAGCCTGTAAACATTCATCACTAATTACAAATGGGGTGTCTTTGGCAAGCAAATTACTCAAAGGTTTAGCAATCTTTGAAAAATCTTTGATAAATATTCTATAAAACTCAGCATGGCCTAGAAAACTTCGAATTCCCTTCACATTTGCAGGTGGTGGAAGTTTTTCAATGACCTCCACTTTGGCTCTATCTACTTCAATTCCCCTAGCAGAAATTTTATGCCCAAAAACAATTCCTTCTGTCACCATGAAATGACACTTCTCCCAATTCAAAACAAGATTTGTTTGAACACATCTTTTAAGAACAACATCCAAATTGGTCAGACACCTTTGAAATGAATCTCCAAACACTAAGAAATCATCCATAAAAACTTCTATGCTTTTCTCCATAAACTCTGCAAAGATTTCTTGCATACACCTCTGAAATGTGGTTGGGGCATTACATAATCCAAATGGCATTTTTCTATAAGCAAATATACCAAAAGGACATGTAAAAGCCGTCTTCTCTTGATCTTCAAGATCCACCACAATCGGATTATAACCAGAATACCCATCTAGGAAGCAATAATAAGCTTGTCTAGCCAATCTTTCTAACATTTGATCCACAAAAGGCAAATGAAAATGATCTTTCCTAGTGGCTATATTTAACTTCCTATAATCAATGCACATACGCCACCCAGTAACTGTCCTTGTAGGAATAAGCTCATTTTTTTCATTATAAATCACCGTCATCCCTCCTTTCTTCGGAACCACCTGTACTGGACTTACCCATTTACTATCAGAAATTGGGTAAATGATACCTGCTTCTAATAGCTTCAATACTTCCTTCCTTACTACCTCTTTCATAACTGGATTAAGTCTCCTTTGTGGTTGAGCTACTGGCCTATAATCATCCTCCATAAGAATTCTATGCATGCAGTATGTAGGACTTATACCATTAAGATTTGAGATTGACCACCCAATAGCACCTTTATTAGCCTTCAAAACATCTACCAATTTCTCTTCTTCTTGTGCAGATAATGAATTACTAATAATGACTGGCTTTCCTCCATTTTCTTCTAAAAAAACATACTTCAAATGGGGTGGTAACTCTTTCAACTCAATCTTACTTTCCTTACTTTCCTCCTTGGGTTCAATTTTATCAAAACTAACCTTTTCTAATGGAATTTCTTTTGATGCCTCCAAATCTTTAATACATTCTTCAATTAGTTTTTCCTCCTCTTCATTCAAATCTTCACATTCATTAATAAGAGTTCTTTCCAATGAAGAAGCATTACATACCCTAGTCCCTTGCGTCATACGGAGTTCATCAACAATGTCAACTTGGAAACATGCTTTATCATCTTTAGGATGTGACATTGCTTGAAATACATCAAAATCCACCTCTTCATCTTGCACTCTGACTTTAAGTTTTCCATTCTCCACATCAATCACGATCCTGGCTGTCTTCATAAATGGTCTTCCAAGTATCAGAGATGCATCTCCATTCTCCTCCATCTCCATTATGACAAAATCCAATGGAAATAGAAATTTATTCACTTTTACTATTACATCTTCAGCTACTCCGTATGGATATTTGAGAGATTTGTCCGCCAGTTGAAGAGTCATCCTTGTTGGTTTAAGCTCTAATCCTTTAATTCTCTTAAACATAGAGAGAGGCATTAAATTAATGCTAGCTCCCAAATCAATCAAAGCTTTTCCAACCTCCAACTCCCCAATAGTACATGGAATGGTAAAACTCCCTGGATCTTGAAAAAAAGGAGGTAACATTTTTTGTATGACTGCACTGTAGTTACCTTGCACCTCAATAGTTTCCTTCTCAATATACTTTCTTTTCTTCATGAGAAGTTCTTTCAAAAATTTTCCATATGACAGCATTTGCTGCAGTGCCTCAGAAAACGGTATGGAAATTTCCAACTTCTTAAAAATCTCCATAAATCTCTCAAACTGTTTTTCTTTTTCCTTCCTTGAATATATCTTGGGATAAGGAAGGGGTTTTTCAAATTCTCTTTCTTTTAATTTCTCAACCTCTTCTTTCTTTTTTTCTCCCTCATCTCTCATTTGTTCACTCACCACGCCTTCTTCCTCCATTTTTTTCTCTCTCTGCTCATTCTTTTTTTCTCAACTCTCTTTTTCTTTCTCTCTTTTCTCAATTTTTCTACCACTCCTGGTAACAATAGTTTCACATTCTTCTCTTGCAGCATTCCTTCCACACTCATGCTCCTCTAGACTTCTAATATAAAATACACTATTGCTTATAACTTTCTGGAAATACTCTTCAGATTCTACGCCTTTTTTAAACGACACAACTTGTGGTTGCTTTTGAACTCTTGAAACTTTTCTGATTTCCTGCGGAACTAGAGAAAGTTTCTGTATAATTATCTCTAATTGTTGAGTGATCATCTTGCTCTGCTCCAATAAATCATCATGATATTGATACAATGATGTTTCCTGTTGTTGAACAAAATTAGCACTTCCACTAGTCATCTCCTCATTACTATCTGCCACAGTCTCTATAAGTTCATAAGCTTCCTTAGCATTCTTGTTTATAATACTACCCCTAGCTGTAGCATTCAACAGTTGTTTGGACTGCACATCCAAGCCTCCAAGGAATGTAAGAACCAAAGTTGTCTTGTCAAACCCATGAACAGGTGTCTTCCTCATTAATCCTTTGAATCTCTCCCATGCTTGTCCCAAGGTTTCCTCCATACCCTGTTTAAACGAAGAGATCTCCAACTTTCCTTGAGTGACTTTTGACTGCGGAAATTATTTACTCACGAATTTAGATGCCACAGTCTCCCACGTAGAAAGGCTTCGTTGTGGAAAAGAATTTAGCCATAACCTAGCATGCCTCCCAGTGAAAAAGGAAACAAGTTGAGTTTTATACGGTCATCTGATACTCCAGTCATCTTTACCGTATTGCAAATTTCAGTGAATGTTGTCAAATGATCATATGGATTCTCATTCGACAACCCATGAAATTGGTTGCTTTGTACCAGATGAATTAATGCAGGGTTCATCACCATATTAGTTGTGTTGTCCCTTGGCATGGCAATGCTGTTAAAATGTAACGGGCCAACAACATTTGATGCGTCCGCAAACGTACGTATGGGAGGAGCTTCCTCTACCATATCTTCTGTATTTTGAGTAGAAACCTCCGGTGAGGATTGTACAACTCTTTCAAGAGAGGGAAACAATTCACGGGATGGTCTTCTGACTTTCCTTCCCCTCCTGTCACTCAGACCTTCGAGAAGAGGTTGATTTTTCTTGCTTCTGGTGTGAATTGCTTCCTGCATACACAAGAAACAAAAAACCTAAAAGCACTTTTAAAAACAGCCTATTATCAATGTTATGCAACTTTCTAAATTACTCTAAACCCGATCGCTCGGCGAAAAGAGCCTATTATCATAATTACTAGTTTACTGTCGCTAGTCTCCCTAGTAATTACTAATGCATTAATCACAGAAGCTTAAAAGCAATTGACCGTCCTACTCCTATCCCTAGGTAGTATTGCATAATCAAAAGAATTTAACAGTTCTAGATTTCCCCATATGTCGCCGTATCGACAAAATCAAAGATCATGAAACCAAATGAGTTAAATGATGCAACCTCTATCTGTAGAAAAGAAAACTCAAACTATTGATAATACAAGCATATGAATAAAATAAGAATTTCAATATAAGAGAGATTCAAAAGGATTACATTGTTCCCCAACAACAATGGGTTTAGTTCACCATAGACATGGTGAAACTAGATGGAATTAATGGAAAGAATGAAAGAATAAACCCTAGAATTGGTAATTTGGAGCTCCCGCATCCAGTAGTCGCCTCTAAGGAGTGAAGAAGGTGCTCTGACGTCTTTGTTTACCAAAAGATTACCTTAAGAGTCGCACTGGGTCTATTTATAATGTAGAAAAATAACATAAATTCGGCCCAAGGCCCATCATTTAGGCGCTTAGCGCTCACAACCGCCCAGCGGTGGTCACGCAGGACGCTCAACACTGAATTGACGCTGAGCGGTGGACGTGACTTCTCTTTTCCACCTTTTCTCGTCCTTTCTTGATTCCAAGTACTTCCTTCTTCATGTCCATCATTCAATTATGATCAAATCCTGTCAAAACAATGTAAAACAAGCATAATATCTTCTATAACCACTTTTGTCTCTCTTGAACCCAACCTAAGGTATTTTGCATGATTCTAAGCTCATTCTAAGTCATAAAGGTTGTGTTTTGATATCAAATTAACGTATAAAAATAATTGTTTTCCAACCGTTATCACATTATCCACCATAGAAGTTGAGTACATAGCAACAGGAAGCTGTTGTGCACAATCTCTTTGGATTAAGAGTCAATTAGAAGATTAAGGTATTAAGCTAGAAAATATTCCTCTAAAATGTGATAGTACTAGTGCTATAAATTTGACAAAAAATCTTGTTTTACATTAAAAAACTAAGCACATAGAGATAAGACATCACTTCATTCGAGATCATATTCTCAAGGGTGAAATCAAGATTGAATATGTAGACACCTTACATCAATGGGCTGATATATTTAAAAAACCTTTAAATAGGGAAAGATTTTTTACTATTCGGAATGAACTGGGGATCTTTAATGATAGTAGTATAAAATGAATCTTGAATCGACTTTGTACTGATTAAAGTTGCCCATGCATGTTTTTCACTGTTACATTAAACTGTTCTGCATATTCAATTCGTGTTTAAGTATTTTTCTTACATTTCTATGATTCTAAAATGCTTGATCTTCAAAAGTTCATGAAAGGTTTTACAGGAAAACATTGCTTTGGGATTCACAGATGGAATCAAAACTCACTAGAAAGCAATGAAATCGACTGGGATAATAATTCAATCGACTTGACTTTAACAGAATTATAAATTCCATCCCTGGAATTTGGTTATTATGTTGATTGATTATTCTATTATGCTTATCTTCAATATATCTTTGCTTCATAATGATTGCTTATTTCCTATATGAGATTATATTGTGAGATTGTTGATGATTGTATCGTTGCATGAAAAAATTGCTTGAATCATAACCATGATACAATTCTGTGTTATAGTTGTTTGTATGCTCTGATTCTTACTGTACTACATTATGCATCTGAATATGATTGAGAAAATTATGCATGATGTCAGGGGGATCATTACAAACTTACATATTTCTTCACATGCCTACACTTCAGTGGGAGGTTATCTTTTTCATGTGAATATATATGATAGGGGGAGCATCTATGATTGTAAATGTCATTTTTACATTAATGCATCTCTAATTGTGGCTATCAGCATATCATATCTAGAAGCATACCTTTTTTCTAAATGCACAAAGGGGGAGAAATGGTTGGTTATAAATTTGATTGCTTACAAAGGGGATAAATATGCTTGATTTGTGATTGTTTGATATTGCTTGACAATGCTTTTTAGAGGTATATTGCATGTTATTGCTTGTCACTATGAAAACTGCTCTGATACACTGGAGAGTTCTTTTAATCACTTGTTGTTACTGATTGATTGATTTTGAGTGGTTAATTGATTGGTTGAGTTGTTTGTGTACAAACATGGTTGTTTATTAATCATGGTTGTGCATCATCAGAAAAGGGGGAGATTGTTGAGATTGTTGATAAGGGAAGCACTGGTTTAGCTAACCTTAATCTCACAGTGCTTAGTTCACTCTGTTTTTTATGATGACAACACATTATTAATAACACATGTTTTGTGTTGATTTTGATATGTGAATGCACATTTACTGAGCTTGTATATGTTACATCATTTCTGGTTGCATTAGATATAAATTCGAAGAAGAAAACCACATGCACTATTGTGAACTTAAACTGTGTGGCAAATCTGATAGTTCAAGACGACTTCATTATTAATTGAATCGACTGAGACTGAAGATTTTGCATAGATTTTCAAAGACAGTGCTATGTGAGATTTTGCATTGAAAAGAATTTCAAAATGTACAGTTCTGTCAAAGTCGACTGTGTACGCTTTGCATTCGACTTTGCTAGTTGTTTAATTTGAAATTTTGTTATGCTTGTGAACTGTAACAACTATATTTTTAAAAGTTAGTTAAGCATTGAATGAGAGTCAACTGCATTGAATGTGGAATTAATTTGTTTGACCTGACAGCTACTAATTTGACTTAACTGTTATTACTTCCAGAAGACAGTCGACTGTATTAGTAGCTTCGTCAACTACAGGAGCGTCTGATTTATAGAAATCTATAAATAGATGAGACCTGAGTTGTTTCAGAGAACTTTTGGAAATCTAACATTTTCATATTTTGTTTCAGATTGTTTCTTTGTGATTTAGAGCTCCAAGAACTCATCACGAAGACCATGGTGATCATTCTTTGAAGAGGTTCTGAAGGAGGATTCTGTTGTGCCTACTGCTTGATCATTATCTGCACAATTGAGGTGTTTTCTGGTTGATCAAGAAACGTGTTGCATTCCGTGGTGATTTCTGTTGTACCTGTTGTGATTACAGGGGGTAGACTAGTGGAGTTTGATACACTTTGAGGATTGTTCAAAGTGGGTTGCAGATTGCAGAAGAGGGGATATATTGCTGCAAGTCTTGCTGTTTGTATTGCCTATATTTTGGTTAAAGGGTTAGAGAGGTGTTTTATATTTTTGACGTGGAGGTCTCTATAAAAGCCTTGCTGTAAAAACCTTGACTATTATAGTGCATTTGCTTCCTAGGATTGGAAGGACACTAGATGTAGGCATTGAGGCCGAACCAGTATAAAAACCTACGTTTGAATTCTCTATCCCTACACTTTTACATTCAGTCGACTCTACTATTTACGTAGTCTACTTTGATTTTCCGCTGCACTTAAATTTCTATTACTTGCGATTCAAGAAAATTGTGCAAAGGTTTTTGTTTTCTGAAAATGATTGCGAAAAGACTCTGATTTTGAAAACTCACCAATTCACCCCCCCCCCTCCTCTTGGTGTTAAAATGAAGCCAACCTGTTTTCCAACATGGGGTTGTTGGGAAAATTGAAAGAAAGATAAGCATTGAGCTAATGTGTTGAGCAAAGCATGAAAAAGATAGAAAAGATAGAATGAATAGAAAAGCTCAATTCAAAGAAAAGGGAAAGTTGGGAATGAGTGAGATTGGTAAAAAGAGAGTTTGTGCTTGAACTATGAATGTTTGAATCACTCTCTTAACTTAAGGATTTTGGGATCTAGAAAAAAACCAATTTTTCTTGTTAGCCCAACCACATTATAAGCCTTGAAAAGTCCTTGTGATGACATGTGTATGTGATGATGATTGATTGTGGTAAATGAAAGGCGATTTTGTTCTATGTGACATGTGGATAGTAGAGGGAAGGAGTGAACCTTGTGAAACACTTGAGTGATTGAGTGAAACACCTTGTCTGTTGAGAAATAATTCCATGAATCTATGATTTTATTTGTGCTTAGCTAATTGATCATTCATGAGAATAACATCTGTTTTATATTATATGATTGTGTGAACACCATGATAAGCATTGAGAATGAAGGCATGTGTGCATCTTGATTGAATTCTATTGATTGACATATTTGAGTGATTACTTGTCTTAAAAGAAAAAGAGTGTAAATGTGGTTGAGCCATTGTGATGATTGGTTGAGCAGGTCAATCTTTCTATCCTATGCTGTATTTGTTAGTAAAATCCTTGAAGAGCAAGATATTAACATGAATGGTGAAGGAAGACTTCATTGCAACTGTGCAAATGCAATAAATTGGAACACTTTAATCTCTTTTGGTCGAACAAGAACCTTGAGATGGTGGTGCTTTAAGGGTGAAGAAAATTTACTACATCTGTATGGAAGCACTTCTGTTAAGAACAAAGAAGAATTTGCATATTCTGAATCCAATTCCATTCATCCTACCTCAACCTTAGTTCAGAATATCAGTGACAAGCTTGAACGTCTTGAATCAAAAGTTGATCACATATTGAATCAGAAGAACGAAGAAGATTTGACAGAAAATGAAACTGTGGACTCTCGTGTATGATAGGGTTTGGCAAACTGGCTGTATGATTTAAGCAATATTAGACACCTATCTTGTTCACTCTTTGTTTGGTCTAGAGGCATAGGCTGTCTTTTGTTTTGATCTTTTGTGTATGGCTTGATATGCCATCTTTTGCTTTCTTTTTGTTTTTCCTTGTTCTGAGTTTATCATTGTAATATCTTTTATCATGGAAATGAAATTAGTATTTTGAATCAATCTCAGTTGCCTTAATCTGGTTGATTAATATCTGATATACTGAATGAATTGATTTGACTGGGATTTGAGTGAAGTCGAATATGCTTAATCTGTTTTACATCTTTACATATTGACTTATGTTACTATTGATTATCTTCCTTGCTTAACTAAAATTCTTGATCTAGAAAAGATCTTTGAAAGGTTTTGCAGGAAGAACATTGCTTTTGAAACTGCAAGTGGAATTCATCAACCTTGGAAAGCAATGCATTCGACTGAGGAAATAATGCAATCGATTGTTCTAAACAGGATTATAAATTCCAATTCATGAATTTCTTTCATTGATTGCTTATTCTGAATATCTTCTATTATCTATGATATAAATTGATTTTAAATATCTTATTTGAGATAATATTGTGAGATTGTTGATGATTGTATCATTGCTTGACTAAGTTGTTTGATATCTTGTCTTTGATACAAATTTGTACTATACTGTTTTGTATACTCTGTGTTATACTGCATTGTGCATCTGATCTGGTTTTGATATCTATGACTAATGACAGGGGGAGTATCACATATTACACATTTTTCTTTCATATGCCTGCATTTTAGGGGGAGTTATCATTTATATGTGATTAAATGTGCTAATGAGAGCATCATTGCATCTTGAAAATTGCATACACTTTTTGATGTATCTCGGTTTGAAAAATCAGCATAAATATCTAGAGCATTCCTTTTTTTTAATGCATAAAGGGGGAGAGCATTTATGAAAGCTTTATGAAAGGGGGAGAATGTTTATTCAATCTCATACTTGCTTGATATTTTGCTGTTTGACTGTGTTATATACAGAGTTACTTAAACTGTGATATATTTATTGTTACTCTGTTTTGTATTTGATTGTGCAAACATGGTTGGTTATTAATCATGGTTGTGCATCATCAAAAAAGGGGGAGATTGTTGAGATTGTTGACAACACAATTTCTATATCAATCTAGTTTTTTATGATGACAACACATTGCTTAATAACATGCATATGTTGTTTGTTGTTCTTACATGTTCTTATGCAAATTGATTGTTATATCTGTGAACATGCTTATGTACTGTGTTACATGTTCCTATGTTGATTGATTGATATATATGTGGAACGTGTATATATGCTTTATGTGCTATGTGCAATGCATCATTACATATGTTTTTCTGCACATGTTTTAAAGCCGAAAACCACAAGCACTTTCATGAACTTATAACTGTGTGACAAAGTTCTAGTGTAGTTGACTGCATTATTAATGGATTCGACTATGCTAAAATCTTTGTACAGATTTTGAGAATCAGTGCTCTGTGAATTTTTGAGAAGAAAAGAATTTCAAAATGTTTTACATGATTGAAGTTGACTATGTGTGCCACACATTCGACTGTATTAGTCATCTGATTTGAAATTCTGTTATGCTTTTGCACTCTAACAACTATATTTTTAAAAGTTAGTTGAGCATTAATGTCTTGGTCAACTGTATTAAATGTGTTTTGTTTTTGGTTGATTGTATGCTACCAGGTTGATTGTTTATTATAACTGTCGTAATCCAGTCGACTGAATTAATAGCATAATTGACTGAGAGTCTGTCTAATTAACAGAAATCTATAAATAGACTGATCACAAATCAGTTAAGGGACTTTTGATGAACTGACAATTTCATTTCTGTTTCAGATTGAATTCTCTGTTGTAAGAGCTCTAAGAATTCTCCAAGAAGACGGTGGTGATCTTTCTTAAAATAGATTCAAAGGGAGGTTCTTTTGCACACACAAAGATTAATCAGTATCTGCACAAGAAGGTGCTTTTGAGTTGATCACGTTCAGGCTTGGCATCCTTGAAGACTGCTACATTATTTTTCTGGCTTGGCATCCGTAAAGACTGCTGGTATTTGAACCTGTTGGTTACAGGCGATTGTTCACTTTGAGGATTGTTTAAAGTGGTCTTGCAGATTGCAGAAGAGGGGATTCTTGCTACAAGCCTGGTTGTATTGTTTTGCAGCTATATTTTGGTTTTAGGTTAGAGAGGAGATTTATATTTTTGACGTGGAGGTCTTCTATAAATTCCTTGTTGTAAAATCGCAACCAGTGCATTTTCTTCCTGGGTTGGAAGGACACTGGATGTAAGCATTGTTGGCTGAACTAGTATAAAAATCAGTGTTTAATTTTCTCTATCCCTACACTTTTACTTTGCAGTCAACTTTACTTTTCACGCAGTCAACTACGTTTCTCCGCTGCATATGATTTTTCATTACTTGCATTTCAAGAAAGTGTAAAAAGTATAATACTCTTATTGCAAGACTACGAAAAGATTTTGTTTTTGACAAAACACCAATTCACCCCCCTCTTGGTGTAAAAACGAAGCCAACCTATTTTCCAACAAAAAGATCAACATATCACATGAACGTTTAGGCCTAAGAGTCTCTAGGGAAACGGTACTCGGACTTACCGTTTATTATTACTTGATATGATTCGGTACACTTGTTGGACCTTTAACACCCGCCTCATCCAGCATACAGTAATGGGTGTAGTTGGAGGAAAGACTTGAGAAAAGAAATTAATTTGAATGGTTAAATGCGAAACAAAACTAAACATGCAAATGCAGTGATTCAATTGGCTTAAAGAAAATATGGATGAATGGAGTTGTTGGGGTTTACAATTTCAACTTATCCTCCGTCATATATCTACTCTCCTTATTTACTTTGCTTATTTATCATATTGCCATGCAAACTTTCTTGGTCTACCCTTAACCCAATCCCTTGGTGGAAAGAGCCTATTACTAATTACCAACTTCCTATCCCTAGCCTCCCCTAGTAATTAATAATTCATTATAAACAGAAGCAAAATACAATTGATCGTCCTACCCCTATCCCTAGGCGGTATTAGCATAATCAAGGAATTCTTCCCAGTTCATGACATTACTGTACATCACCCGTATCAATAAAGACAAACAACATCTACCGAATGAGTTAAACGGTAAAAACATTAAATACAGGTAAAGAACCCAACAATTGATAAATCAAGCATATGCAAGCATATAAAGTAAATAAGAATTTGGATATATGAGAGTTTCAAAAGATTACATTGTTCCCCAACAACCTAGGGTTTAGTTCACCATAATCATGGTCAAACTAGATGAAATATAATGGAAGAATGGAAAAGCAAACCCTAGATTTGATAAAGTGGAGCCTAAGCATCAAAGAAATCTCCTCCAAGGTGTGTGGAACAACTCTGGACGTTTCTTTCTGCCAAATGAATTTGTTTCAATTCGCATTGGGGCTATTTATAAGCCAAAAAGATAACAGAAAGATTACAGAATCCACAATATAAAAACTGACAACCGACCAGGCCCCAATTTAACCGCTCAGCGGTTTCCCTTTAATCGTCGGACCACTCAGCGGTCCCCTAGGCGAAAACAGGAAAAATTGGCACTGCTCAGCGCCCAAAACTGCCGCTCAGCGGTTTGGTCAACCGCTCAGTGCTCTGGTTAACTTTTCTGGTTGTCTTGTTGACTTCTCTGGTTGACTGGTTGACTTTTCTGCACCGCAACCTTTCTTTTCATCCTTTTTCTTCATCATTCACATGTCTAAGTCCACCTTGCTTTACTTCCATCTTCAATTCATCTCAACCCTGCAAAACAATGCAAAACAAGCATAATATCTCTAAAAACAACTTTTGACTCTCATGTGACACAACTTAAGAGTTTTACTTGATTCTAAGCTCATTCTAAGCCAAAAGGGTGTGTTTTGATATCAAATTTATGCATGAAAATAACGGTTTTTAAATCATTATCACAACCCCAAACTTTAAACTTTGCTTGTCCTCAAGCAAACAAAACAAAACTTGGCCTTCCACTTTTTCATCAAATAGTTTTACACTTTTCAAAATCCTTTTCTTCACAACAAGTTATTTTTCAATTCAGATTTTCAGTGGAATCCTACCAAAATGCATGCATGCTTTCAATCCAATCTAGTTCACATACTTAAATATTTCCCAACAGATGTTTTATTCATGAATGATCAATCTAGTTCACATACTTAAATATTTCCCAACAGATGTTTTATTTCTCACCAAGCAAGTGTTTCACTCAATCACTCAAGTGTTTAAGGAATCACTCCACTCTCTACTATTCACATGTCACATAGAACAATATTGCCATTCATCTAAAACAACCAAAATCCTTTCATGCAAATGCCATCACAAGGGCTTTTCCAAGGCTTGTAATGAGGCTGGGCTATCAAGAAAAATTGGTTTTTCTAGATCACAAAATCCTTGAGTTAAGCGAACTATTTCATCATTGAAAAGGTTCAAGTTTAAACTCTCTCTTTGTCACCAATTTCACTCATTCCCAACTTCTTCCCTTTGCATTAATTTTACATTGAGCACATCTTTCATGTTTTTTTTTTCTTTTCAATACTTGAGCTCAATGCTTTTCTTTTGCCTTTCAATTTTCCCCATACAACCCCAAACTTGAACCTTTTCATCACATATGATTATTCTCAACCCAACTCAAGATAAATAATTTCAAATCAAGGGTTTTCATCCTGTTTAAGGCCAAGGTTCAAAAGGGGTATAAAATTTTAAACTTTTTTGGTAAAAATTTGGCTAAATAAAGGCTTCCAAACATGGCCTTGATCATATAACATAAGCATGCAAATCAATCAATTATCAAGACTAAGGCAATATCATTCATGATTCCCTATGAATAGTACATATATCAGTGAAAACTATGGAGCTCAAGACCTCACACAACATGCTTTCTCACACATCATTCATTTATCCTGCTTAGCATCACAATCACAATCATAAATCACTACACATTTGTCCACACAGTTAGTTAACCATTAACCTGGATATCAACATGCAAAACAGTCTCAACCATCATCCACATTCAATCATCATCAAATAACTCATCATGCATTTTATATGTCAAACCATCATCAAAAGCAGTGTACAAGCCAAGTTCATCAATCCTACACTACTTAACAGAAACAAATAAGTTCAAAAACAAAAGATAGAAAATCTTGTTCCAATGTAGATAGCATTCTTCAGTAAATGCTATCTCATCTCCATTTTCAAAATCATCATCCTCAACATCTTCCTTCATAGATGGAGCTTCAGCTACTCCAACTCTGATTCCTTCCTCTTGTTCCCCATAGTCTTGATCCTTTTTCCTGATGAGGAGGCCATCCCTGCATCAAGTACAATTCACAAAACCACAAGAAATCTCATCAAGTAAAATTCTTCCAATGAATGTGGAGGAATCAATCCCAAATAACTGTGCTCTCACAAAACCCCAAACTTGGATGGAAACATTAATAAAAATTGGGTTTTCAAGAGAGAGGATGATAGGAGAAGTGATGGGAAAACTTTGGATGAGTGTTTGAAAGTGAAAGAGATGTTGGGGATCTTAAAGTAAACATTTGGGTGAGCCATAAGGGGTATAAAATTCATGCAATGCGCCAAGGAAACAAATACCAAAAAAAAGCACTTTGACCTCTCAGCGTCGCCACCGCCCAACGATAGGTGATTTGGTTTCTTCCCCCTTTCTTCTTTGCTTCAAATGTCTTTGACCCTGTAACCCTCAATTTCAACTTTCAAATTTCAAGTTTAATGCAATTCCCAATCTCTTATGCAACAATTAAACCCTAAATGCAACTAGAACAGAATTTGAACATGCAAAGGAAACAAATCAATCAACTGGGTTGCCTCCCAGGTAGCGCTTATTTAACGTCACGAGCTTGACCCAAACCTTCTTTAGCACTTGTTAGTAAGTGCATATCTTTCATCACCCATCAGTAGGTGTACCTTCCTGTATCCTTCAATAAATGCTCAACCTTCTAGCATCCCTCAGTAAAAGATTATTTTATTTTAATTTTCGTTTTTTTTTATGAAGATAGAAAAATAAAAACAGAAAAAACAAAAAAATAAAAACAGAAAAATGAAAACGGAAAGATAAAAACAGAAAGATACTCCCCTTGCTTGATATTCATTTCTTTTTCTTCTTCCTGCTGAATTTTTTCAAAAAGTTGAGAACACCAAGCACTTGTTTCCATGTCTCAATCATAGGAACTTTAATCTCCAATTTCTTGAAGATTTCAATAAAGCACTTAAACTTCTTTTCTTTCCTATCATATTTCTTTTAATGAGGAAGAGGTTTTGCATATGATCTTTTCTTCTTTCCTCTCTTCCTCTTTTTCTCAATCTTTCCCCTCAACTTTCTCTTTTTCTCTTTTCTTCTTTTCTTCTTTATTTTTGCATATTTTTTCTTTTTTTATTTTTTCTCAACCACTATTTTTTCTCCCTCATGATCTTTATCTTCCTTAACCAAGTTTTATGTTTCTTCTTCCTTAAAATCTCTCTCTATCTTTTCTTCCTCAATCTTCTCCTCCTTTTTCTCCAATTTTTTCTTCCTCTATCTTCTCCTTATTATCTTTAAAGTATTTTTATACTTTTGAATAATTGATTTTAATAAATGAAAGTGTCAAATTTTATATTGTAATATGTTCGGACGTTTGATGTTTTGTTTGCTTCCGCGATTTTATATAAACGTAATAAGCGACGATATTTAAATTCAAAAAAGATTGGCGAAAACTTTGGATTTTATTATTTTCAAGTGGCACTCTGTTAGGGGTGTTACACGATGTCCTTCCTAACTTCTAGCACAAAATGTTCCTTCAATCTCTTGCTCAACCAACTCATCCTACATATCATAATAGACAAAGTTACATAATTTTTTATGAACTATGGTAATCAGTTAAAAGTTTCCACTTACAATTCTATGGGATATCCCCTCAATAATTCATGTAAATTGGCCATTGGACTTTGTCTATGCAGCCTTCCACAATTCATGTCTAGTTGGTGGAGGTGCTAGATCAAGTGACTCAAGACCTAAGTCCCCAACTCGTCGTTTTCTTATCTTTTTGTCTAATAATGGATAACCATCATGAGAAAGTACTTGTGGTGTATCATTAAGCCTCTGCCTGTCCTGGGCGGCTATCCTTTTCACCTATGAAAAAATGAAAAATATTAAGCATATATAATTCAGAAATTAACATCCTGTCTTGTGTGACTAGAGCAAAATATTATATAAAACATACCTGCCATTAAGGAGTAAGTCTAGATTCTTTAAACTGCACCCATGCCTCATCAGATATTTTATACTCTATACAGGGAGTTTCGTTCAGTTTAGAGCCAAAGACGAATTTACATGTCATTGTTGTCTTGAAGTCCCTCCACCAGGTTGCAATTTGGGATAAAATCTTCTTCCTTATCCTCTCATCATCAGGAATAACCCAATTTTCCTTTTTAAAAAGAAAATTAATGTTAAAGCATGTTCAACGAAAATAAGTCATTGATGGAAGTAAAACAGCTTAAACATACCAAAATATCCTGCCATAGTAGATTTTTCTCAACCTTTGACACATGACCCCAACGGGTAGTGAGAAGAGGGACATGAAAGCTTGCCAGCGTGCCCAAGTAACTCTTAAACTTTGTTGCATGTTCCCCTATAGGCACAAATGTTTTAGGATCAAACTCCATCGGCAATGCTTTAACATTAACCCGACGGGATGTGACAGCAAGCATCCGAGTCACAGATCTCACCACCTCCTCCCGTCTGACCTGATCTAGAGCTTGTCATACCTGTTGACAAAGTTAGTAAAATATAGTTAAAACAAACAACGAAATGGTGACACTGGAGAAGATGACGAAGTTCGCTGACAACGAACGAACCCAGATATCATACGTTGAAGGAAAAAATAAACTATTATACATATACCATACGTCCAGAATCGAAAAACACAACACAAACACAAGCTCATACATCATACGTATGAGATATTAAAGATAAAAAAAAAACATACTAGAAATGGTATCACTGGTAAAAATGATGAAGTTCGCTGACCACGTACGAAACACAGCCTAAAGATAAACGAAAAACATTCGGTAAACCTTAGAAATGGGAACCAAATGACATTACAAAGACAGAAAAGATTAAAAATAAGCTTCTTTCTTAATCGCATTCGTCCACAAAGACGAAAGTTTAAGCACAAATGGTAGCACGAACAAATAGTGAGAGCGTGTTATGTTTTTACATTCATATTCAACGTCGAATACAAGACACACGTGACGTTACATTTAAAAACCACGTAGTTTTCGATCTCTTTTCTTTTCACTCCTGCCATAAAACGTCGGAGGCTGCGGGGTTGGGACGTGAGGGAATTGAAGTATGTTAGGAGCATTAATGGGGTGCTTAATACAACGTCGTATTCGGTAGGGCTTTGACGTTTATTTCTTCCGCCAATATCAAAATGTGGCGCTCTTTTTTGGTTTAAAATCAGACATGAAATCTTTTCTTTTTACGTCTTCCTTAATGAGTTTTTGATCAATATCATAATCGTCTCCAGTATAAAAACATTCCTCGGGTGTCTTCATCACTTATCGATCCACATGCGTTTGCGTTTCTTGTAACCCGGGCAACCTTCTCTTTTCTTCTTGATGATGATGAAGAAGACATGTCTGAATAAAAATCTTGGAACGTCTTTCACAATGTAAAGTCTTTAACTCTTCAACTTAAAAACTATACGTCAAATTCTACTAGGCTTCGACGTATTAATTGAGAGTTTGATAAAACACGTGTGATTAAAAGTTTTCTTCTTCAGCCTCCCGCCCTTGGTTTCCTTCTTTCCTTTAAACCTCAAATAACTTCCCGTTACCATTATATTTTAAGATATGATTTACATATTTTTAAAAAAAATTATTTTATAAAATATTAGTGTAAATTTATCGTAAAATATAATAATGATTCAACGACATTCCCATACCTTATATTTCTTTCCTCTCCTTTAAAAGTTTTATGATTAAGTTAGGTATTATAAAACATTAATCAAGTCTTCAATTTTTAAATTTTAGGATATAAATATGTATGATTATGCTAAAAGACCTTAATTGATTTTAAAAAATAATACTTTAAATTTCAGACTGGTTGACCCAAACTGAATGTCAACCAAATGTTGTCGTTTTGTGATTGGTCCATTTTGGTGTTTATGATTATTATGATTGATTATGGCAGTGATAATGGACCAATACAGAATGACACATAGATGGTGTTAAAATGTTGTCAAAAAAATATTGTCAAAGTATCATTATCCTAAAAATTAAAACAAAATCTAATACATTTTTCTTGGCAACATTCATATAAATTACTTTGAAAAATTTAATAGTTATAAAATGGAATTAGTAGAAAAGATTAAGCTTCAAAACATACTATGATTAAAATTATTAGAAAAAAAATCCCTCTCATGCATTATTTTCTTGCTTTTTAGGATTTTAACAAACATGTATGAATATTATATTAAAATATTAAAATAAGTTAATTATTAACTAAAATGTAAATAAAAAAATTTTAAAAATATGTTAAACTTCAAAACCCGTTTAACATTTCCTTAAATTTTGTTTTTAAATTAAAATTAATAAATAACTAATTTACTTTATTATTTTAATATGGTTTAATATTTTATAATATTATATTAAATAACATTTTATATTATTGTTATTATTTTATTATTAATATTAGTTTTATTATTTTTATTATTAATTTAATAATTATTATATAAATAATAAAATTTATTAAACAATCTAAGATTATAAAAAATATATAACTCAGAATTTGGTTCCCAGAAACCAAATTCTAACCTAAGATTAGAAAAAAAAAGAAAATATTACTTAGAATCCGGTTTGCCGCAAACCGAATTCTCACCTTGAAAGAAAAGTGTGCTACCTAGGTAAATATAATGCACACTATGCTATATGCGCAATATTAAATGTTTTTTTGTGCTATGTCAGAATAAAAATCTCTGAATTAAACTACAATTATTACTTTTTCTCTGAATGATGTTTGAACATTGTTTTCGGCTGGGATTCGAAGTTCATACACGTTAGCGGTTACTAAGCATAATTACACTATGTAAGTGAATCAAACGAGATCTATTACTTTTTCTCTGAATGATGTTTGAACGTCGAATTCCGCAGGGCTTCGACGTTTTTACAAGATGGTGGTGTGTAGCAGTTACTAAGAATAATCACATGATGTACGTCATCGGTTCATCTATAAATATAGCTTGCATTTCACGTATTCCCTTGCTTCCTGTTTCCATATTAAACATATTAGGATTCATATTTTTATTTTGTTTGCATTTTCTTTTCATTAGATTTCTAAGCATCTATGTTCTTCATATTGCAATTTGATAACTTTAACTTGAAAGTGGTTCGTTCATCATCATATCGTATGAAGGAACCCTTTCCAGTTCAAGTTAACAAAATGTTTTTATTTATAGTACAAAATTGATTAAGATATCTTACTGAAAGGAAAGTGCTTACGAAAAAGAAATATGGTTCACAATATGTTCAGTGCTGAAACAATTTTAAGCTCTAAAATAATTATCTACAAAATTTGTTCAACTTCATCATTTAATAATGTATGATTCCTTTTTGAAAATTTCCATAAATGGTACTCCTCCGTTAGATTTCAAACCTACTGATTTCTATGAGAGGAGACAACTTACGAACAATTTAAATTTGGAATCTTTCTATATTGTTGATGTCGAACTTTGAGTACACTCGATGCAAAAATAAATTCTATTTAATTATTAAAAGATATGTGAAATTAATGTTCTTAAACATAGTCTACAACCTAAATAAAGTGTCGCATTCAGGACTCAGTCAATACCAAAATGCTTTTTATAATCTACACCGTAAATAAGTTATCATACTGAAAGGGAAGTGTTGAGGAAAAAGAAATATGGTTCACAATATTATTAATGATGAAATAATTTTGAGAATAAAAATAAAAAGTCAAAGCCCCAGAGCCTTCGACGTTCTATGGCGCGCTTTTCAATTGCAAAGGTTTCTTAGACCTACTACTATTGGAAGCCAAAGTATCAAAAAGTACTGTACATTAAGATCTTTTTTTTATTTCCCCTTTCATAGAACGTCGAAGGCTGGCGGGGCTTTGACGTTAAGGGAATTGAAGTATGTTGTGAGCATTAATGGTGTGCTGTGGTCGCAATAATATAACGTCGTATTTGATAGGTCTTCGACGTTTTATTTTCTTCCACCAATACAAGAGGGTGGCGAACTTTATATTCTTTTTTCTTTAAAATCAGACATGAAATTTTTTTCTTTTTACTTCTTCCTTAATTGATTCAAGTTAGCATTGTACTGAAATTTGCACTTTTAACCAGTGATCAATTTTTGATCCATATCAGAACTGCATATTCTTCTCTTCTCAATTGGATTTAGAGTTAGTCCACATACAATGCAGTCATCATTCACAATTCAAAGATCATTTTTTGCTAAAATAAATCTTCATTGCATTTCTAAATAAAACTGAAGGAAATGGAAAAACCAGCGGGGGCTTAATAGCCATGATTACAAAATTAAAAAAAAACATAGAAAAGTAGTCCCCGTTATTATCAAGAAGATTCCATTGAATCTTCATCATCAGAATCTTCCGTATGATCTTCATCGCGAGTAGGTGGACTTCCGACAGATTGCTCATCAGTGAAGAACCATCCATTCTCAGTCATTTTCATCCCACTAGATGACAGACTTGGTACACCAATTTCTTATGACCTTTTGCACACAATTCTTTCTTCTTCAGATACATGACAGACTTGGTACACCAATTTCTTATTACCTTTTGCACACAATTCTTTCTTCTTCAGATACATCTACTCCTTGGAGTTCCATGACCTTGCTGATAAATACTCCATATGGCAATTTGTGTGCAAAATCATCTCCTGCAACGATCATGTAGTCTTTTAGAACCGCAACCCAGTTGGTTGGGATTCTAGTCTTGATAGCATTCAACAGAAATAAATATTCTGTTGACATCTTGTCCTCGTTCAATCTTCTAGGAAACAGTAACCAAGTCAGGACATAAGCAATAATTTTCTCCTCCTTGTTTAAGCCATCATATAGGTACTGCTTATCCACCCTGTACCATCCTAGATATCTTAAGCAGTTTACATATATAGCTCTCTTTGTTAGCCACATGTTTGACTCAGAATCACGGATATGAGAAGCCAAACCTTCAGCTTTTAGACCAGTAAGATTTGACCAAATATTATCGTCAATAGTAATGTTAACCCCTTTGACCCTCGAGTGAATGACCCCATTTACAACCCTCAGGTTTGTGCATAAAACCTCTACCAAATTTGGATAGCAATTTCCTTTCATCTGGACAAAATGAGTAACCCCTTGATATGCAATCCATTCTTGAAAAAGGAAACCTTCTTTCTTGAACAATTGCAGGTCGAGATACCTGTGAGGAACTACAGTTTTTAAATGTCTCCAATATAAAAACTTTACTCGGATCTCTTCATCACTTATCCATCCAGATGGGTTTGCGTTTCTTGTAACCCGGGCAACCTTCTATTTTCTTCTTGATGATAATGATGAAGAAGCCATGTTTGAATAGAATTCTTGGAACGTCTTTCTCAACTTCTCTGGTTTAAACGATACATCAAATTCTACTGGGCTTTGACCTATAAATTGACAAAAAACACATGTTATACGTCGAATATTTTTGACATTCGACGTTTTCTTATTCAGCCTCCCTCCCTTTTATTTCCTTTTTTTCATTTAAATTGCCCATAACCTTTAGTTACCCCCACCTTTTTGTTTCCTTTTTTTATTTAAACCGCTCATAACCTCCTGTTACCATTTTAAGATAAGATTTACATATTTTTTTTATAATTTTATTTTATGAATTGTGTAAATTTATCTTGTAATATTTACATATTACAAAATATAAGAAAGATTTGTCGGTGAAATTTAAAGAGAATACAAAATTATTTCTTTAAAATATTATTTTAATTTCATATTAATAATAATAATAATAACAATAATTTATGAGAATTCAGTTTTAGTTATAATAATTAAAATCATAATAAATATTATTATATGATTAAAAGTTATGTGAAATGAATGTTTTTTTATATCCGAACTAAAAGATAGGTATGATTATATTAAAAGACTTTAATTGATTTTTAAAAAATAATACTTTAAATTTCAATAACGATTAAGTTGAGTGATAAACTGAAGGTGAAGATAGATTATTGTTTACAAAAAAAATGGAGAGTTAGTAGAAAAGATTGAGACAAGTTATCAACTGAGATGCATCAAACCAAAAGCCAAAGATCGAGAAGAGACAATGTGTATCTAGAATTGTCAGGTTTTATCGATGTACAAGACTTTGTCCTGAGTTAAAGGTCAAGACAGACCTATCTCGGCCAAAAATTAAGACAAAATGAGTTGGGTCGAAGATTAAGGCAGGTTAAGTTTGATTAATGGTCGAGACTGGTTGACCCTATAAATGAATGTTGGGATGGGTGATTCAGACTAAAGGTCGAGACAGACTAACATAAGTATAAGTTGAAGGTCGACCGAATGTCATTGGACTTTCTTTTAGGGTTTCTTAGGTGCTTGTATGTAGGGCTCCAAATACATATGTAGCCACTTTGGAAGTTATAATATGCATTTGCATTTTGGTTATTGGTTTAGAATGATTCTTATAAAGATGTACATCTTTTTTGCTATTCTTTCGATACTTTTCAACCTGCTAGATTGTGGCCAGGTTATGATTGTACAACCTACAATTTTATTAAGGACCATGATATGTTAACAACTTTTTGACAATATACAATGTATCATTATTTTATTGATCTGTATATTTGAAATGGACCAATTGAAACGAAGATAAAAAGTTAAATATAAAAAGTCAAATATAAAAAGTCCACAACGAAGATAAAAATTGAAATGAACTCTTAAAACAAAAATTTGGTCACATTCAAATAAATTACTTTGAAAAATTTAATAGTTATAATAAGTTATTAATATAAATAAAATACTATGATTAACATTATTAGAAAAACAAATTTGAACTCTCTCATGCATTATTTCTATGCTTTTTAATATTTTAACAAACGTGTGATCAATAACCAGCCACGTTGTCACCATAAATCATCATTAAAAGCTCATTTGCATTTCTTAATTTATAACGCTTTGAATCGATTCTTTATTATTTAGAATCGATTATATTAACTTAGGAAAATTTAAAGTGGAATTATATAAATACAGAGGGGCACATCAAACTTTTTAACTTCCATCCCTCAAAATCTCACCCGATAATTGAAAAGTACACAATTTCTTGGGGGCGGGTACTCAATTTGTCATTGTATGAATCAAACAAAATATATTAATTTTTCTATGATTGATGTATGAACGTCAAACTCGGCAGGGCTTCGACGTCCATACGAGATGGTGTTAGTCAGTTACTGAGCATTATTACACGATGTACGTCATCGGTTCATCTATAAATATAGTCACTAAGCATTATGACACGGTGTACGTCATCTATAATTACAGTTGATGTCTTCCTCAATCAGAAGCCAAAGGTCGTCAATTTTTTATTGTTTTTTTAATTTTACTGTTTAATCATCCAATTTAACGTCCCACGCCCTTGTCATTCGACGTTATGGGTCAATTTGTTCTTATCTAAATCAAACGAGATTTATTATTAACTTTTTCATTAAATGATGTTTGAACGTCGAATATCACGTAATGACTTGCTTCCTGTTTTCGTATTGAACATATTAGGATTCATGTTTTTTATCTCTAAGCCCTTTCTCTTTCCTTTGATTTCGTAACATGTATGTTCTTTAAATTGCAATATGCCCGGTTGAATGTCAAAGTGCCTTATTCATGTCTTAGTTCATATGAAGGTGGCCTTTGACATTCACGTAGACAAAATGCTTTTTATAGTACATAAATGATTAAGTTATCTTACTGAAA